>NW_004624813.1:638442-654139 GCF_000247695.1 Heterocephalus glaber | reverse complement strand
GAAACCACTGAGCTAAATCCCTGGCCCAAAAGATTGTATTTTCAATTGCTACTCTCTCATTTACTAATAATACTGTACCTTTTTTGCATAAAATATTTTAATTATTAACCAAGTATCTTAGTATAATTTTGAACAATTTCTTCCTATTTCACAATATATATTATATATTTTGGTTCTTATTTATACTTTCAGTTTCTCACACCTGAGAAACAATGCAATATTACAAGTGTGTGCAATTTATTTCACTTAAGAGTATGGTTTTTAGGTGCATCTATTTATCTAGAAATGTCTCCAGTTTATCCTTCTTTCTGGCTAAATAGTACATCATTGTATTAAAAAAAACCACGTCTTTACTTATTCATCAATTGATGGGCATTTGGGTTGTTTCTAAGATTTAGCTATTACAAACTGTGCTGCTATAAACATGGGTGCACATATATTACTGTGGTATGATGCTTTTAATTCTTTTAGGAAGATAACCAGAATGGGAATAGCTGGGTAAAATGGGACCTCTACTCTTAGTTTTTTGAGGAATCACCACACATTTCTATAGTGGTTGCACCAGTCTACGTACCTACCAGCATTTGTTGTTAGTTAATTTCTTGATAATAGCCATTCTCTTTTTTTTTTTTTTTTTTTTTGGTAGCAGGGATCAAGCTCAGGTCCCTGGCAATAATAGCCATTCTTTCTGGAGTGACATGGAATATCAGCATTGTTTTAATTTGCATCTCTTGGATGAGCAGTGATGTTAAACATTTTTTCATGTATTTATTTTCCATTTCTACTTCTTTATTTGAGAAGTGTTTATTCATCTCTGATGCCCATTTTTGGATTGCATTTTTAAATTTTGGGGGGTTCCGATTTTTTTCAATTCTTTATATATTCTAGATATTGGTTCTTTGTCTGAGGAACCACTAACTAAAATTTTCTCCCAATCTGTCGGTTGTCTTTTCACTCTGTTGGTGACTTATTTCGGTGTGCAAAAGTTTTTAATAAGTTGAGATCCCAGTTGTTGATTCTTTGTAGTATTTCCCCACGTGGTCTGGGTTTTGTTCATGAAGTTGTTGCCTACACCTATGTCCTCAAGAGTGCTATCTATTCTCTCTTCCAGCAGATTTAGTGTTTCTGTTTTAATATTTAGATCTTTGATCCATTTTGATTTTAGGTTAGTGCATGGTGAGAGACATGGGTCTAGTCTTAGTCTTCAGCATGTAGAAAGCCAGTTTTGCCAGAACCTTCTATTAAAGTGGCTATCTTTCTTCCACTGAATGTGTTTGACCCTTTTGTCAAAGATAAAGTGGCTGTGTGTGTTTGGGGTTGTTTCTGCATCTTCTAATCTGTTCCTTTGATTCTCAGGTCTGTTTTTTTGTTTGTTGTTTTTGGGATTTTTTTGGCCAGTACCATGCTGAGTTTTTCATTTTTGTTTTTAATCACAGCAGCTCTGTAGTATAATTTCAAGTGAGGGACTGTAATACCCCCTCCCTTGCCTTTGTTGCCCAGAATTGGTTTTTCTATTCTAGGTCTCTTCTGATTCTAAATGAATTTTAGGAATCACTTCTCTAGTTCTGTGAGGTATAGTAATATTTTGATTGGGATTGCATTAAATCTGTATTTAATTTATATTAATCTGTATTAAATATGTATTAAATTTTGGGAGCATGGTCACTTTTACTATGTGTGTTCTTCCTGCCCAAGAGTAATCCACTTTCTGAATTCCTCTTTGATCTCCTTTTTCAGAATACTGTAATATTCTTTGGAAAGATATTTTACCTCTTTTGTGAGACTGATTCCTCAATAAGACACTGCCAAACAGAATGCAGCAAATCATCAAGAAAATTACACACAATGACCAAGTAGGATTCATCCCAGGGATGCAGGGATGGTTCAACATACACAAATTAATAAACATAATACACCATATCAACAGAGTCAAAGACAAAAATCCCATGATCATCTCTATAGATGTAGAAAAAAGCATTTGACAAAGTCCAAGATTCATTCATGATAAAAACCCTACATAAAATTGGAATAAATGGACTTTATCTCAATCTGATAAAAGCCATCTATGACAAACTAACAGCCAAAATCATACTAAATGGTCAAAAACTGAAAGCTCTCACTCTAAAATTAGGAACAAGACAAGGATCCCCACTATCACCACTCCTTTTCAATATAGTTATGGAAACATTAGCCAGAACAATTAGACAAGAGGAGGAAATAAAAGGAATAAGAGTTAGAAAGGAAAAAATTAAATTATCATTATTTCCAGATGACATGATACTCTACATAGAAGTTCCAAAATCTCCACCAAAAAACTTCTAGATTTAATAATCAAATTTAGTAGCATAGCTGGATACAAAGTGAACAATCAAAAATCAATAGCATTCCTGTACACAAATTGCAAACTCACTGAAAGAGAAATTGGGGAGACAACACATTTCACAATAGCAGCAAAATATGAAATACTTAGGAATATAGCTACTTGTATTGATTTGCTTCCCATTGGTGGGATGAAATACCTGATGTCCACAACCTAAGGGAGGAGAGATTCATTTCAGCTTATGGTTTCAGAGATTTCAGTCCATAGTTTGCTGACTCCAAGGCACATATCATGGTGGAAAGGCATGGTAGACGAAAGCTGCTCACTTCATAGCAGTGGAGAAGTAGAGCAGGTTGGAAAGAAGGCCCAGAAGGGGTCAGAGACCAGATACAGCTCCCAAGGACATGCACCTGGTGACCCACTTTCTCCATCTGGGCCCCACCTCTTAACGGCATAGTCATCTATGAAGAGCAATGGTTTAACCCACTGATGAGTACAACACCCCCATGATCTTGTCAAGAATCTCTCAATCCAGTCAGACTGACAATTAAGAATACCTGGCACAATTTGAAATAGGAAAAAAGGTCCAAAGACGAAGGAGTGAAGGGAGGGGAAGGGGAAAGGAAAAGAGGGAAAGGAAAAACTATGAGAAAAGAAAAAAAACTGGAAACGAAATCTATGTAAGTAGGAAAGGGTGGAGGGGGTGAAGGGTGCACAGGTAATGGAGAAAAAAAAAGAACCAAGATATATCATGTACAGGTACACACACCCAATGATAAATGTAAATGAATTGTATACCCAAAATGTACCAGTAAAAGAACTAAAAAAAAAAAAAAAGAATACCTGGCACAAGCTTCACCTGTGGTCAACTTGACATATAATTGCATCTCTTTGAACTCCAGATAAACATAATAGCAAATTAATAATTCTGCCAAACACAACTATCCTGCCTACAACTGAAAATACACTAATCCCTTCCCTAAGTCTCAACAGTTCCAACATTACTTAAAAGTTTAATTCCAATGCCACCTTTGAAACTCAAGACAACTTCTTACCTGTGAAACACTATGAAAATAAAAGACAAGCTACATATTCCCAAGATGCAATGGCACAGGCTAAACATTCCCATCCCAAAAGGGAGGAATATGAGGATAGAAAATAATCAGGCCAAAGTGTGACTGAAAGCCAGCAGGGCAACCAATATGTCCTGCACCTCCCCATCTGCCATTTGGGGCACATAGTGGGACAGGTGAGTTCCAGAGGGCTTGAGAAGCCCTGTCCCTATGGCTTTGCCACTTGCAGCCCAGATGGCCTCTCTCTTGGGCTGACTTCACTTGCTGCCTGCAGCTGTCTTTGCTTAGTAGGCGTTCCAGGTTCCTGGTATCTCTGACTTCCTGATGTCTCCAGTGCAGCTCCTACTTCACTCCCACATCTTGACACATCCTCATCTCAGGACCCCTTGGCAGGGACTCTTTTGACCCTATCACACATTGCCAGGCCTTCCTTTGAAATATGGTTGGAAGCCTCTATGACCCTGTAATTCTTGCACTATTTGATGGGTTTTGATCCTACTGTATATGATATCCCAAGTTTCATTTTTAAGCTGGTAGTAGGCACAAACATTCTTGATTTTCTCATATGGAACTTATATCTAGCATCTTTGTTAAGTTGAATTGTTCGTTCTAAGAGAGTTTCTAGGTCCTTTGTGTATTTGAGAATGTGTATGTATGTATGTGTGTATGTATGTGTGTGTGCATTTTTCTCATTTCCATCTTACCCCTTATTATGTTTTCTTCAATATCTAGTATTCCTTGTGTTACTACCAATTTCATTTTATTATAGATTTTACTTTTATTTAGTTTTGCTATTTATGATTCATATAGCTCAGGTTTTTTTTTTCTCTTCCTTGAATTCTTGCATTTGTGATCTTCCCTCATAGAGCTAAGAGTGTCAGTGAGATCATCAGTGTATTATAGACATTTTGGTCACAATTCATATACTGTCTTTTTTTAGTGATGATTTGTGTCATACTTGAGTGGTCATCTCATAGTACCACGGTCCTGCACTTAAACAAATAACAATTCCAGCAATTTTCCCATAATTCTAGCTGTTATTATATGAACATTTGCATTTTCTCATTGCCAATAAGTAACTACTATTAATTTATTAGTTCTCTGATAAAAATGAAATAAAATAGGAAATTATTGTTTGGATTTTAAATTAGTGACACAGAAACAAAATTTGAAATACACAAACAAGAAAAACATTTCTTGCTGTTATTACTAGTACTAGTACTAATTTTGTACATACATAAGTTTTAAATAGATGAAACCACATGATTTGTAGTTAATAGTAGATGAAATGGAAAGGAATGGCATTAAAGATAAACAATCATTCCTGTCCTCATGTGCAGTATTGTCCCCTCAATGGTTCTCTTTCCTTTTAGATAGGATGAAAAGTGAGACACATTTTGGGAGCCATGATCCATCTCTATCTTGTATTCAGAATATACATGAAACTAGATTCCTGTCTGTACTGAATCTTCACTTGATTTTTTAAAAATACACTATTTCTTTTGTTTCTAAATAGAGAAATTTTATATATTGAACTTCCAAAAAATAACTTCTTAATTATTTATCTTCGAAAAACTTTGGAAGAGTTAACATAAATTACCAGATAAGATTCAGAACCAATTCTGAAGGAACAACCCTTTGGTGACTCAAAATCTTCATATTCCTCTCCTTTAGTTTAGAGAGCTGCAAACCAAACAACCACGTTGAGAATTGAGAACTACAGAGGACCAGGGCGAAAGTTGATAAGCAATCCCAATGAAGCCAACTGTATTATTGTTCTTGTGTGGTAAAATATGAGAGAGAGAGAGAGAGAGGAGAGAGAGAGTCTGGAGAACATTTTAGTTCTCAGTTTTCTTTCTTACCTGTCTTTGGGAGCCTCAGAGAATTCCTGTTTTAATGATTTTGTTTCTCTCAAGCTATCTCACATTGCTTTCTCTCTTGCAATTAAGAGACTTAACTAGCATCACCTCGCAGTCAGACCCACTGGCACACAAAGGCCTGAACTGATTGTCAGTACATTGCTCATACCCAGAGAGGTGTAACTGTGTAACTGTAGTTTCTCTGAAGAGCTTGAGATTATATGTCTGGTGGTAAGTGAGAAGCAAGTGGGGCTTCTTCCCTTGGCTTTGTCCCGATTTACCTTTCTTAGTAGTTGCAGTGGCAGCTGTCAGTCCTCCAGCCTTGCTCTATTTTGTAATGAGCACAGGTTTGGCTCATTGTCAGATCTGTCTGGCTTTCTGTCCCCTCCTACTCCAAGTCATTTGCGCTACTGTGGCTATAGAAAAGTGGAATGGAATGAATGAACAGGGAGATTAGAACATTTTAAAAGTGTAGAGGATTAAGAAGGAAGAAAAGCAAATGATAAAAGGAAAAGTAATATCAAAGCTGTCAGAGGGTAAGGTTAGAAATGAAATAGGTTGAAATAGATAAGAATGGTGCATGACATAAAAAAAGGGGAAAGAATGTGCAAAAGATTACATCTTTGGGTTAGATATTAAGTTGCATTTTCACTGCCATTTCCTTTTCCACCCCTACTTTTTCTTATTTGAGTGGAAAGATATGATTAGTTAATGGCTCTTTTATCTCAGCTGTTGTTCAAACCGTCTCTTTCACCTCTAAATAGAATCACCACAGCCTTTCTCTTTAGTCCATATGTTCAAACTTGGTTTAATATTAGTATTATTTGGGAAACATTGACAAAGATTGATAAATGCACTCTACTTCCAACCATTTCTATCAGAGTCTCTATAAATGGGGCCCAGCATTACCATTTTTTAAAAGTTGCCCAACTGTGTAAGTTTCTTCATTCTTCATTTCTGGTGATAAGAGCCATATAAGAAAGTTCTCTCAACATCATATTTCTTTTGTCTCAGATTTCTTTAGACATAGTCATTTATACTCTCTTGCTATTGGTCTTAGAATGAAATTGTCCTATGTTATTTCCAGTATAAGACTTCTATGTCTGTTCCTGATTCCACTACCTACTCTTTCCTATGTAGTTTGTTTGACTGTCACTATTCTTTCTCATTTTAATCTTCCTTTCCTTAGGCTAAAAACTCCCAAACAGCTTTTCTTAAGGGAAATTTTCTCTTTACACTTTTTCCTCTGCTAATATCAGTTCTGTTTTTCTCTTGTCTTCATCATTAACCCCCCCTTTATATATTCTTATATGTTGTTTTCATATTTCCTGTTTCAGTTTAGGTCTCCTGTCCAACTCTGGTGACACAATTCACTCAAGGACCACTGACGACACCCTGGTGCACAGATCCTGTGCCTTACCTCAGTCTTCATTCAACCCAGTTTTTCTATACCTGTTGACAGTGCTGGCTCTCTAGTTCTCTGCATGCTCAGCCCAATCTCTCTTGCCTTTCATGAAGGTGATGTCTGTGGACTCCTGCAGCACTTTCCCAATGCCTCACCCATATTTCAAAGGTCACTTGTAACTTTCACTCGTCCACGAAGTTTACTTCATAGAATTCATCTCTAGCAATATTACTACTAATCATTCCCCTTGTGGTTAATTATTTTAGGAGTTTTAAATGCCACCTTAGAAAAATTTGTATACTTTTTGGATAAAATTTTAACATTTTCACAAGGAAATATCAACAGGATTGGGAGGGTCATGTGGACATGAGGAGCAAGGGATGTCTAATGGTGAAGTTTGGTTCCCAGATGTCTGGATTGAGCAAATGACCCATGGCACAGATCATGGCAGGAGAATGTAAGAAGAAAATCCTTACATTTAGAGCAAACTGTATACAACATGCCATCTGCCATTGGCCTGGACTCATAAAAGAGACACAGATGTGTCTTTGTTGGAGTTGTGGCCATAGAAGTAAATTTATTTCTTTATTCAAAGCACTCAAAGAGAGGAGAGGTCAAGGAGAGAAGTCTGCAGACAGCAATGTTAGAGAATCAGACAAAGGAAGAGATTCTGGTTTCCTATTTAGATAAAACTTATATAATGGAAAAATCAAATATTTTGAAATATCTGATACCACATTGATAGATTACAGTTTTCATTATATTTATCTTATATTCAAAGCAGGGAACTATATCATGAAAGAAAATTAAATCAATGTGGAAGGAGATGCTTTCATGAATGTACTCTATCCTCCCTCCACACTTCACCTCACCCCACCAGCCTTTGTCTTTGGCTCTGACTGTGACATTTGAAGTTTTCTTTCTAATAGAAATCAGTATTTTCAAATACTTGGTCATATTCGTTAGAACAATTCTTGTCCCTAGGGAAACCTAAGGATGGCAGGTGCCTGGAACATAACATACCTCTGTAAGGTGTGGTTGGTTATATATTTGCTAGAGAATTTTTGCAAGCTAACAACATAGTTGTTACAGAAAAATTTTAAGAAGCAAAAATATTTAGGATACAATAAACTACACTATGGTGGCATCTTCTCAGCCCTCTGACATTTCACCATCATCATTATCATCCCTAACATTTTTGGATAACATAGTTCATACCACACATTGTGCTAAGTGGTTTACTTCTTATAACAATGCAGTTGTGATCATTTAGTAAAGCACACTCGGTGGTTTAGAATAACCATCACAGTTATTATAGCATTTCCCCTTTCACACTACTTAAAAACCTTATATTGTAAAACCTCTCACAAGCAATCTTCACTTAACAAATGGATAACCAACAGTCTCCAGTTTCTCAAGAGGAACTAGTCCCCAAGATGTGCTGCAAAACACAGTGTGTATGATGAGGAGTCACCCCTCCCATAAATTCAATCTCTACCCTCACTGGGTCAGTTTGTGATTCTTCTCAAACTTGTTTATATCACCTATGCATATTATTTTACCTATGTTATGTTAAACACTGTAAATTTATAGAAGGGGTCAAGAAAGGATGCTATGATTTTATAAAAACAAAGATGAATAAATTTACAAATAATTTTGTAAGGATGAATTTCGTAACAAACTGTTATTGAATTAAGTATGGATAAGATATTAATACAAGACTTCCTTCAGCACTTAAATTGTTTTTCAAATTTAAAAAGTCTTGTTTAGCTTTTTTAAAGCTAGATTTGATATGAGACATTGTATTGTGGTTATGATTTATGAAAAAAAATGAAAAAGAACAGGCAGTTCAATCAGCAGACATATCAAAGGAAACAACTTGATATAACACTAAATGAACCTGATTTTATGTTTTAAATTTACAAACACAGTTATGCTATATTTGTATCATTTCAAATGATTATCAACTTTAGCCTAATTTTTCTTTTGCTTACTTAACTATAAGTATCCCTTGAGTCAAACAGCACAGTTTCTATAAAACCCTAGTGCCACACTTTTCAAGATGTTGTGTTTGCTACCACATCTGTCTTCTTTCTAGTTTATAAACTCCTGGATTATAGCATCAGTGATCTCCAAGTAATTATTTAAGGCTTTAAGTTTTATTTTAGTTCTTATATTTTAGTAAATACAAATCTGATAATTTGCAATAGCCTAAAGACAACAGCAAGTGCTTTAAGACCTTGATCCGAGGAGCACTTAGGTATTCAATGCCTGACTCTCTGCTTCCATGTCCAGAACTGATGCACACATTACCTAAAAATAGCTTCCCAGCTTTCTTGCTAAATAATATGTTTCATCTCTTGAAAGAGTAAATAATTGTTTTTTACTGAAAAACTGTAGCACTATCATATTTACAACTTTGGTTATGCACCATAAGGAAAGGATCTAGTATTTATTAAACACATACTACACACTAGAAATTATATACTTTATATGATACATAATTGGCATAGCAAATTCTGTATGGTAGATATGATATTCATTTTACGGGTGAGAAAGTTAAAACTCTAAGGAAAGAATTGTGCAGGGTTACATAGAAAACGAGGATTCAAACACAACTTTGCCTAATTCTCAACTCCATAACTGCTCTGATGTATCATTATAATATGTCACCTAAGAATAATCACATGATATGGATAAAACAGCAATGCAAATTTGAAGAGCATGGTTTTGCACAATCTACTGGTTTAAATGTAGATATTAACGCACATATGACTGCAGATTCTCTACCTGCAACTCCTTTTGTGCAGCATCTACAAAAACATATTGCAGATGTGTCACATAAAAGGAACAGAAATTCTTGCAAATATGCTGTCTGACATTTTCCACTGCTATCTCCCATCACTCCAGGAGCTCTATCTATTCCTCTGTGTTCCGCTGGCTGCATTCAATTTTGTTTTCAGCAGAAGCTGTATCATGTTCCCCTCATGTGATGCTGACAGTCCATAATATGACTTGTTTTGATGATGAGCCCATCCTTTACCATTTCACCACTTGTCTTTATCCTCTATATAACTCTATTAAACTATTGTGAAAACAATCAACATCAGTTTGATTATTTTGCATTGGTATGTGTGTAACAGGGAAAGAACATTCAGGCATAGAATAAAGTCTGCCCTTTACCATGTTTTTCAAACCAACAACAGGTATGGTCCACTGAATCTCCTTTTTTTCTTTTGTTTTTACTTAAACAGGAAAGGAAGATTTTTTTTTTTCCTTTTCTTTGCAACGGTTCTACTCAAAGGACTCCCCACTGAGATGAGGTTTAAATATTAGTTGTATATGTTTTTGCCTTTCTCCAATATGCATATTCTATTAGTAACTGAATAACAATAGCAGACTTTAGAAGGGTAAAGTTATAAACCCTTGGGGAAGAAAATGACTTATGTAATGAAAATGCTACTGGGCACTTAACTAAAGCAGCTCTGGCAGGGACAATTACAATATAATTTATCACCAGAATGCACACTAAAATGCAGAATACATAATTATCTTATCAGTAACCTGAGATCAGTGGCAAAACTCATTTGAATTAAGAACCAAAAATTCAAGTCTCAAGGAAATTAGAAGGTGTCAAGTGGTAAAACTGAGATGAATGCTAAGTCTTTTAAAATCTATATTCAATATTTTCTTTTAGGCTGAATTCTGTGACTATACAAAGGGTTAAAATTGAAAGGTATTGAAAGTTTAGGAGTAAGAAAACCTTGTTGGGGATGTATGTGTACCCACAACAGGATAAAATTTTCTATTCTTTTCTTTTAGAGAACTATGTATATAGGTATCACATTGTTTTTTTGTGTGTTTTTTTTGGTACCGGGGATCGAACTCGGGACTTTGTGCTTGCGCATAGGTATCACATTGTAAAAATAAAATTATTATTTGCTGGGAGCTTAAAGTACATGGCCTAGGGCCTAAAATGTATTCAGTGTACATTTACGTTTCTTTTGCTAGAGTTCCAATTTTGTTGTTTTTAAAAGAATCTGTGTTGAGCATAAACCATGATTTTGCCTTTTGGATGCAATCTTTCCTGTCACCTGCACTAAAAATGCAATATCTGCCATACTGAAATCATAGTTCATCTTTTTCAACCATTTTCACCTGTGCTTTTGCAAAGGAATTGCCAAGCGGAGGGGAGGAACAGTCTCCTTTGTACCACTCATTTTCCAGGGAGTACTTTTTTTTTTTTTTCCTTTGTATATATAATTTTTAAATTAATTTTATTGGTACATTTTAGGTATACAATTCGTTTACATTTATCATTGGGTGTTTGTACCTGTACATGATATATCTTGGTTCTTATTTTTTTCCCCATTACCTGTGCACCCTTCACCCCCTCCGCCCTTCCCTATTTACATAGATTTCATTTCCATTTTTTTCTTTTCTCATAGTTTTTCCTTTCCCTCTTTTCCTTTCCCCTTCCCCTCCAGGGAATACTTTTTAACAAATGGTCCTGTTGCAGAGGGCCTTCCTCCCAGACTGCAGCCTGGCGTGCTCCGTGTGCTGCAGAAACAGCATGGGAAGTCTTCCCTGGGTTCCTTTACTCCTCCATGCAGACAAGGCAGCTCTAACTTGCAGAAGGAACTACAAGAAGGAAGGAACAAAAGAAAAATAAACAAAGAATATGCAAAATAATTTTTAAAAGCAAAACATACTGCAAAGTGAAAGTTTCCAATTTTAAATCTAAAGACTACATAAAAGCAGTGGTCAACAGAGAAAATATATGAGACCATAGGTTTAATTTAAAACCTTTGTTTTACTTATACTGAATGTGTGTATTTTTATGTAGCATGGAACCTACTAATATGGAATTTTTGCATTGTTTATGTTCGCATGTAGAATGTGACAAGCAACTCCTACTTTTCATGCTTGTTATAAGGATTAAATATGACCAAATGTAAGGCAGTTTTTAACCCACTGAGGCAGTTTTGATCAAGAACAGGATGTTTTATGTTGTTACATACTGACACTGCCCTTCTAAGATGTAGAGCTCCCTGATTATTAGTTCAGAGCTCATAAAGTAGATTTAAGCACAGTCTTATCTGTGATCTCTCCAGTGAGTGCTATTTTGTCAGCAAACCTGACCATGACCCACATGTAACAAGTAAAAGGAAAAAGCATGGCTCAGTGCAGCACTCCTGTATCTTTTAAAGGGAACATTCCATTATCTTGCCTTTTCCCTCTCCATACTATTTTCAGATTGTCTTCTAGGTGATATTTTAGTATTCGTTTCATTGGGAGAGCACAGATGTCAGTCTCATAATGAACTTCAAGGAAACCAGTCCTTGTCTGATTTATCTTTTCCAATACCATACACAAGTGGAAACTCCTCTTTTCCTCCTCTCAAGCAGAGGATTGTCGCTTTCAAATGAGTGTAGTTTTATCATATTGCTCAAGTTCTTCAAAATAATCCTATCCCTGTATTCACTCCTTGATATTGTCTTAGATCCTTCCTGTTAACAAAAGTAGGCGCATTATTTCCCACATGAATCACCACCATTGCCAATGCAGGGCCTCAGTCAGGGTCAGAAGAGGAACTTCCTCTTCTCCACCCCTGGAATGCAGGAGGCAGTTCCCCTCCACTAAGAGCAGAGCAAGAGAACTGTGAAAAATCCACTTGCAGTCTGGGCATTGCCAAACTACACAGTGAGGATCCATCCAGAAGGCAGGGGCAGAAAATAAGGCCACTAAAGTCTGAGAGTAAAGAAGGAAAACCGATAAAAATTTTCCAACACTCCAGATCTTACAAATCTTTTCTACAATGAGCATAATTTAATACAGAGTTACAATATACTGTTCATTAAAAAGTAAGAAAATATATCATCAAGAAAACATAGTCATTAAAAGGAAACTAGGCATGGAACAGATGTTAAAATGATCAGAGTAAGAATTTAAAATAACTATTGTTATAATCCACCAGCAGCACTACAAAAGCCTTCTATCAACTCAGCAATGATTCTCAAGGTGAAAGTAGAGGGTCCACACCAGCAGCAATTCTGGGACCACACCAGGAATGGAACTTTGAGGGTCTTATTTCATAGCTCCACAATCTTGGAAGGGGCTTAACAATTTGTGTTTTAACAAACCTGACAGATACTTGTGGTGCATGCTAAAGCTTAATGATAAACATATTTTAAAATGGAATTTACCAATGTAAATAAAAACTAACACTAAGCTCAGATGCCTCCATTCCTGAATTGTAACAAACTTGCAGGAAAAAAACAGAAATGCTGCACAGATGTTTTCAAAAAATAAAGGAAAGTTGGGCCAGGGATTTAGCTCAGTGGCACCGCGCCTTCCTCACAAGCACAAGGTCCTGAGTTCAATCTCTGGTACTGGGAAAAAAACATACACATCTCAAAAAATAAAGGAAAGTGGAGTAAATCTGAACTCATGTCAGAAGGCCCATGTAAACCTGATAAAGACACTACAAGAAAAGGAAACTAAAGTCGTCTCTTCGGAAAGAAAAAGAAAACCCACCTTTATCCAGAATAGTCCATTTACTCCTCCCCAGCTTCCAGAATATAAGACCAATGTCAACCCTATTTTAAAGAGGGGGAGACTGAGTCAGTGAGATTAGGCAATGTAATACACTGAAGCTAGTAAGTGGCTAGCTGAGTTTTCATCCCTGTAGACTGGCTGAATCCTTCAGTTGTTAGACACTGCACAACCTTCCACTCCAGTGAAAATCATTTGCTCATTGTCTTTGTTAAAGTATGAGTTTCACAAAAGCATCAACTACTTACCTTGCTCACAGAGCTTAGCACATTGCAAATTTCCAAGAAATAAATGTTGAATTAATGAACCATATCAGGTAGCAGTCATCAATGATTTACAGATGAAGAAATAAAAATCCAAAACAATCTCTTGCAGATCAGGCAAATAAACAATACACACAAGATTTTAACCTGAACTATTCAGAACCTAATTTTTCTTCATTCCTTTTTAAACCATGCTACATTAAGTCTTTTCCAGAAAATGAAGACACAGTAAGAAAAACATGGAGAATATTTGTCCCTTAAGGGATTGTATTCCAAATCACATTTGTCACAAAGTCATTAACAGTACCTGAAAAGAGGAGGTACTCAGAATCGCTGCTTGAAGTCCCTGATACAACAATAATAGGGGTGGTAACGAAGATGGTGATAAGGGTTCTTGTGATGGATATCAGCAAGAAGAAAGAAACCAAAGTTCCATCTATAGGACATAATGTTGCTTACTTTAATTAGGCTATTTACACCGTGTGTGCAGACTTTGATATGTTCAGTAAGAGATCTGCTATTTGATGAGGGCAAGGAAAATGTTCAGTTAATTCAGTCAAAAACAGCAGATATTGGTTCACTAAGGTGATTAACATAACGCCTAATAGTCTAGTTTACAATTGTTTATTTCTTTTAATTTTTAACCTTATTTTTTACTGTATCTTCAACAGTGTGTGAAATATTGTTAAACAGGAATGCAACAAAATAAGTTAAGGAAGGCACACTAGACTCAAAGACATCAGTTCAATTGTAATAAAAAATGTAAAGAGGAAAGTCATATTTGCACAGATTCTTTACAGCTTCAGAGGTAAAGGGGAAAATTCATATTTTGAAAGATGGTGATAATTAAGATACGGCTATCAGTGTATTAGGAATAGCATTCACAACAGCTGCAGCAAATTCAGAAAACCGTTAACAGTGATGTTCAGTGAGTTCTATCCTGTGACATTCAATTATTTTCTTCTTACAGAAGGAAACTAAAAAGGAGCTGGAAAGCAGATATTTGCTACCATTAACAGTCAGCCAGGGGCACAGCCACAGGGGAGGTCCAGGCATGTGTAAAACTTATTCCTTTACTGGTCCTCTGGATTGAATCTTAATTACTGGAAAAATTTCCAATTTTCTGCCTCATGTTGTGAATAAAAAGAAAACAAAGATACATATTTAATGAACAGATAAAACAATTGTTTTCTTAGGTTGAGTGATCCAATGTTATGTTTCAATCTTTTGATCAATAAAAGACTAAAATACCTTCCATTAACTCTTAAAAGCAAGAAAAAGAAAAGGAATTAGTAAGATAAGATGGAGGTGGTAGATAACCTGTGAACAGAGACAAAGCTGAAGTACATTGTGCTTACTTTTATCTCTTCTTTCATTTCTTCACTTATTTATTCATTCAACAAATATTTATTGAGTATCTATCTTTTTTTTTTTGAGACAAGGTCTCACTATGTGGTTCCGGCTGGCCTTGAACTCATGCTGATCTCTTGCCTCAGCCTCCCAAGGGCCGGGATTATTGGCATGCCATACCATGCCCGACTGAGTACTGATCTTCAGCAAGGCTAAACAAATGGATAGGTGTACTATGCTACCAACACATTTAAGAAAGCTAGGGCATCCTTATGGAAATGTGGCAGTATATGATGGATAACATTAGAATGATGTCAGTTCAAACACCCAGGGTGGGTGCAGTTAGATGGAGAGACCTTCCTCCAGGGTTAATTAGCTAAGGCCCTGACACTGATGTGGAGTCTCACTCTAACCACCAGTCCACTTACAACCCCCTCTTTTGCCTTCCTTTTCTTTCTCTTAATTTTCTCTTCATTACCCCTTAACAAATTATATTCCATTACCCAATATTTCAACAACACTCTTGGTCACACTCTAAACATACTTATGATCGTACACTTTGTTTCTTAAATTCTTTAATTGATACATTTTAGGTATACAACACATTTACATTTCTCATTGGGAACTGGTAGCTTTACATGATGAATCTTGGTTCTTATTTTTTCCCCATTCCTAGCCCTCCCTTCACCCCTCCCCCACACTTCCCTATTTATGAAGACTTTATTTCCAATTTTTACATTTCTCATTATTTTTCCTTTCCCTTCTTTCCTTTCCCCTGCCCCTCCCACTACCCCTACCCCTTTGAACCTTTTCTTCCTATTTTGCATTATCGATTATTCATTCTAATCATTGGTACATTTTAGGTATACAAT
>NW_004624813.1:563585-610541 GCF_000247695.1 Heterocephalus glaber | reverse complement strand
ATATATATACACACACATATACATACACACACACACACACACACATATATAAACAAAAAACTCAAAAAAGAGAAAAGGCAAGTGTGGATATTGACAATTAAGAACCATACCTTCCTCAGTGGGATGTCCCTCACTGACATGTAACTTCAGTTTTAAAAAAGAAACATTTAGCCACAGTGCACTTGGAACTATTTCAAGTAATCAGTGGACTATATCGATATCAGGGTTATCAGACTATGTTTTTAAATTATTTAATATAAGTTTAAGCATTTCTCTTCTCTTAGATTGAGACACATATAGGTTTCATACCATTTCAAAACATTCAATAAAGCAAGACTGACTCCATTTTGAAACTCATAAATGATAAAGCAAGACTGACTCCATATGAAACTTTAAGTAAATACACTAATTCTGTGGAATATATACTTTCATATATATTTACTCTGATTACTTCCACACAGAATTTCAAGCTGCTTACTGATAGCGATGAGTGCCAACTTGTCAGTATTTAGGTTTCTGTTCCCAGCCTAGGGAGTCAGGCTCAGTAATTGCCAAGCTGAGCCTATGATGTAGGTCATTCATCTGGATCAGTCTGTCTGTAAGAAAAGGGAGAGAATTGACAAGGTGGAGTCCAGGGCTACCTTGATTAAAGAAAACCAAGTTTTATGGAGAATTAATTTAACCACTTCTTAGAAAAGATTCTTTGGTACCTGTAAACAGTTCCCTAGAGCTGACAGCCTATCCCTTAATAATTTTCCTGTTTTTAAGAAAGTCCTTACAGAGTCTGAAATTTTTTAGACAGTCTACCATCACTCATAGCTTCCATCAGGTAACTTCTTGTGTTAAACTGAAAGATTGTATTATTCAACAAATGAGCAAAAGTGTTTGATGCATAATTAGACTTCATCACTGTCACAATAATTTAGAGTTGTGATTTTTTATTGAAAGCAAAATTCACCCAGTTGGCACAGGTTAAAATTAATATAATTATCATAGGCTGTGATTACAGAAAAACCAATGAACTAATCAACAAAAATAACTAAAATAAACTACTATAAAACATCAAATACAAAGGCTAAACTTTTCTAAGGCTATAGTAACTAGCTATCACTGTTGCCAAAAATAACTTCTGTAAATCAGTTAACAGTTCTTTTCACTTCTTATGTGCATTGACTTCTACAAGAGATGCAGAAGTGCATAATATTTAAGGCACAGTTTTGCCAGTTACCATAGCAATATGCAAATTATTTAGCTTATCACATAAGGTAGATATGAAAATTAAATTATATAATCTATGTAAAAAGCTCACTCCTGCTCTGAGAAAATATTAAGCACTTCATATGTATAAGCTGTCATCATTATTAAAACATTCAAAAACCATTTTTCTATTTATCCTACCTTATATAAATAAGGTAAATTGCATTTATACCTGATTGATTATAATTGTTATAAATTTACTGACATTAAGGACTTTGTATAATTCACCAGTGCTGTTAGGCATAGAATGAGACCTAGCATAGCATCAGCACCATACATGTTTGTTGTTGAACCATAAATGCATGTGTACTCCCCTCCCCCATGGTTACTTGGATTAGTCACTTTGCAGGAGATTGGACCTCCACAACTTGAACTGCTCTGCTATGCTTTTAGCTTGTTCTGCCTTGAAACTTGTAAGCTGAGAACAGTCTGTAATATTTGCTCCAAATTTTACCTTTCATCTTTTGTTCTGCATTTCACTCTGCAGGTACAAGCCTTTTTGTTGGTAGTGGTATATTTTTTTGTTCTGAGAGCTTATTTTAGCCATTCTGCAAAAGAAGGAATGCTAGCAAAATATTCTCTTAATTTTCCTTCACCTAAGAATGTCTTCATTTCCTCTCCTTTCCTGAAGGATAATTTCACTAGTAGAAGCTTCAATGTCAACAGTTCTTTTCTTTTAGCTTTTAAAAATATCACCTCTTCTTCTGGCCCCCATGGTTTTTGAGGGGCACCCACTTAATTCAAAACTTTTTTCCTTTTTACATAATGTAGCTTTTACCCCTGGCTCTTAAAAAGTTTTTCCTTGGGTCTTTATTTAAGATGTTAAGTTATAGTGTATTTAGATGTGAATTTCCTTTGGTATATCCTACTTTTGCTCAGGTCCTGAATCTGTAAGTTTGTGTATTTTGCCAAATTTTAAATTTTCATCCATCATTTTCCTCTCTACTTTTTCAATCCCATGTGTTTATCCTTTCTTCTAGCTACAAATTTCGATCATTTATTATTGTCCTACACATTCTTGTGGATTGACTTAGTTCTCTTGTATTTGTATGTGTGTTAGATTGCAAACTCAGTACATTCTGCAGACCTATATTCAAGCCCACCAATTCTATCATTTGTTAGCAAAACTACTGCTGAGAACATCAAGTGAGATTTACTTTCTAAGTTTCAATTGCTATGTTTTTAGTTCTATAATTTCTACTAAATACTTTCATATAGCTTCTCTTACTTTTCTGGGATTTTCTTTTTTTGTTTCAAGTGGGTTTATCATTGATTTTTGAAGCATTGTTATAATGATGGCTTTAAAATTCATATCAAATGATTCCAATATCTAACTCCTGTTGCTATTGGCATCCATTGGTTATCTTTTCTTACTCAGATTGTGCATGGTTTTTTTTTTCTGGTTTTTGTTATAATAAATTTTTAAAAATTTTGTCATGGATATTTTAGCTATTAGGTAAGGAGCGGGTTGATCCTATTTAAGCTTTCTGTTTTAGCAGGGAGTCATCCTGTCTGTGCTTTGTACATGGGTTTTGATCTACTTTTGACAGCTTTGGTTCCAATGGCAGCTTGACTTTTCAAGCCTTGCAGTGCTGTTCTGGTCTGCTTTGTTCCACGGGTGTTGCTAAGGCTCCTGCTCACTTCCTCCTGATGTGATCCAAGGACAGGAGAGCTGTTTGCCCTCAGATGCCTGAGAAACAATTATTTTAATTTCAATGTAGTCAAAGAGAACAAAGTTCTATCTTATCTCAGTGTATTTGTGTGACAATTTACCAATAGGTTATATTCTTCTCCATATGTTCTTGAAAAGCTTTCTTTACATTTTTCTCTTAACATTTTTGATTTTAGATACTACCAAGTTGCTTTTTAAATCATGATTTTAAAGATTCATTTCATCAATTTAAAATAAGTTATTGATGAAATTTTGTATCAATTTTTACCATACAATTTAACATAGTACTAGAAGATCTAGTCACTGAAATAAGACAAGAAAACACATTAGAAAGAAAAAAAAACTGTCTATATTTGCAGATGACTGTCAACATACCCCAAGGCATCTACAGAATCTCTCTCAGAACTAAAGTGATTTTACTAAAGTTGCAAGATATACTAATAAAGTTGCATTTCTAGAACAAAAATCAAATAGAAAGTAAAACAGCCATATCATTTGCCATTGTTCCAAAGAAAATTAATTACTTAAGTATAAATATAGTGAAATGTACACAAGATAAATATGATGGGAATTATAAAATACTGATGAATGAAGTCAAAGATCAAAATATTTGAAAATACACAGCATATTCATACTGGCGAACTCAATTTGGTAAAGATGTCATATGTTCTGAATGATGTTTTTAATCAATATCTTTAAAAATTTGAAAAAGTATAGTGTGAAGTGGTCGCTATTCTTCAGAGCTTACTATGCAGCTGTAGAAGGGAAAGCAATGTGGAACTAACACATAGACACATAAATGAACAGAAGTGAACACTCAGAAATAGATCTACACAAATATACCCAACTAATTTTTGATAAAAGAGTAAAAGCTATTTAATGCTGGACTGATAGCTTTTTGAATAAATTGTGCTGGAGCAATTAGATATTCATTGGCAGATAGATACATAGAAGAAAGAAAAGAAAGAAAGAAAGAAAGAAAGAAAGAAAGAAAGAAAGAAAGAAGAAAGATTTATCCAAAAATGATACTGGGTCTTATATTAAATTTTGCTCTAAATGACACAATAGGGCTTATATTCAAGGGATGTCCTATTTTTTTTTCAGGTAAAACAATCTACATTTATTCATGTAACAAAAACTATTATTCATATAATATTGTGTAATACTACATAGGTATTTACACATACTGTAAACTACTTAATTATAATATATATTATCATTTATTTTAAGTATTAATGTCAACAATATTATTTATATTCATTAAATATTAATATTATTTTATGATGCAATACATCCATTCTGTGTTGCAATGGATGTTCTAAATGCATCCATCTGGCTGACAGTTTTAACTGGGGCTTACTTTTTGTGGTAGGGCTTATATTATGAGCATCCTGAAAATCATGCTAGGGCTTATTTTCCAGTTAGGTCTTATTTTCAGGGAAATATGGTAGACAGGACCTCTAGTTAAACATCACACCTCACATTACAATTACCTCAAAATGGACAGTGGATTTAGTATACAAAACATAAACTATAAAACTTTTAGAAGAAACATAGAAGGAAGTTTTGGGAACTAAGAGTTGGCAAGTAGTTCTTTAGACTTGATAAGAAATGTATGATCCATAATAGGAAAAATTGGTAAATTAGATCAAGTTCATAGAATTTAAGTCTCAATGCACAAAATGTGGCAACTATTTTAATCAAATACCACATGATCACACAATTTTATACTTGTAAGAAATTGAAAACATAATTTAAATTCTACTGTGTTGATTTTATAATACTTTTATAATATATGTATGTGGATGCCATGTTTTATCCTACTACAAGTTATTAAGCTTTTCACATAATAACTTAAATACTTAAAAACCATGAGAGCTTTTATTTTGCTCTATTTTTGCTGGTTACAATAGTGAAACAGTAAGAAAATAGCAAATTTAGATTTAGTAAAAACACCTACAAAATTAGGGATTCACTAGGGAAAAATGGGAAGTTGGTTAATTAATTTGTAATATAATTAAGACATGAAAAAGGAGATCAACCTGGGGTTCTGGATGAATAGATAGCCGAATGTAGGTAATAGAAAGCCAGAATGTAGCCTGGTAAGCATAGCTCTCAAGAAGGTAGCGGTAACTCTGCTTCCTTGGCCCATGAGGATGAAAGCAGGTGACTTGATCTGCTTTACCAGTGAGGGCAATAGATGTTTGCTTTCTTATCCAAAAAAAAGAAAACTTGATGTCTGTAAAAAAGTGAAACAGCTCATTAAAGTAAAACTTATAAGCACCAGGATACTAAAATCCCATGCTGTATTAAATGTTAAAGAACTAATAGTAGCAACACAGGCCAAATAAGAATTGTTTTACGGTGCTTGGAAGAAACATGCCTTTATTACCGATAACCATTAACATTACCCCTAGGCTCTCAGTAACCCTAACTGATGTCAGACTTGGAAAATGGCAGAAATGGAAGGAAATAGCCTTTGCTTTAGGATTTGCGTAAACTATGTTTTTACCAGCCTGGCTATCTTGTTCTTTTCCAGGTGGGGAAACAAAATGAATAATCAGACTAAGGAGGCTGATATACTTTGGGAAGATGATATAGGTACAAGGGCCTCTCTGGCTTGAAAAGGAAGGTGCATTTACATGTCTAAACAGGAGAAAGATCCACTTGAGGAGAAATGTGGGTTTCTGGTGCCACATTTAGAATCATAGGACAAACTGGTAACTAACTTGCTTAGTTACCAATTTGAGACAGAGCTAACCTGAAAGGTTTTCATTTTCTTTTGACCCAAACCTGGAGCAATTTCCAACTAAAAGACAGGAAAAAGAGAAAAATTGCTTAGAAGGGAAGAAAGGTCCATGTCTTGTGGGTGTCCTGAAGCAGGCATTGTACCCGGTATGTTGTGCTCTGCTGCTAAACGTAAAGCCACAGAGGCTAAGGTCACAATGCAAAGTGCAGCTATGTCCTGGGAAAGGGTATTTCCAACACACACCACCAGTGAAGGACAATCGGTCAGAATATGGGGAAAATTCCTAGAAATCAGTAAGAAAAGGGGCAAATTAATTTTTAAAATGGGACAAGACTCATGGTTTCCTTCAGAGGAGAAGAAAATGAGGAATGGCTGGCCTGGACCTGATGGGAAAGGCTGGGTGGAAAGGCTGGTTGGAGTGGATGGCAAGATCCAAGTATCTGCATCAGTGTCACAGAACTGGAGCAGAACCACACCCACCTAGAGTGCACAGGGACAACACGGTTCTGTGTGGGCAAAAGTACTTGCCTGAAAGCTGGGCTGGGCAACTGCTGCAGCGAGGGAGGAAGGGTGCGCTTCTCAACTCCCAGGCAGGCCTTTCCTAAGGCCACTGCAGCAGGAACACTGTGACAGGATCTAAATGATGACACACTGGGGAAATGATCGCATAGACACGGCACGGCCCAATTCCTGACTCAGGCAATCTGACTCCTGTCAATGCCATAAGCAATTCTGCCCGCTCTTTTCCCAATAGTGAGGGTTAGCACAAACACATTCCCCAAGTCAGAACTTAGCACTGTAAATATGGGGAGCAGAGAGTAGGATTGGAGATGTGATCTACTGCACTACCTAATCTTTTAACATATATCCCAAACGCTGAAAGATTATGGAGAGGAATATAAACGTTAAGGTCATGAAATGTGCTTTCTTAGAACACCAAAATTCATTTTCCCAAGACAAAACTTTATTTGAGGCATCAAGCAAGATACTGAAAAAGCTGAGTCATGCACAATAATGTCCTTAATTCCATAATAGTGCAAAAGCAGATACGCTGCCTGCTAAAAGGGTATATGGTGAGCAAAGAGGAAAAGAAGATATGCTTTTACACATAACCCCATCCATATAGTGCTTAAGAGTCTCAATTAAGTTTCATTTCTTCTTCCTTAAAAGACATGTAAGGTTTACTTGGGGAAACTAAAGACTTGAACTCTTCTTTTGAGGATAGAGTTTCTCCTCATAGCTATTTACGAAATAACGCAGCTGCCTTTTTCTTTAAAGGGATTCTTGTCTTCTGGAATTCCCTTCACCAAAGGATCTTCCCCAGAACGCTCTTCAATATAGTTCTTTATTTCTTCAGAACATTTAGACACCTGAAGTACAGAAGAAAAAAGAAAAGAATGCAGTACGTCAGGCATGCTCAAACTGTCAGAATCTTTTTGTGAAATTATTATAATTGTGTAAATCAGCTTTAAATTTTTAAAAAATTGATATATGTATATTATTTGTGTCCTGCATGCTAATAATTTTATTCTATTCCACTTCTACATAAAATACAATCTATATAAAGTACATTTCTTATTATTGGTCAAAGTTAGAAAAGTTTGAATGTCACTGTATTCAATAGATCATTCCCAGAGATATCTATTCACTGTCATACTTTTTCCTTCCTCTGTTAAAATACAATTATGACATGTTTAGCACATTTTTAGAAACTAAAACATATTCCACTTTCATTTTTTCATGCTAAGGAGTAGGCTTGGAAGCAGACAATCCCCAAGTGTTTGGGGGAGGGTGTACGTGATAATTCTCACTGAGGAGTATGTGCCAAGTTCTGGAATTTCACATTGATAGAAGCATAGGCAAAAGCCAGACTCTGGAAAGGCTGGAGTTGCCCAAATACCTCCCTGTCTGGCTCTGCTCAAAGTTCCCTCCTGACAGATTATGGCAATGATCAGAGACTTACTAGGCTTCTCTGAGATTCTTGTGTTTATATAATCAGTTTAAATGTTTTCTACAATGCAAAAAGGATTGAATAATTTTTTGAAAAAAAATCCTTAAAAGACAAGAGTGTGTTAAAAAGAAAAGAATAACTAGGAAAGAGAAAAAAGAAAGATTAGTATCTTAATACTCATTAATTACATTAGAAGTAAAAATTATAGTTCTAGTAAACTGCAATAGAGGCACACTAAAAGTGGACAAATGCTACCATTGAATTTGTAATCTAGATTGGTGGCCTCTAACTGTGTTAATGGTTATCACTAAAACATGTTTGCATATGTATCCCAAAATGTGCATGACAGTTACTTATAAATAAATTCAGAGACCACAAACTGGTAATAATAAAGGGATGAAATTTAAAACTAAACAAAAATAGAAATTTCATTATTTCATTCACATAGTTTAAAGGGCAATTCCTTGTACAGTAGAGTGGAGGCCTCACTGATCTAAAGCTTGTAATCCCAGCACTGTGGAAGGCTGAGGCAGGAGGGATTGAAAGCTCAAGTGTCACCTGGACCACTTAGTGAGAACCTGTCTCCAAATTTTAAAAAAATTAAAGAGGTGTTAGGGGGCTAGAGCTGTAGCTCTAGGTGAAGGCCATAGGTCTAATACCCAGTATCACAAAAAACTAAAATTAAATAAATTAAGTTTAAAAATAGGTGATGTCCTTATATCATTTAAAATACTGTAAAATAAAACCTCTTCAAGGATCATTCTTTGGGATAATGTTTGCTCTCAGTTGTTTGCTGATACTGATAGTGTGTGCATTTTAAATGAATTCAAAACTGATGGAGCTTGTATCCACTAGCTCCAGGGAAATTTCTAGGTAAGATTCACATTCCCCATATTGTATTTATTCTAACGGGGCCTTTTTCATTCGGTTTCTGAAGAGATCATCATCTTCAAAAGTGAAAAAGTGCCCGAGACATCTTTTCTTTCATGATCAAGAGGATATATTTGATTGGCTATTACTTAGCTGAAGTCAGATACAACCTGTGAATTTGTCTCCTTGGCCTAAGCAGGGTACGTAGTTCACATGTTAACACCTGAGTGATGGAATTGTGTTTCTAAGTGCCTGTCCCATCGCTCCGTGGTCCTAAGTGAGGAACTAGCCAGCCTTTTGGTGACTCAGGGTTTTCATTCTTAAAACAAGGTGGAGGAACAGTCTCTAAAGAATTGCAAGACTTGCCCCACACTAATACTCTACCATTCACAGTCCATAATAAAATGTGTTTGAAAATTATGAAGACTTAGATACCTCTTCCTGTGTCAGCAAGAATAACCCTGAAGTGTCTTCTCTCTCTGGCACACACCAGGGGTATCAGGCACTGGGAAGAAAATGCTGCAGGGCCTGTTCTAAGGGGCAAGGCTGCTGGCAGGGAGAAACTGCTAATGAAAGATGTTTGGTTTCTGTGATGTCACTTGCATCCAGGACCCTGCCCAATATCTAACTTGAAACTTTAAAAAAATAAAAGACTTGTCTCTTTTTATCCCCTGTAAGTTCTGCACAGAGGTATCAGATTTTAAGATATTCCAGCTTTGTACCAGCAATGCATTACTTTAGTTTATGCAACTCTGGTGACTATAAAATCCCTAAAGCTCATTGTGTGAAAAAAAAAAATCTAAGAGGGTGACATTTGCTTTATTGCCATTTCTTCCACTGGCAAAATGAGTTGCCTTCAAGAAACAGGCTTATCAATTGGGTCTTGTAACTGTTTATTCCTTTGAACACACAGATTCTTTTAAAGTTACAAAACTCTCAACATGGAAAGAAAAGACAACATCTATGAAAAGCTAGGATTTGGAATTAGGAAGTAGAAAGCTAAATCTGAGAAAACAAATGTGCAAAGAAGTAAAACTTAAAAAAATAAATGATCCTGCAGTCATCACTCAAGAAGACTGATTCCTGTCATTAACAGAACCACAGCAAGAAAGCAAAGGAGCATATATGCAATCATTGCTTCATTTTTGTTTCTCTTCTTTTTTCAAGTATTAAACTGTAAATAGAATCAGTTCATGGGGGGGGGTTCCTTTTAAAAAACATCTCTTCAAAAACCTTTTCCCAAACTAAAGTGTGCTAGACTGTGTAACAAGTGTCCTAGTAAAAACTCTAGAAATTGAAGTAAAAATTACAAAACCTCCATCAAGTTTCAGTGCAGACTTCTGAATACTGGGACTTAATACAGTGAAACTGTAACCCCTATCAGTGATTTCTAAAAGTTTTTAATTGCAACCATATTCACCTCGGTGTAGACATAATTATTTATTTATAAATATGAATTTATTATGCATACATATAAAACACAAGGTGGATAATTAATATAAAGGGATGAAATTTACAAATAAATAAAAATAGAAATTCTAACATTTTGCACACAGGCTCCAAGGAACTGTATTCACCCATCCCTGAAGACTACTGGTAAAATTCAAAGCTCTGCAAACTTTAAAATGTGGTTTTAGAAAAATTCTTTCAAGGCCAAAGTAGCCATTTGCCTTTTTCCTACAGCTCAGTTTTGAAGACCAGCTGAATAGTACAAGGCAGGGCTTCCTGCCTATTCTCCACTTCGCGGTCTTTCACTGTTAGGCCTTGTGCTTTCCATTCCTATCAGACTGTCCTATGATTTTCCTCCTGTGATTTCCCAGGTACTGGCATGCCCCAGGCACTGCCAAAGCCTTCGTTCGAGAAAAGCTACACAAAAACAAAGCTCTCCTCTGGCTGTAACTACCCAGGCCGAGCTGGCCGCGGTCCATTTCACAGAGGGACAGGTTCTGGAGCAGTCTCCTTACCTGCTGTCTCTGCAACTTTACTTCCTTACGGAGTTGCTCAACTTCCATCTTCAGTTTTTCCTTCTCTGGCAAATCTTCGATGTGCAGGGCTGGCATCCTTCTTTGCCCCAGAACTGGTCCGGGCAGGTCCCGCAGTGAAGTCGGTGGGAGCGCGGAGAGCCTCCAGAGGTGACTGGTCAGGCCACCCCAGAGGGTCAGGCAGGACGTGACGGCCGGCTCCCCCGGGGCTCGGCTTCCTCCGGACTTCTGCTCACGCCAGCACGGCCCAGAGCCCAGAGCCCGAGATCTCGGACCCCTGGGCTTCTTCTCCGTTCCCGGAGCCCGGGAGGCCTGCTCGGGGCTGGGGCAAGGTGAAGGTGCAGACGCCCCACCGCAGGGTGAGGCTGCGGCCAGGCCAGGGCGGACCACTAAGTTGTTTTTTGGGTTTTTTTTCCAAGTCACATCCGGGTTTTGTTTGTGCAACTAGGAAAGGAGGACATTATCCAGCAGGAAATAACAGCCCCTCACCTTCCCAAAAGTTGTAAAAATTGGCAGTCTGTGAGTTTTTCATCTATACAGTGAGAAAGCTGGAGACTTGGGATAAACGCCTTGGAAAGTGAAAGGCAGCTGCACTCTGGAATTAACCCCCAGCACCCTGCTGATGTTTACCCATTCAGGCCTGGAAGGGATTTTATAAAATTTGGGAGGAAGGAGAAGGGGATTCGGGATAGGAACAGTGTTTTAGACTCCATGGACATTCTCTATCGTTAAATAATCATCTGCATCCTGAATAACAGTTTTTATTTACCCCTTTCATATTATGTAGCGATTGGAATATCATGTGTGAAGACAGAAATGGGGATCTCGAAGGTTTTTTTTCTCCACTCCCCCTCCCAGAGGATTTTGAATTCTCAACTCCTACACTGTAGGCAGTAGCATGGTTTAGTTTAGGATTCTCCACTTTCTGGAAAATAACACTCATCTAGCTGTTGCTTTCTACAGCTAGGAAAAGTGTCTGGTAGGAAGAAATGCTTACATGGAATATAAACTTGCCCTCTGAGTATGAGTTAATGAGCTAAAACATTGTTAATAGCTCAAAAGAATAAAAGAAAAAACCCCACAATGTTACGAAACCTTTCCCAGCAGGAAAATATTTTTCTTTCTTTCCCAAAATAACCTCCTAATGATTAAGGAAGAGTGAAGCCCTTAGCTAAATACTTAGAGTTCATGACCTTAGACACCAGGAACTGCTCCCCGATTCCCTGTAACGACAGGCGACAGGCGACAGGCGAGCACAGTCACCGGGACTGGCTTTTCTTGATCTCTAATTTTCAAGGCTAATTATTTTCCAGTTAGATCTTATTTTCCGGAAAACACAGTTGCGTCTATGTAAAATAAATCATTTTCACAAAGAAAACATTTAGGAGCTTCGTTTTCTATGTTTGGAATACCAGGGATCTCCTAGACTTAGAGAAGTTTTTCCTCATCTGCTGAAGTTTTCCTTCTTAGTAAGCAGTGAATCAAGTCAAACTCATATGTTTCTCCAGAATGGATTCATTGTTTCTTACATTTCCCACTTGCAGTTTAAACAAGTGAATGAAAGTAGTGAGTGTGGAAGGGGCCTAAAATTAAGTAAGTCCAGCACCAAAATTAAATCAGTTGGCTAAGAATAGTAAGAATAATAGTAAAAAAAAAATAAGAATATAATAATAATAATAACAAGAAGAATAAAATAGAATTATTTCGGCCTGGAAATTTTTTTCATCTAGTTCTATGCAGGGATAAATATTTATACAGCCATGTTGGTTCTTTAACTTTTTCTACTGTATTATGAGGCTTAAACATGCAGTGGTCTACTGCTGCTTTTAGTTTTCATTATCATATAATTCACAGTGATAACTAAATTAATCTAAGATGAATTGTGAAATGCTGAAATCTCATAATCACACAGGATTCTGAAAATATTTAGTAGTTGCTTTCAGTATTGAAAGCTAAAATGATGGGTCAACTTTTTTTTTTAAACAAGAGTATGTAATCCCCTCTTCTCAGGCAATGAATTTACCTTCCAAAGAACAGTACTGCAATTTTTCATATGCTTACAGAACTATTCTATCAGCATATTCAAAAATTTTAAGTAAATATTTTGTTTTTCTTTTCTGTGAAGCTAGGTTTCCAATCCAGGCCTTTTCACATGGGCAAGGACTCTGCAACTGAACTACTATCTGCCCCAGAATAAACAAAGTTACGAATCAACAAATTTTGAATTAGGTTGTATTAGTGATGTCCAAATGTACATAGTTTAACTTCTTACTAATCTTCTACACAATACTCCTAATGAAAATCATTTTACAAAATAGTGTAGTATGAAAACACTTTGTAGTAAAAATGACAGGTATAACCAAAAATGAACTTTTATTAAAAGCTCACTGTATTTTGACAAATGTTCAAATGAATCTGTTTAATAAAAGTAACGTCTTTCACTTTTAAATTATAAGAGGAAAGACCATGAAATTTTTACTTTGACATGCAAAAAGGAGAAAATCATGTTTATTTTTAATCATTTTCTGATTAAGTATATTATTAAAATTCATATGAAGAAAACACTAGACAAAAATATTGAAGGAATTTATGTTGGAACTGATTTAATATAAACTTGAAATGAAAGAGATGAGAGATCTGGTCTTGTTTTTGTCTTATAGTTTTGAAAAATACACATTCTCTCTGCCTTTTGTATAATTAAACTAGGTTACCTCCAAAATTCAGCCTTTCTAAAATTTATGAAGTAAACAGTGACTATTTAGGTCATTAAAATGGTAGTTTTTTTTCTGCAGCCAGGCTTGATGGCACATGCCTGTAATTCCAGCACTCAGGAGGCTGAGGCCGTTGGATCTCAAGTTCCAAGCCAGATTGGGATATATAGTGAGACTCTGTTTCAAAAGGAAAAGCAGAAAAAAACAGAAAGAAGAAGATAATTTCTTTAAGAAAAGTATTTAGCACACATTTGATGCATTTTTTGTTCATTTGACATTTGATTCAATTTGTTAAGACAATCTCATGGCAGTTTCCAGGAACGCTTATTCCATGTAACCACATAGGATTTGTTTTCTAGATGAAGAAGTCAGGTGTTAGGATGACCTGGGTCTGATGTGCCAGTTACCTCAAAAACTAAGTATAATGCACTGTATCAAAATGATTTCTTTTATCGATATTGTTCCTACAAGACTTTAATTCCATCATATATAATTAGTCATTTTCCTTGCTCAGTTAACTATTTTCCTGATGTTCATAAAAAACTTTTAGGAATTTAGGAAGTTTGAGATTTGTTTTCTTTTGAAATCTGTCTAAAATCAAATCAGGTTAAAAGAAAAGAATGGTGTGTTGCTTTGTTTTCATTTTTACTAAAGCTTGAATTTGTCCATGTACATAAAATACCTTCAAAGTGCAACCATCTCAAATGATATATTGTAGAATATGATTCATACTCACTAGTGACATCAGAAAGTTTTGTTGCGAGGGCAAATGATAAGGTTGTGCAAAGGTACTTCCTGTTGCCTTGTAGTCTTACCCATTCCTTTTAACCTAGTAACCCCAGCCTTGAAGTAACAGCTTCTGAACAACAGAGTTATTGCCTGTGGTAGCTGTGCTGCCAGAGGAACAGTCATGATTTCATTTCCTTCCTTTCTTGGCCTTTTTTCTTTATACTTCCTTCCCATAATTTCTCTTTAATTCAAAATTCTGCTGACAATCCATGTTTTATCCTGTTGATCTCATCATTCATTAATCCATAAAAGTCTCTTAATTATGTAATGTAAACATTTCACAAGTACTGTCTTTGTCTGCCCTTAATTGAGTTAAATATTTAGGAAGTCAAATTGTAGAGACAATTTGTCAGTTGGCATGGCAATCTCAAAGAGGAACAGAGTTTCAGGGTTGGGAAATTCATAATATAGCATTGAATTTAAGATAACTGTACAAATTACAATAAGGGATAGTAAAGTAATATTAAGTGACTTAAAAGATGCGTACTTTTGAAGTAGTGAGGCAGTAGCTATTAAAGCATGAGAAGCATTTCAAAAGGTTGAAATGAGATGGACTGGAGGGATATTTCAGGTTGAGGGATCAGAATAACTAAATTGCAGGTGGGAAAATATGATGTTATGTCAAGGATTATTTGTTGACTACAGGAAGTTTATAGGACTCATAACAATAGGGTACATTTATTAAGGCTTCTTTCAACATGCCTATTTCTGATGGGATTAAAAATGTGAAAACAGGCTCTACTCAAAAAAAAAAAAAAAAAAAAACCACCACCACCACCACCACAACAAAAGGATCTGTCCAAATCCATCATTTTATACATAGGGAAAAAGAAAACGAATTTATTTGTAGAGTAGAAGTAGCCTGTCCAAAGTTCTCAATAATGTGGAAGAGCAAAGGTTTTAAATGAGAATCATCAGGCTCCAAAATCTATCTCTACTTGTAAGGTGAAAACTAGAGCTGTTGGTTAGGACTGTGCTTTACAAGTTGCTAAATGCCATAGCAAAGTCTTTGTATTTATTTTAGTCAGAATAAAAGGATATATAGAGCACTCCATTAAATAAACACTAACTCACAGAGGGGAAATTCCAAAAGACAGACCACAACTAAATAAATAAGTAAAATATATGGTATGTTTGATGGTGTTGGGTGCTATGGAATAAAACAGATGATATGGAGGAAAACAGACTGGGGAAGGGGATAAGAAGTGCTTGCATGAGAGGAGAGGGATTTTGTAATTTTAAATAAGAGGGAAAAAAATATCTTCTCAAGAAAAAGAGGTAAGAGGCTCCACAGTTTATCCTTTGAGATCCAGGGCATATTTGAGAGGATGTGTGGGCTTCAGCCAGAAGCCCAGAGTCTTGACCTAGAATATTTTCAGGTTTGCTTCTCTGAGTCTTTATTTGCTCCCTTTCAAAATGAGGGGATTGGAGAAGATCAACAGACATTTTTGATGTTTACTATGGTCAGAGCAGGAGCACTAACCTGAGAGCCAAATTTAGGATGATTTTGGGTGCCCTTCCAGGCCAAAAAATAGAGAATTTTTACTTTGTTTTTAAAAGAATGATAATCAATTAGCATTTCGGGGTATTCTGGTGACTATGGCATCCCACACAGTATTATAAATTCAAGTTACTAATCAGAAAACAGACAAAAAATGGTTTCTGATTTGGGGTAATAACACTTGTCATTCACTGCAGAAGGAGAGAGAAGTTAGTAATGGCAATTTCTATCTCATTCGCCCTATCCTACTATGGAAAAGATTGTGCTGGTGAGATTCATTATGAGCCTGGTATAGAATAGAATTTACCTTAAAGAACTCTAGAAATTTTGTCTAGTTTCTCTCCCAGTAATGATACTAGTTAACACTTACTGGGTCTAACTATGTGCCAAGCATTATGCTAAATATTATAGTTGCACTATCAAATATTTAAACCTCATAAAAATAGGGGAGAAAATCACTAACACCTTCATCCTCCAGTAAAAATATCTGAGATCTAGAAAGAATTAAGTAAAGTATGCAAAATCAATTAGTAAAATGTCGGAACTAGAACACACTGGCTCCTAAGTCTATGCACGTAACTTTCATTCAGTTGCTGGTTATATTCACTGTGCTCTGTAATCAAAGACTGAAGTCTTAGTTCAATTTGTATTCTGGAACAAAGCCACATCATCAATGACAAGTAGACCAAAAATCTTTGCAGTACATATCTCGCCAAGATAAGTTATCTTTGTACCCACACAATAGATTTTTTAGTCCCTTGAGCAAGGGAAATATTGATAAAAATATGTCTAGCTATAAAATATGACGATAAAATTTACAGTCTTACTACTTATAAAATATAAATTTAACTATGAAACTTTGCCTACCTTTATTCTAAAGGTAGCATTTTATGAGTAATGAAAGGGAAATGAAGAAATATAAAACATTACCTATATGCTGGCATCTCAGAAAAGTAGACTCACTCATCAACCATAGTAACTCTTTTTAAGGAAGCATACAGAAAAACATAAATTTACATGTTATTATATTCCAGGTTTTATTAAAAGTTTACATTTGCAAATTTCAACATTCATGTAAATTTTTATTTATATTTGAGAAAAATTTACATTATTATTAAATTTCTAAATATTCCAGGGATTTTTTTTTTCTTTATGAAATCACACAGCCTCCTTTGAGCTCCTTGAAGGGATTTTTGTCCTCTGGGATACCCTTTACTAGTGGATCCTCACCAGATCTTTCTTCCACATAATCCCTTACTTCTTCACAACATTTGGATACCTTAAGAGGAAGAAGAAGAAGACTCATTTAGTTTGAAACAGAATAGTACAGATTCTGAGAATTTATTTATTACAATAAATGTTGTCTTGTGTCTTTTTAAATGATTCTCTCTGCTTTTGGCCAATGCATATATATAATTTACAGGACCGAAGAAGACCCCCTGGATATCTCCAAGCAGGACCCCATGCTGGACCCTCCAACTAAAGAATCTCAGCAAACCTGACTCTGCTTCTTCACAGTAGACCGTATGCAGGCATCAGAACACAGCTGGAGACAGACACCAGAATGAATGTTAAGGATGTTACCCAGCCGGGGATTTAGCTCAGTGGTTTCGCTGCCTGCCTTGCAGCGCAAGGACCTGAGTTCGATCCCCGGTACAAAAAAAAAAAAGGATGTTACCCTAGTGAATATTGAGTATACCTCTTTCCTCTCTCAAAAAATGTGACTTGCAAAGGTGGAGGGGAATAAATAATGGTTCACTTCCAGGCTTCTCATCAGTCCTGGATTCTAATAACTTTAAAAGATGCAGCTTTCCTTTAAACTCGTCTGCAGTGATGGGTCGCGCCAGCCATGAGCTCCAAGGGGTCAGGGACTTCGGCTGACTTGTTCAGTGTAACCCAGGCATCTGGAACAGAGCCTGCTGAACTGAACCATTCTTTTTGTTTATTAGCTTCTTCCTCACTCATCTGCATCATTATAGTAACGACTTAGTGAGAAAATAAAGCTTTAGTGTTTTAACGGACTCAGAGAGGCGATCTCCATTAAGTGACCATTTCATAAGTTATTGAGCCAACTTACGGATTTTTTCAGGTAAAATCTTTATAACATATAGAATATGAGTACATGTACATGTACATATATAGTATGTATGTATACAGGTTTGTGCATGCATACAAGTATGACGAAAGGATTGTGGCCCTCCAAATTTCTATGTTGCCATTCTAACCCTCAGTGTGGTGGCACGAGGAGGCAAAGCCTTGAGGAGGTGATTAGTTCATGGTTGCAGAGCCGTCGTGACTGGGATTAGGGTTCTTATGAAAGAGACACCTAGGTGCTCCCTCTCCCCTTTCTCCATGTAAGAACGCAGTGTAAACACGGTCATCTATGAAAGAGGGAGCAGACTCTTGATTTTGGACTTCCTAGTTTCCAGAACTATGAGAAAATAAAATAAATTTCTACTGTTTATAAGACCCCAGCCTATGACAATCCATCATCTAGTTAGCAGCCTAACCAGAATAAGACAATACGTTTGTATATGGGGATGTGAACAGGTGTGGGGCTAGGAATGTGTGTAGAGAGACAGAGAGAGAGAGAGAGATAGGAAGAGACAGACAGAGACAGAGAGAGCACTTTTGCAGTCTAATATGGAATTACTTTAACTTCCAGAAGTAAGGTGATGTGCAGTAATGAGGTAGAGGAACTGCTAGAGCAGCCCGGGTGTATGTGATGGTCACTCAAAATAGGAATTCCAAAATGATTTTAACCCGAAGACAAATCTCTGGCAAAACAACAACCCAGAGTATATAAATAATAAAACAACTTTTAAATATTTCAAATGAAAGGGAAAAAAACCCTTTCTTTTATGCCAAAAGTTTATTTTCCCAAAATTCTAAAGATAAGGTCTTTAAATTGTGATGTGTTTTCCAATCTTTTATGCTGGCTATAGATTTAATGTTATCTTCATAACAAAACATATTTTTCCAGCATGGAAAGGGCAGTAGGGGAGTTTAAGACAGTTATAAACACAAAAGAAGCCAATTTTGAGAGGCAGTAAGGAATTCTTAGCAAGGTATGAAAAGAATACACACTCCCTTTTTCACTTTGTACTGATAAAAAATATATCTTTCAAAATAGAAGACATGCTGTTATCATTTGTGAGGGAGGATTTGTTCTATTAACTGTCCTAAAATGAAGAGATTTAAGTACATTTGCCAAAAGTAGTCACTGGTGGAAACTCCTCATTCTTTTGTTATTTCTGTTTCTTCTAATGGCAGAGAGCTCTTGGTAAGAATTTCCAAGAACTGTCAGATTCTTTTAGGAGGAATCAGTAAGTTCTTGTCCCTGATCTTGTCTTTATTTGCAAAAGAAGAATAGAGTGTACTCATTTATTATTAACCATGGCAGTGCAGGGAAGACTAAATCATAACTTAAAGTTTGTCAACAATACCGAAATATTGCATCAAATAAAAAGGTCACCAATTTAGAAAAGTAAAAAACAAAATGCTTGTATGCATTTTTTATTTCAATGCTTAGTTAAGATATAGTGTCACATTTTCCACTTCTTTTCTTCTTTCCTTCCTTCTTTTATTTTTCCTTCCTCTTTTCTTTTTAAAATTTTTTTTTGAAAATTAAAACACTTTTTAGTTTAGTGATCATAAAAAAAGAACTGACTATAGACTGACTTTTGCATTAGGCAAAGTTTGCCAACACTTGATTTACAGTCTAAATTATGATTAATTTTCTTGATCATGGGTAAGTTTTTGTATGAACATCACACTGCTCTATAAATAAATAAATAACAAAAGACAGTCAATGTTTTCTAAGTTGGTCCTCCCACAGGCTCTCTCATTTAGTATAAAATCCAAATGAGTACAGCAACTTACCAGCATTCTCTCCAATGTCACCTCTTTCTTGAGCTGGTCAACTTCCATCTTCAATTTGTCCTTTTCTGTCAGGTCCTCGATATTGATCACTGGCATCTTTTGCCCGCTGGAGAGGTAGAACATTAGCACATATACCTGAGCTCCTGGACTCAACCTCTATTCAGTCTTATCCAACACTTCTGTCTGCTCTTAACTTACCAAATAAACTGTTCTTGGTTTTATTTTAAATTTCCTATGATAACCAATGTCTCATGAGCTTCCCCTGAACTATTCCACTACTACTGCAAACTAACCTTGGGAATTTAAAGCTTCTTCATAATCTTCACTAATATGATTAATCAAGCATTTGACTCTCAACACCTGCCAGTAGAACAGCGGGAGGGAGGGGCCCGTTTAGTCCATGCCTAATCTGAAACACTTAAAGTTTCTCCTTTCCCTTGGTCTTTTGCACAGTGTAAACTTTTGGGTTTTCAACTCTCATTTCCCATGTCAAAGACCTCCACCATAAAATTTATGCCATATATCCAAGTTTGAGGTTATTTTGAGGATTGCCAGTTAATTCCCTTAAAATGCTAGAGTTTTTAATCTGATAACAAAGAGAACTATATAAAAAACTATCATTATAAGATGCAATATGACCATAAAATGTCATTTCTTCCTGTGAAATCTATTTTAAATAATAGATTGAAGTATGAACCAATAGAATGGAAATATAGTAAACAACCTTCTTAATCAGAAATAAACTAATACATTGAAGTGTTTCTTTAAACAATATCTAGAAATTTTATGTAGCTGTCATAATGATCTGAATTAGAATGATAAGTATATCTAACAGATTAAAGGGAATATAGCCTGATCTACCAACATACATCATGTAAGACAAATAGACTCTTTCCCTTCTTAGCCATCCCTTTTTTCAGTTGGATCATGTAATGAGAACATGCTTAGTAGATGATTGCTTTCCCATGAAATTGCCAGAAAAGTGTTTATTATAGCCAAACGGTACCATGCCTCCAGGCTGTCCTTTATGACCTTTTTTTTTTTCTTTTCTGTCTCTCTAGTCCACTTTTTATAAGGAAGTATTTTTATGAAACTTGACATGCAGATCACATATATTTCAGAGAACAACTGCTACATGAAAATATATCAGCAATAAACTTAAAATTTTCCTTGTATTTGTATGGCATTTTGATTTCCAAAACCTTTGCAAATATTTTCTCTCTTTGTAGTCTTAGAATATCTAGTTCTTTTTTGGGAAAGAAGCTAATATATGATATTTTTAAGAGTGAATGGCTGCATAAGCACAGAGATGGAAAAGAATATCCCAGGGGTGCTTAAGCCCAATGTCTCCCCTGTCTTTGTTTCTACTACTCTGTCCTTAAACATACAATATGACAATAAAAAGTCATTTCTTTTTGTTTGTTTGTTTATTTGGTTTGTTTTTTGGTACCAAGGATCGAACTCAGGACCTTGCCTTGCAAGGCAGGCTTGGCACCACTGAGCTAAATCCCTAGCCCAAAAAGTCATTTCTTCCTGGACAATAATGGTTTGGTACTTGAAAGCCCATTTTCAATTTTATTTTCGTCTCATTAGACTATATATAAAACTTCACAAGCATTTTTTCAGATTGTTTTACTTGTTAATATTGTCTTTTGTACAAGTTTCCTCCAAGTCAGAAGATTTCTCATAGCAGTAGGTAATAGTTCTGACACTTTGGTGTGTGTATGAACCTCTTCAGTTTTTATAGTAATCATGGGGGTTATTAAAACCTTTACTAGAAAAAGCCATGCCTTGTTAAAATATGAGCCCAAGTGAAGAGATTTTGACTTAGTAGATCTTTCATAGGGCTTAGGATTTCACTTTTGTATTTTAGGAAGCCCTAGTGTATTACCGAGAGCAAAATGATCATTCACTGGTACTTGCTATATAGCCTTGACCAAGTTACCTAACTTGTCTGTGCCTCAGTTAGGAACAATAATATTATGTACATTGTAGATTTGTTGAGAGGCTTAAAGAGGGATAATGTAGGTGAAGAATGTTTAACAGCATGCAACACAGAACAAGCATTCATTCTGTGTTAGCAGGTGGCATTCACTCTGTGCTTACAGCACTTCAGACTGTACTTATACGACTGTTCCTGAGAGGTGACTTACAGGTGCTCATAAAGGTTTTCATGTGCATATGATATGGACACCTTTACCAACACACTTTACCGATGCTACTTTTGTCCCTCTGAGATTTCCTTTTCCAGCCTTCTGAGGTCAGCATCAGCTGCAATGACTGCCTGTCATAGACAACCTTTCGGCACAACTTGGCCTTTAGCTGTTTGGGACCATTTCACCTAGTCACACCTGGAAGATCATACTCATGTTTGACTCCCAAGGATGATCTGTACATGAGCAAATGCTGAACAACAGAGGGTCTTAACTCCCATGTGTCTGGCCTGAAAATCTTGGTTGTAATTGAGAAATTTTCAAGCTCCAAAAACTTCAGGGCAATGATAGACTTCTGAAACATCACTTTTCATAATGTCATCTCCTGCTCAGTCCTGATTTCCTCACTTCTTCAGAGGCTTTTCCCTGAGAGCTAACTCACAATAAATCACTTGGACAAGAAACCCTGTCCAAAAGCTCTCCTTCTAGAAAATCCACTCTAAGATACACTGAATTATTAAGACCTTTACAAGGATGATTAAACCTTTCATAGCTTTCATGCTGTCATGACTGCCTATTGCTCTGTACACTATTTGATATACAGAAGAGAGTCAGGAATGTTGCTAAAGTTAATTAACCCATGTCTAAAGATTCATATAAGGAAAAACTATCTAAATTTACTATTTCATCAAATGATTTTTCAATTCTAAAATACTGGGATAACAGGTATAATAATATTTAACCTTAAAACTTTTCATTTTGAGGAAATATATTCTTAGAGGATTCTAGAAAGTTTGCAAATTTGATGCCACACAGTCTGTATGCAAAAAGTCAGAGTACAATCCATTTCCACCTCCCTCAAGGACACTCAGACAACCAAAGAAGAACAGCGTACATTGTCTACAAGGATACTCCAAATGTTCAGAGATACAGTGAAGTCAATAGTTCAAAGAATTCAGACATAACATCATCTACTTTACTCTCAGTTTGCAGATGAAGCAAAGGCAGTCCAGAGTTCAAGTAACCCAAATCACACTTTAAATGGCAGTAAAAATCGAACTTATCACATGGATATTTATTTTCTAGTTTGGGGTATTTTCCATTTCAGCACAGTTCTCTCAAACTACTGTAAGAGCAGATTTTTTTTCCCCCTCTTCAAACTAGGGTAAAGGAGTGAAACTATTTTTTTCATGGCTCAGAACTACATAAAAATAAATTCAATGTTGATGACAAATGGCACTAAATCCCCTCTTTTGCCCTCATAAACTTTCAGGTAGAAAAGTCCTATTGGCTCTATTACTGACCATTCCCAGTCCACTGTCAGAGTTTAAGGGGAAGACAGATAACCCATAGTCCAAGAAGCTAAGCTGTCTGTTGCCACTCACTCAGTTTAGGAAATGTTTGCTGTTACCTTTTCTTTTACCCTACGTGTATAGTAGAAGATCTACACATCAAAGAAGCAAAGTAAAGTGGGAGAAGGAAGAATCTTAGAATTGTACCCATTGTTAGTGGTTCTCAAAGGGAGCAATACTGCCTCCTAGGGGCTATTTTTGAAAATATATCAGGCTGTTAATTTTCAAGAGTTTATAGGTGTGAATGAGGGATTCATTCGGGTATTTTGCATTTTTGCAAGACTCTGATGCATATGATAAGCTATCTCAAATTCAGCATGATTCTCAAATACCATGCCGAATACTGACATAAACAAAAACTGTATTTATAGTTATTTGAAACATGAGCCTAACTTCCTTTTACATATAAACAAAAAATATGTCTATGTCATGGTTTTTATACACATTGAATTTTACAATCATACAAATGTTCTCTAAATAAAGGGGATTTTCTGTGTCCTTGGTGAGTCTACACATTAAAAGCACTGACCATTTCATTATGAATAATCATGATGAAGACTTTCATATTGAAGCCCATCTTCATTCTCTATAGTTTGCTGCTTTCTTATTTTATGAGTAGAATTCAGGCACCGTATTGATGGTTTTTAAGGGGCTATGATGAAATACTTCTTATATAAACTAGACTCTTGATTAGATGGGATTCATAGCCATGAAGCCACAAGTAAAGGGGGAAGAAAAATACATTCCCATGATTTATCTTTGCCTTAAAACCATGATGAGTTTTTTGCCATCCAAATATGGCAAACAATGATGATATCTGTTTAAAGGATTGTTATGGTAATAGCTACTTACTGGGAAATAGCTAGACATAGCTAGTTGGTGATGTGATTTCTGTAAAATCATAAAATATTATATGTTTATATCTCAATATGTTGAGAATTCTCAAAAGAGCTTACATTGACAAAGTGTGGAAGGGAAAATCAAACATATTTAGCCATATAAGCAAGTATGGGGCAAGGAGACTCACTAAACCATGTGTTAGCGGATTTTTAAAAAAACACTTTTAAACACTTTGGGAAAATATACGAGAGGGGTAAGTATTTCTTAATGTCTTTCAGAGATTTCATTAAATTTCTTGCTAATTTATTTTAGAGTTAAAATAAGCTAGAGTAAGTCTCAAAGGCTGCCTGTTTTATCTTTGCTTTTACGTATTATACATAAGTGGGGTTTGAAGTAAGAATATCTGATAAATAAAATATTTAATTTATAAAGGGTTAGATTAGGGAGAAATTACTAAAGTGGTTGCCTGAAAATTCTTTGTTCCATAGAGAGGATTAATGACATGTTCTTTGAAATAGAAATGTTGCCAGTACACTCTGAATATTATTTAATTTATAATCATTCAGTTTGATAATTTTTTCAGAAACAAATTATGCACAATAAACTTGAAGCCATATATATATAAATTCATCCTATATTATACTTTTTAATCCTAATATTCTACTTGGGAGAATAAAAGAGTAATAGCTAGCATTTTATTCATTTACCCAACAAATAGGTTCCCAGTGCCTCTTATGTGCCAGATACAATTCTAGATGCTTAAGGGTAGAACAGAGGAAAAAAATAGCTTAAAACTTTTACCATCCAGTAACTTACATTCTAGAAATGTAAATGAACAATAACTATGTACAAAAGTAAATTATATCATCTATTCACTAGAATAACTGCTAAGGAGAAAAATAAATCAGGAAAGAACAGAAGTGTCAGAAATGTTTCATTAATCAAGAGTAGCCTGAGAAGCTCTCTCTGAAACAATGCTACTTTAAAAAGACCTGAGAACCATGAAGAAGCTGGGCAATGCCAGTATTCAAGAGAAGATCATTCCAGGGCACAGTACAGGCAAGGGGAGCATGTTCAGGTATGACTATGAGGAGGCTAAGGAGTGTGGGGAAAGAGCAGTGTGTGAGATCAGTGCCCGTGTAGCTCTTGCAGACCATTGAAAAAAGTTTCTTTACTCTGAATGACTCAGAAAACACTGGAGGTTTTTTCAGTAATAGGGCCACATTACTGTATCTGAAATGGATTTTAGTAGGGTCTTTCTGGCAACTTTATGGAAACTAGAGCACAGGGGGGCACAGATGGAAGCAGGGAGGAGGCAACTGCAAAAATTGAGGTAAGATATGCTGATGAGTATACTCAGAGTGGTAAGAGTGGAGGTGGGGACAGGTGGAGAAATTCTAAACATATTTTGAAAGTATCATGTTCTGACAATCAGATGCTGAATAAAAGGCGGGGGGGGGGGAAGGTGAGATAAGTGTGACTTTTTTGGTCTGAGCAATGGAAAGAAAGAATTGATTATTCCCTGAGATCAGGACGACTAGAAGAAGGGAATGCCAAATCTGAGATGTTCATTTAAATAGGCATTCGTGAGTTTAGGATAGAGGCCAGAGTTGAAGAGAGCCATGCAAAGGGAGGAGGATCCCCAAGATAAATTAGAAAGACATGTGATCAAAGAACCAAGCCCGGAAGCTCTCTAAAGTAGACATTAGAAAGAAGAGTGAGTTTGTTCTCCCGAGGATTAACTGAGATGGCATTAGTTAACATTTTTTTGAGCCTTTGCCATATATCAGACTCACTCTGCTAAAATGCAGTGACTTACACCTGTGTAGTCTTTTTTATTTCTGTCTTTCTGCCTGAGTAGATTAAACAATAACAGCTAACAGAATTAAACTATTTGGCAGTATCTACTGAGTCATTACCATGGGCTGAGCACTCTTTTGATTGCTTTGGGTTGAAGCACCAAACAAAATCAGCTTTCTTATCTCTTACTGTCTCTTCAGCTTCCTGGGAGACTGAGAAATGAAGATCAGGAAAAGAGCATTTCAGGTGAAAAGAAAGGCTAAGCAGAGGGAACAGCTTACACAAAGCCCTGACTTGGGAATGAGTTGTTGAGCTAGAATAGAAAACACAATGTAACTTAAGTATAGCGACATTAAATGGGAGTAATGGGATGAATTAGTGTGGAAGACATTGGTGACATCTGGTAGAACCCTGCAAATCATGGTGAAGAGTAAATGGAGAAGCTACTGAAAGTTTTGATTTTAGTTTTGAAGGAGTAGGGTGCTGTGACATGGTCCGGTGTGTAAGAAATACTCTGCTGTGTGAGAGTTGAGTGAAAGTAATGTATTTAGGTAAGAACTTAATCTAGTGCCCCTTATGAGCTGACAAATTGGAACTACTTTCACTGTTTGCCATGGCTAAAAAATATATGGGCAGAGGGAAAATGTGATTTGGAGGTAGAGGTGACAATATTATTGATGGACTGGGCAATAATGGGATAGTAGGATGAGAATAACTCTGGAGACTTTGCCTTCAAAATCTTAGTGGAAGTGTCATTTACAGAAAAGGGAAAGACTGGGGATAAAAGACTAAAATTCATTCTTAAATACATAATGTTTGAGATATCTATTAGATATCCAAGTGGACATATTAAGTAGGCATTACTGTTGCAAATTTAAAGAAGAGATAAGGACTAAACACAATTGTATGCCTGTATGTATGCATGTATATGTATCTGTATATGAAGTTTATATTTTTAGTTATTTGAAGTCACATGAAAGTACAGTTAGATAAACTTCTCAGGGTTAAGCCTGCAGGCCACCAGTCTTTAATGTTTAGCCAGATAAGAGGGACAGATCAATTGAGAAGGAATAGTTAACTAAGTAGGCAAAACCAGAAGACTGTGGTTTTATAAAGACTAAGAGGAAAACACTTCAAGAATGAGAAAGATTTGAAATTGTAAAGCACTAGTGAGAAGTTAAGCAAAACATAGGTGGAAATATACTCTTGGGTGACCTCCAGTGCAAGTGCCTCAGGTGGCACGTGTTCTGAGAAGTCATGGAAGATGTGGCAGCACTATAGTTGTCCTTGATAAGAGAGCTCTTACTCTTTTTCTTACCAGAATGGAAAATGAATTGGAAGGGAATGTGGGGGAAACAGGAGGTAAGTAGGTGAAAGCAGATAGTGCCAGTAACACTTTTGATAAGTTTTGCTGGAAACATAAGCAATGCGATCAATGGCCCTCTCAAAGAAGAAGAACAAGGGTCATGTGTGAACTGTCAGTTTGGATTGAAAACACATAAGAGATAAAGCACTTCAGATGGAAATGATTGCAACCTGACTGTGTCTGCTAATGGGTCAGCACAGGCAGAACTGATCTTGTGGAGAAAAGGGAGAGTGAAAACCTTGAAAGGGGAAGTGAAGAGGAGAAAGGACACAGCGCTGTAGCCAAAGGCTTGGACTGATTGGACCAGAGAGCAACTTCCTTTGTAAGAGGAAGAAAGATAACGAATATGAGTGACTCAATGGGCTGCTTGTCTGGCTGTTTCAGTGTGTGTTGTCGGGCCAGTGCACATAGCTCTCTTCTAATACAGAAGTTTCAGTTCAACTCAGTTCAACTCAGCTTTTCCTTCAGCTAATAGTAAGAGGGAAAAATGACAAGAATCCTGGGAGATGTACAAGTATGTCCTTTTAAAACTACAGCAGCTACCCTTCCATGCCACGAATTGGGAAGCTGTTCCTCCTGTGAGACAAAAGATACAAAAGCTTTTCCATATAAAACCAAAATGAAGGCACATTTGGAAGGCATATGCTACTTCAGTAATTAATGTATAACTAACATCATATTTGGGCTATATTATTAAAATTACAACATTTTTGCAAGAAAGCATGTCTTTACATTTGAAAGGTTAAGGTCTATTATTTCATGCTAAATATAATCCTGAAATGAGGACTGTAGCGATTAGCTCTCTCAGTCCTCTAATCTGATTAACAATTTTGACAGATGTTCCTCTTAGAGCATTATGGCAATGCATTTACATTGTAGATGTTTAGTTTTGAATGAATTGTGAGCTTCATGTTTGGGTAAAAAGGAAACCAGAGACATGTCCAGTGCGAGGATCATGAGCACATGTTACACAGGTGGAACATCCCTAATCCACAAATCCAAAATCCAAAATGCACCAAAATCTGGAACTTTTTGAGCACTGACATGATGCCACAAGTGGAAAATTCCACACCCAACCTCATGTGACTGGTCACAGTTACAGTGTAGCATACTATAAATGTATAAAATTACCTTCTGGCTATACATATAGGATATATAGGAAACATAAATATCAAATCTAAACATGAAATTAATATGTTTCCTATGTATCCTATATGCATAGCCAGAAGGTAATTTTATACACCATTTATTGTATTATTATAGATATCCATTATGTGTATGCACATATTCCAAAATTTTTTTAAAGAAGTTCCCAATTCTAAACTTTCTTTCCCAAGCATTTTTGTAAAATCATTCAACATCTATACAATGACCCGGAATTTAGCATTTGCTAATATGAAAGAAAGGATGAGCATACAGGGAATGAGGACTTGGACTAGTTGTACGAGCTGTATAGCTTTGGAAGAGTCACATGTCCACCTAAAGCTTCAGCATCCTGACTGCAAAATGTAGAGAACAAAGTATCTCTCTCAAACGGTTACTGTGGAGGACATGCTGAGCTACTGAAGACAAACATAATGCTCTCAATAATTTTAGTGTTTATCAGTGTTGTTGTTCCCAAATGATACATAGGAATTAGAGGAAATTTATCTTCTTTTTCCTGTTCTTGACATGTCACATTCTCTAACAGCTTGGTAACCCAGGCTAGAATTATGAGTAGGCAGTAGCTGTTCTGTTCCTGGGAAGCCTTGTATAAAGTAGTTCAAAATGTATCCCAATTTTCTGGGTCTCTTATACAATGAAAAATGTGGTAACTTGAATGAGGAAAAACATGGTCTGCATGCTGCATAGGCATGATGGTATATGAAGGAACATTCACCTGGAAGAGAGAAAAGGGGCTGCTGACATTCTGTCTTTACATAGATGCGATGTGCTTCTAGAGTTCTAGCACCTCAAACAACCATCAAAGCAACTAGCTGAAGGACTGATTCATTGAGTACCAAGGACATAGGAGATGTAGTGCCACACATGCTTGCTTGGATTAGCTATTACTTTGACTTGAGCTTTGCATACTTCCTCCTCTATCATCCCATAGAACCTGAAACATGTATTTAACGTTGTATTAAGAACACTACCCTATAACTGGCTTATATAATTTTCATTTGTTCTATCAAATCCCTAATGTGTTTATCTTTGTGTCTCAAACATCTAAAACAAGGTTTGACAGATGTAAAAATTTAGCTAGCTTATTTTTATTAGGAAAATGAAAGAAGGAAGACAAAGAGAAGTTATATACTCCATTATCTCTTTTTCTCTAAAGAGAAGAATGATCAACATTAGTAATACATTGTTTTTCCCATGGTTCCTTCATTAGGTAACACATTCAAATGCACTGTGTCTGACAGAGGGCGCATTGGATTAAACCTACCTGGCCCAACTTGCTAAAAAAATGCCTAATTGGTCTGGAGTTGCCTAAACTTTAACAAAACCTTTGTGATTGTTTATCTCCCAGAGAGATTAAATGCCTTTCTTAGCAGATGTGTAAACTCCTCCTTAGTGTCAGCTGGACTCACTTCAAGTTTTATTTTGACAGGGCTTAAACTAACAGACAGCAAGAACTGTCTGTTAAGGAGTTATCAGTGTAACTCCTTAAATGACCATTATATAATATGTATTCCCCAGTCACTGGACTCAATTAATTCTCATCATTCACTCATGAACCAGACAGGTCACTTCTCCCTAAGGGGTCTGATAGAGAGAAAGACCATCTGCTCCAATCCTTTCCATAAATTTTTGGTCAACTGCAAAGCCTGTGGGGCTCTCAGAGGATGGAACATCATACCAAATGCTTGATGAGGCTCTATAATCCAAATTAACTTCACATTCATTTGTTACAGGGACAAGGGGAAGGTAAGAAAGATTAAGGGCAAAGATTAGACACATGCAGAGGTGATCCGGACTCCGTATGGGCTTTGTGTTGTTTATTAATTCTGACATTTAGCGCTCTACTCTAAGTTCTTGGTACAGGAGAAAGAGACCTGGGTCCTTTAGAAAGTATACAGGACCAAGAATCAAGAACAAATGTCAAAGAGGCAAACAGCCATAGTAAGTAAACATGACCAGTCATTTTATCATTCTAAGTCTGTTCATACCTCTGTAAAATAAATATATTCATAGTTTTCTTCAGCATTCAAATTACAAGAACTCCATACCTTATACTGTATCTCACAGAACTCTATTTCAAGCTTCTGTCTTTAGTCACAGCCATTTTGCCTGCCACTTGGTACAGTAATGACAAGTCAGTTGGGATAACTGTTTTTCCCAGTTCTCTATCGCCTCCCCTTGACTTTCCTGTTGACTTGAATAAGGAACTGTTTTGCTCGGTCTACTTCCTGGCCTAGATACTGGTTTCCACACAAAGAGAACCATGACTCCTCTCTGAAAGATGCAGAGATCACATTGCTCCTCCTAGATGATTCTAATGTCAATTCAGTAATCTGAGTGTAGTCTCCAGCAAATTTAGACTCCCTTTACACTGGAAGGTGTCTTTTCCATGGATATAAAGAACACTCCAATGTTTCTCAATCAGAGGAGTAATTTCCTTCCTGCTAACCTCACCTGACTTTCAACTACCTCTCTTGTTCAATTCTTCTTCTTCCCTCAGTGATCAAAGAGGTATAAAAGATGCACCGCATATGGTACAGAAAAAGAAAGGAAAGTAACATTTCTAGAGTATCTGTCTGAGAAGCAATTTCCACTTGGGTCTATAGAGTCTACACCACAGAAAGAAAAGAGTCCTGTTTTTCCCCACTCATTTTCCCAATCCATGAGTTACACAGGAGCCCTTAGTGGACTGAGTATTCTGCTCTGGCCAAGAGCACTCTGAATTCAATTACCCTAGAACAATAATGGAAAAACTTGTAAAGCTTTCAATGATAACAAACAGCCAGTTGTGGCAAGTGTGCCATAGTTTTGCCACCACTGCTCTAGATGCAGCTACCATAAAGTGGTGTCTGAATGGTATGACCCCTTCTAGACAGAGGGGTGGCTTCTGAGCTCCACTGAGGAGAATTGCTGATGAAAACAAAGTCACAAGTTTCAGTTCCACAGGGCCAATCTGTAATGCTCTCTTTTGTGAGTGGAGTTGATGTGCCATCTTTATACCAAGGCCCTCAATGGGAACCAAACTACAAGAGGACTTAGGTAGATTCTGCGCCATTGTGTGAGGAGCTGAATTACTCTCTCTGAGTGCCTAAGTGCTTTCCATGTGGTCCTCACAACTCATCTGTGCAGTAGGTCTTTCATTACTATTTTATTAGATCTTCTTTACAGAGAAGACAACTGAGGCTCAGAGAGTTCTAAGGACTTATCCAAAGGAGCAAGCAATAAAAAAAATCCAGGTCTCTTCTGACTCCCAAGTCAATTTTCCCAACACAATATGAAATTTCCTAAAATACCTGCTTGGATTCCAAAACTCCCTCTTTTTATATGAGCAGAAGATGATCAAATGGTGTCCAGTGGCTGAGAACAAAGAAGAGAAATGATAATTGTTAATGTTGTATAACAACTGTGCTTCAGGTCCAGTCCTTGAATTTTACTTTAACTGGCTTAGAGATATACTTAATTGTAGTCAGAAGAATGGGAATAGGAGAATTTGAAGTTAACTTTTTTCCAGAATAAGACCCTGGCTAAATGCTGAACTTTCCCCTGATACTATTTGGAAAGTACTAGCAGGGTCTAATCTGATTCCCCTATGAACGTATTGTTTCCAAAACCTGGTGGCTGTCACAGTGGTTGATGTTTTGAAGCTTGCTTACAGTGGCTGTAACTCTGGAGAGTTGATTGTGCCCATCTCCTCCCAATTCTACATTCAATGACACCCCAAAATGGTCCAGGGTGAGAGTACCACAGCATGGAAATCACTAATCTAGACAAACCAATGTCTTCTTTCCCTTTGTGATTAAACATTTACTGTACCTTTATGGCCCTGTCATTCTTAGTCATAGATATCTGGTAATCAAATTCCATAGCATTTCCAGGCCAGTCCCCCCAAAATCTGTTTATGTAACAGGACATCAGGGCCCAGGGACATAACCTGCAAAATATTCCCAACTATTGACCCACTAGAAGAAGTGTCCTATACTTTCTAGGGTTGCCCAGAAACTTGGAATAAAACTTCTTTAAACTCCCTCTACTATTCCCAGGAAAAGTCAGGAACAATTATTCTCTAGAGAATGTCAAATATAACAAGAAGACTAGGGGAGGATGGAAGACACAGACATCAAGAGAAGACTTTAAAATGTTCTTCAAAAATATCTGTAATATTTCTCCTAAAACTTCAATGTAGATTTTTCTATTTTTCCATAAACAAAAAGTAGGTCACAGGCTACTATGTCAAATGAGCAATGAACTCTAATAGATGTAGTGACAGTAGGATCTATATGGAAGTTGATGATTCAGTCCCATCTCAGGACTTCTCTGGACTTTGATGGTCCATCTAGAAAAGAAGAGATCCCCACCGTCATACATGCCTGATGCAGGTATAAAATTGCATGATCCTTCTAGAAAATTGTGTGATAATTTGTATTTTACCTGGTTCATGAACATTGCAGGCCCAGACAAAGCACCTTTATCCATAGCCCCAAACTAGATACAGCATGTTTGTGGTTTATAGCCAACAACAGGATGTTTGTGGTACATTCATATAACTGATAAAAGGAATGAGCCATTGATATGCAGTGACATGGGTGTACTTTTTTTTACATGATTGTATTTTTAAAAACAGCAGTTGAGTCAAAGAAATGGAAAACAGTACATACTTTATAATTCCACTTGTATGAAATTTAGGAATAGGCGCAACTTATCTATGGTTCTAGAAATCAGAACAATGGTTGCCCCTGTCCTAGGGAATTAGGGTATGAGGGAATTGTGGGGTTGGGGGCATGGAAATGTCTAAACTCTTGATTGGAGTGGTAGGCATACACTTGTCAAAATTCACTAAATCATACGCTGTACCTTAGAATTCACTTGAAATATGTGTACACATATAATCACATTTAAATTTCAAACATAGAGAGCTCATCCAATCCAATCAACTGACTCAGGTCCGGCCCACGAACATCCAGCTTTCTCCAGGCCCTTCAGGAACACGGACTTCTTCCCTTCAAGATGTTGGCCAAGACTCATGGGGTGTTGCTACCAGCTGGGACATTGAGTAACCCCAACCCCAAGTCCTTCGCCTGGAACTTGCCAATTTCCCATCGGACACAAAGGCCCTCTCCTGGCATCCCAGACTTGCATGAGGCGGGTTCAACCTTGCAGGCAGCGGGGAATTCCCGGCCCAGGGCGTGAGTCAGGGCCCGCCCCGCGGTGGGCAGGACGCGTCCCATAAAACGTCCGGCGCTGGGGTGGACGGCGCTCCTGCTGCTGCCGGCAGTCTGGCCGCCGGTCCCGCCGCCGCCTGCCCCGCGCCATGCATCCCGCCGGGCCCCCTGCGCTGTGGCTGCTGCCGCTGCTCCTGCTCGGCCCCGCGCCAAGCCCCGCCAGCCCCGAGCGCACAGGTGCGCCCCGCAGTCCCCAAGCCCCGCCCTGCTCAGAAGCGCGGGACCCTGTCCCTCTCCCGAGCTGGATCTGACCTCTTCCTTCCCTCCCCTGCCCACCAGCAGAAAGCACGGCGATCTGCCTCCTGCCCTCGGACCCAGGGCTCTGCCGGCTCCCGACGACCCGCTACTACTACGACAGGTACACGCAGACCTGCCGGGCATTCAGGTATGGGGGCTGCGGGGGCAACGCCAACCAGTTCGCCACCTTGGAGGCCTGCGATGAAGCCTGCTGGATGATCGAGGGTAAGCGCTCCTTGCTCCTTGCGTGCATGCTAGGAAGGCTGTTTCTTCCGAAGGGGTTGCAAGGAACTTTCCTAACTGCAGATCTCCGTTTGTTTTGTTTTGGTTTATTTTTTTCGCTCCTCCGTTTTAGCCTGAGTATTCTCAAGTGTTCAGACACCCTCGTTGGCTTCGTTTCCCAAACGTAGTCACAAATCTACAACCACTATTACAGTCCTCTCACCTGACTTTTATCATAATTCAAAGCCTGTGGCGAATTTGAGAAAGTTTTGTTTTGTTTTTGTGAGTTCACCACAGGGCATAGTAAGTGCAAGCGAATACTGTATTAGATGCAACATAAGTGCCTTTCTGTGTTTATCGTTAGTTCCAAATCTATATGTTTCTTTTCTGTCCCTGAGAACACACTCTTTGTTCGTGTCAACTGTCCATCGATCTGAAATATTTCAGTGGATTTTATTATTTGGGCCTTTTTGGTACCAGGGAATCGAACTCGGGTCCTTGTGCTTGCGAGGCAGGCGGGGAAACCACTGAGCCTGAACCACTGAACCCCGGGCCCCTGTGGATTTTATTATTGAAAGGAGATTTAGTTCATTATGAAACTTTGCTTTTGTCCCAAGACCTAAATTTGCCGTAAATTAGTGTAGGGATATTATGGAGATTCACAAAAATGTGTTTTACTTTGTAAAGGCTATAAAAGGGCTTTGCCATTTAAAGTACTAAGGCAGGAAGAAATGCATATTTTTATGAATAAGCTTTGATTAACTTCATATGTAAGAACAGAGAACATAGATTCCCCTGAACAGGAAAGAAATATTACAGCTGAGTCAACCCGAGGTAACTCACCAGATTAATGGGCAATGTCTGGAGAATTTACTAATCTAATAGTAAATATGAATACTTTTCTTTCATCTGTTTCTGAAATTTTAGTAAAGTTTTGAAAGTAATAGTAAGAAGTCTACTTTTGACTAACTTTATTTTATTGTCCTTCTTTTCTTAGAAGTTCCCAAAATTTGTAGGTTCGAAATCAGTAAGGATAAGTGTGGCAAGTCCAGTGAAGAGTATTTCTTTGATCTGAAGTCCATGAGATGTGAAAAATTCGCATCTGGTGGGTGTCCCTATAGTTTGAACCGGTTCCCCAATGAAGCTTCCTGTATGAACTTCTGTGCGTCAAAGAAAAGTAAGGACTATTTTGGGGCTGTTTCAATTTTTTTTTTTCTATTAAGATTTTTGTGTGAAAAAATAGCTTGGAGTTGAGGGATATAGCTGAGTGGCAGAGTGCTTGCCTAGCATATATAAGGCCCTAAGTTCAATCCTCAGCGCTTCAAAAAGAAATCAGTAGTTTGATGTGAAATTAAAATGGTCTATGTTCATGTATAATATAATATCAGTCTTAACTATCACCCCGTGAGGGAGCATTTTGTCCCATTTTTACTTGTAAAGCTACAAATTGGAAGTTAATGACTTCCCAAGTTCTCAGGGCTGGGAAGTGTCCATGCCATTATTCAAATTTTTGCTGCTTTTTTTGTGTTGCCTCCTTAGAGCTACAGGTTGAGCATCCCAAATCTGAAAATCTAAAATTGGAAACTCTTCAAAATCTGAAAATTTTTGAGCAGCAACACGATGGTGCAAGTAGAAAACTTCACACTTAATCTCATATGATAGGTCACTGGCAAAATGCAAACACCCTAAAACTATTGTTTAAATACCTTCAGTCTCTGTGTATGAGGTATACATGAAACATGAACTAGCTTTGTGTTTAGACTTAATGTCTAGTCTCCAAGATACCTCCTTACATGTATATTTATTCCAAAATTTGAAAAAATCTGAAATCCAAACTATTTTTTGTTCTAAGTACTCTGATAAGGGATACTTAACCTGTATTTCTGATCTTCTCAATTTATACATAAAATTACTATTCATTAATGAATGTCTTGACTTCAGGTTTATATGGAATCAGTTTTGTATATGAGATAGTGGAATATATAGACTTAAGAATTTAATTAGATTTTATAATTTTTAGTAATTGCAAATTACAGAATAAAAAGATCTATGTTCTATAGCCTCCCCAACCTTGAAATGATCGATTACTAGGGCAGTATTTAATGTTTGTGGAGAGAGATAACACCAGCATCTCCCTCAGACACATCAGAAACAAAGAATAAAAAAAAGTTCAACAAACCATGAAGTTTTGCTTTGGAAGAGACTTTAATTAAGCTGTGTACCTATATTGTTAAATATGCAAAATCTTCAATCAATAGGGAGATGGTTGTTGATGATATTACATTGTGTAGTTGTTAAAGTTCCACTGGTTAGACTTAGGAATCACATGTGTGTATTCTTGATTAAGAGTGGAAGAAAAGCTAATAAAATCATTTAACATAAAATTATCAGCACAAGGAAGTTTACTGAATTATCTTTTTTTTTTTGGTACTGGGGATCGAACTCATGTCCTTGTGCTTGCACAGCAGGCGGAGAAACCACTGAGCTAAATCCCTGGCCTATGTTTACTGAATTATATATGCATTTCCCCTTGAAATTTAGCCCATTTTAACATGACCATGTCTGGTTTAGGGGATTAAATTTTTCAACTTGAAAGGATAAAAGAGATATCTCCAGAAGGTATTTGGTCTAGTTTATAAAAATTTAGAATTACCAAAATACAGCATGTAAGCTTACCTACAATTTGAGGCTCACCTTCTTAAGTGATGTTGGATTTGGAATGGGGTTTGTATGGGATTAGATTTCTTCAGTTACTTCAGTAATCATCACCATTTATTAAATTTGGCATCGTAACATTTCCAATTTTATTTTCTTTTTCACAAAGTGCCATCATTTTGCTACAGTCCAAAAGATGAAGGATTATGCTTTGCTAATGAGACTCGCTATTATTTTAACATGAGACGCAAAGCTTGTGCGACCTTCACCTACACTGGCTGTGGAGGGAATGACAATAATTTCTCCTATTTGAAGGATTGCCAACGAGTTTGTGAAAAAGGTAATGACATTTTCTTTATTCAGTTTTTAAACAAACTTTAAAAATAATTAATAAATAAGACTATATTTTAGGTACCTGTTTTACTAATCAGAAATTCCCATTTTTAGACTAATTCTACAAAAATAACACTTATCTACTGATCTGTCTTGTCAAATGCCTGTATGGGCTAGATACAGTGGACAAAAATTAGAACCTTGTATTTTTAAAAGTAGAATGTTACAACTAACTGAATGTACAGTGAGTCTAACTGACTTCATAGTCAGAAAAATAAGATGAGCCAATCTTAAAGGAAATTCGAAAGGGCGATTTAAACTGAGCCTACAGACTGGAAATATAAAATATTAATTGCTCTTTTGTTGACTTTAGCCTACAAGAGGGGAAAAAGGAAGACACAGAAGCCTCCCTTTTCAATTAAAAGGCCAAAAACTTGGAAGAAGATACCTTAAGAATTTTCTTCTATGTCATCTTGTGAATGCTTATTGCCTATATGAGTGTATCTGAAGAATACGGTATCATGAGAAAACAAATCATCAGAGATTTATTTGCCAGTTTTTTATTGATTCAAGTTACTTTTTCACCTGTGCATATTTTATACATAACTAGCTGATATTCAAATGTGAATTTTTCCTTTTTTATTCATTGTTCAATTGTTTATGAGTTTGAATTGTTATAGCACATATGATATAAAGGAAAACATGACTCACTCAGTTCTTGGAGTAGCTACTCTATTTCTGCAGATAATCATAACTGAAATATCACTAGACAATATAATTATGTACTTTTAACATACATGAGCATATACAGAACTGGCAAATATGTGTGTCACTATGAATTAAAAGTTGCATTATATTTTCTGCCCAAGGAAACAAAGTTGCAGATCCACTAACACTTTGAAAAAATAATCCAATATGTAGATCTACTAACTGTACTTCCAATTCTCTTTTGTCACATTGCAGTGTGATGAGTAAGGGGATTTATTTAAAGTATAATAAAATGCTTTTGACCAAATTAAAAAGTTAGCCAATTTATCAAAATAAAAAATGTTCTCCTGGGTAAAACAATTATATCTATACCTATCTCTTCATTTTTCCGAAGCTATCTATTCTCATTTACATGTATACGTTTGTATACATATATATCTATATATACATATATATAGATATATATGTACAAACATACAAATAGATGGTTTTTAAAAGTTCTTATTACATTCTTTCCTAAGACAAAATGGGTTGGAAACCAACAAAGTTATTAAATATTTTTTACTATTCGAAGTGTTTATACTACGACAAATGTGATTTAATAATTTAAATTTAGTAACAAATTATTATTAGGACCATTATAAATTATGAAAAGGACCATTACAGTGAGATAGATTTTATTACAAGAGATTTTTTAAAAATTTCCTATATATGCTTGGCAAAATTTGCCTCTTACTTAGCAAAATTACAATATATTTGCCCTTTGGTTGAGCAATTCCTCACTTGATACCAGGCCCAGAATTATTTTGATAAATAGATTTATGCTTGAGGACATTGTATGATTCTGGAAACTAGAAACAAACTAGTGGCTCAACAATAGGGGATTGGTTAAAGAAATTATGGATGAAGAATGAGCAAACTATCTATCTATATATGCATATCATCTGACCCTAAGAATACATTTAAAAAGATCTAGAACAACATGAATATACATGCATCATCATGATCATGATCATCATCATCATCATCACAGGAGATATAATAGTATTACAAATGATTACTTAGAATTAAGTGCTGTGGAACACAACTGTAATCCTAGCACTCAGCAGGCTGACACAGAAGGATTCTAAGTTTGAGTTCAGCTTAGGCTACATAGTGAGTTCAAGGGCAGGGAGGACTACGTAGCAAGACCTTGTTTGAAAACATAACAAAACACAAACAAACAGGTTAACTATAAAGGGAGGGAGTGAAGTGAAAAGTAGGCAGGTATGAGATGAAATTTATGTGAATGTCCTTTCTGTTTTAAGCTTGCACCGTGTAAATATTTTACATTATTTGAAATAAAAATTGAATAAAAAAAACTTCTTTAAACATTGAAAAAAATCCAAAACAATAAAACTCAAATTACTTAAGTGTCATAATTACACAAAAGATATATATTTATTCTCAGAGACTTTCAAAACTAGTATTTTGATCATTTGTCTTTTGAAGTATATAATCTAAGGCTCAAAATTTTCTGAATAAATCTGTAAGAGCATTGAGAATTTAATGTTATTAGTAAAATTGCTGTTGGTATTTGAGCCTACTGTATATACAGTACTATATTACCCTATATATGCTATTTTTAAAACAAGTATGTATATTTCTTTGGATGTCAAGGATTTCAATTTTAAGAGAAAAATTATACAAGTATAAAATTTAAAAAACTAAATGCGTTAGTTACTTTTCTCTCATTGCTGAGACAAAATACCTGACACCCAAATTTAAAGGGGAAGGGGTTTATTTAGCTCACAATTTGTAGAGGTTTCAGTCCATATTCAGCTGGCTCAAAGGCAAAGTGGCCACGGCAGAGGGGCAACAGGTCATGGCCACGGAACACAGCAAAGGCAACAAGAGACCTTAAAAGTGTCCCTCTGCCCCCTTTTATTCAGACTAGTTAGGATGGGCAACACTCACACCCTTAATCCTAGTGCCCTTGGGCCTATCCCTGCCATTAGTCAATCACACACTCTAGACTCAGCCACCTGTGAGAAAGCATGATGCTTTGGGGGAAACATCTAAACAGAAGCCGTAACTTCTGCCCCGAAGACTCAAGCATATCCCTTTATGCAAAAAAAGTATTTAGTCCATCTCTAAGTGTTCCCAAAGTCCTTACAGATTTCAGCACTGCTGAAAAGTCCAAGGCCAAAGTCTCCTCTGAGATTTAAGGCAAATTCTTAGCTTCATGCCCCTGTGCAAATGAAAAGAAAGTTAAACCCTTCCAACATTCAATGGCACAAGATAGATATTTTCATTCCAAAAGTTATAAGTGGGAATACAAAGTAATGGGGCCAAAGCAAGTCCAAAATCCAGGAGGGCAAACATTAAATCCCACAGTTCCACTTGTAGCATCCCTGGCAATTTATGGCAAGTTGTGAACTCCAGAGGGCTTTGGTGGCTCCACCCCTATGGCATTTCTGGTAGTTGAGGCTCTCATGGCTTCTCTATTGGGCCAGCTCTACTCCCTCCTTTCAGTTTTCCTCAGATGATCAGCACTCTTGGCTTCTCCAAGCTTCTGGGTTCTCCACTGCATTTTCAGCTTCACGCTCACATCTTCACACACTGCCCTCTCAGGAGTACACTGCCTGGCCTCCTAGACTACCTTCTGAAATCTGGGTGGAAGCCTTCCTAACCCCATAACTCTTCCATTCTCCATGTACCTAAAACCATCACCACGTGGATGATGCCAAGGTCTGCTGACAGCTGGAGTAGTAGCTAGTCTTTCCCCTCTGTTGGCTGTAGGAGTGGAGTGCCTATGAACCAGGTCCAAAGAAACGACTTCCCTAGGCTGCCACCATTCTAGAACATGGTGCTCTGAGGATCTCTTCTCAAAGAAAAGTCTTTCACTTTTGCAGTTTTGAAGCTGTAAAGGGTGGACTCCTGCTGCTTCTTGTGATGCTCTCAGGCCATCTTTTCTATTCTCCTGTTCCTTCTCAGAAATCAAGATCTCTGCTATCTTTGCAGTCCACAGATTTATTAGAACTTCCCTTCTGGCAAAACTCAAGACATTTTAAATAATTCTGCTGGGCTCTTTGCTCTTGATTCTCAACATAAATCTGGCCAAAAACCCCCAACAGTAGCCATGCTATCACCTCAACATTTGACTGCCTTGAAATTTCTTCTGCCACATTAATTAGTCCACTGCCCTTAATCTCAGTCTCAGGCAAAGTCTCTGGACATGAGCAAAATTCAGACGAACTTTCTGCCATGCCATAACAAATATTGTCTGAAGTCCAACAGCCAATTCAGTCCTTCTTCCCAGAAGAAACCTCTGGAGCTTGGTCCTTACCAGCTTTCTGGTCTTCTGAGCTCTGACCAGAATCTCTTATACACTACAGCCTAAGGTATTCCAGCTCTACTTCTTTAGCCAGCACCTCTGAACTTTTCTTAACTCTTCTTCCCACAAGCTAGTTCCAAAGGTTCTTGAGCCACATGGCCAGGTAATGTCACAGCAACAACCTCCCACCCCACCCCCACTCCTGGTACCAAATTTCTGTGTCAGTTACTTTTCCCTCATTGCTGAGACAAAATTCCTGACACCCAAAGTGAGAGGGGAGTTTATTTAACTCATGTTTTGTAGAGGTTTCAGTACGTAGTCAGCTGGCTCCAAAGCAGAGTTGTACATGGCAGAGGGGCAACAGGTCATTGGACAGCAAAAGCAACAAGAGATCTTAACAGCATCTTTCTGTTCCTGTTATGTTACTCAGACTATTTAGGGCAGGTAGCACTCACACCTTAATCCTACTGCCCTTGGGTCGAACCCTATCATGAGTTAATTACACACTCTAGATTCAACCACCTCTGAGAAAGCATGATGGGAGAACATCTAAACACAAGCCATAACACTAAGTAAAAAACTTTTAAGTTGGAATTAGAAATAATAATATGAACATGTAATTTACTTTTTCTTTCCAAAAAAATGACTTTCCATCCTTCCATTGAAAAGTCCTTAAAGCAGTGATAACACAATAGCAGGAAGTATGCCTACCATTCAGATTTCAATGTCTCAGTATTATGTCTCACTAAAATGAACCAGTGCTCTTAAGAGAAATCTTTGAATCCAGTTCTAGAGCATGAAATAGGGTCAAATGAATCATGACCATTTTATTCTAGAAATCAAAAATACCATAAAAGGCCAATAAATCAAATCAAAAAAGAGATTAACATTAAGTAGCTCTCATTGACCTAAAATAAAATAATATAAACATCAAAACAAATAATGACTTCAATATACATAGATATAAATAAAAAGAAAAAAATACATAAATTCATAGTTATAGAATATATTGGTTTCTAATTTCTAGGACAAAAAATACTTGACACCCACAACTTAAAAAGGGAGAGGTTTATGTGACTCACAGTTTCCAGTGGGTTCAGGTCATGGTTGAATGGAGCAAAAAGACATGGTGTAGGAAATATGCTCACCCCTTGGAAAAGAGGAAGCAGAAAGGAGAGGGTTGGGGAGAAGCAGCAGAGAGGGACAGTGAAAGAGGGAGGGAGAAGGAAAGAGGGAGAGAGAGAGAGAGAGAAAGAGTGTACTCATCTAGGTCACATCTCTAGTGACACACCTCTTCCCACCAGTCCCTATGTCCTAACAGTACATTCAGCTATTAATTTATCAATGGACTAATTCACTGATGAACATACTACTCTCCGTGATTCAGTGACCTTTCAAAAGTCCCACTTATGAATACATGAGACTTTTGGAGGACATTTGAGATTCAAATCATAACATTCTACCCCCAGACTCCAAAAGACTCATGGCCATCTCATTGTGAAAAATGCTTTTAGTCCATCTCTAAGTTTAACAATTGTAACATTGCTGAAAATCTAGTCCAAGGTCTCCTCTGAGATTCAAGGCAAATTCTTAGCTGTGAGGCCCTGTAAAAAATCAAAAAGAAACTTAAATAGTTACAACATAGAACGACACAAGGTAAACATTCCCATTCCAAAAGAAAGTGATATAAGGTACCCAGTAATCAAAATATGATATAGGGCAAGTAATCTGAATAAGCAAAAATAATCCAAATAAGGGAAATATTATAACTCCCAACCTACTAGATACCTGAAATGTGAGTTTGTGTTCTCTAAAATCAAAGAATGATTTCTAGGAACAATTGAGGCTAAGAGTAGGAAAAATTTATTGAGAGAAAGACAGTTTCTGTCTAAGAGAGACAGAATGGAAACAGGAAAGTGGGTTGCCCCCTCTTGTGCTTTTCAAAGGTGTTTTATAGGGCATATCCATGAGATGAGGTGGGTATAAAGTGAGACAAAACTATAAGACCTAATGGAAAATTATAAGGTAGGCATGAGATGAGATAAAACAATGATCAACCAATAAGATTACATTACAGTCACCCAGGTACTATTGATTAAATAGGGATCAAATAGGAAAACAAGTCATGTAGCAAGTATACAAGGAATTTCTGGAAAGGAAATGGTCTAGGGAGATTGATATCATTTTAGAATATCAATCATTGCTATTTATCCCCAGGGGAAGTAAGTGGGTGCAGTACTTTTTCTCTTTTTTATAATGCTAACCACTGAATGTATCTAGATGTTTTTTGTATTGACTCCTGCAGGGCTAGCCCTGTCTGTTGTGGCCAGATATGAACTTCAAAGGTTTGGGGCAGCCCTGCTCCTATCTCCTGACTTGTTACAACCTGTGAGGCCTCTCTCTTGAGATGGCTCTGCTTGTTGTATGTGACTTTTCTCAGATGTCCCACATTCCTGGCATCTTTAACTTCCTGGGGCCTCCACTGAACTCTCACAGCTTCACTCTAACAGCTTCACACATCACTCTTTCAGAGACACGTTGCCTGACCTCCCAAGCCTTCCTTTGAAATCTGGGTGGATGCCTCCATAACCCTGTAACTCTTGCATTCTGCATGCCTGAAAAACCAGCACCACATAGATGACACCATGGTCTGCCAACAGTATAGCCTGGCCCACTTGGATCATGACTCCAGCAGCCTTCAGGTGACTAGATGAATGAATTTGGGGAAATACTTCCTTAGGCAGCCCTAAAAGCAAAAGGTACCCTGGGGCTCTGTTCTCATAGTTTATCCTCTTATAACCTTGAGACTATCATAAGTGTGGTCTGTCCATTTCCTGAATGCCTTCAAGGCATCTATTCTATTGCTCTGATGCAGAGTACTAGGCTTCTTTCTATGCTAATCTTGTCAACAACCATACTCCCTATGGCTCCAATTTTGCAAGCTCTTCATTTCTGTTGAGACTACAAGCTTTTCACATCTTTTGATACTATTATTTATTCCTGATTCTCCCTATAAATTTGGCTAAATGCAACCAGCAATACCCATGCCACAGCCTGAACATTAAAATTTCCTCCGCTGGATTATTTAGTCTACCACTTTAAAATTCATTTCACACAAAGTCGTACATCAAGGACAAAACATAAATTCTTTGCCAGAAAAATGGCCTCTAGTTCATGGCCTCTAGTTCAGTTTCCAATGCAGTCTTCATTTCCATCTGAAACCTTGTGAACCTGGCCATTACTGTGAGCTCTACTATCAACATTCAGCTTTTCTGAGCTCAAGCCAGAATTGTCCATCAATTTTGTCTTAAAGCATTCTAGGCCTTCTCTAGCCAGCATCTCCAAATCTTTGTGAACTCCTTCGAAACGGTTCAAAAGGCTTTTAAACCACATGACCAGGTACAGTCACAGCAATCTCTCCTCCATTTCTCTGGTACCAATTTTCTGTACTAGTCACTTCTCCATCTCTGGGACAAATACTTCTAGTGATATCATCAGGGTGTTACAATACAAATTTAGTAAATACTATGATAGCTGGGACTAGATAGGGAAAACACTATCTGATAGCTTTTACCCAATACCCACAACTTAAAAGAGAACTTTATTTGGCTTAGTAGGTTCAGTTCATGGTCACCTGGCTCCAAGGCAGAAACAGTAGGGCAGTAGGGCGTGGCAAGTGAAAGCTGGTCACCCTATGGCAGTCTGAAAGCAGAAGGAGGAGGAGGGGCAGGAATAAGAATATATCCTTCCATGTCTTGCTTCCAGTGACATACCTCCTCCAATCAGCACCTCCACCCCCAACAGCACAGTCAGCTACCCATACATCAATGGGCAAATCCACTGATAAGCATAGCACCCTCCTGATCTAATGACTTTTCAAAAGTCCTACCTATGAATACATGAGACTTTGGGGTGGCTGTAAACCCTAAAACACACACAAACATATATATAGTTGTTGGTACAAGTGCTCATGTTTACTCACACATACAAACTTTCTTAAAATCTTTTGGTTTTAAGGGCATTATCTCATGACTGAAAAATAATGGATTCACAGAAAGGATACAGCATTTATCCTTTTCGTGTGTGTCCTTTAAAAACTGTATCACAAGGAAACTAAATAATGAATTAGAGAAAATTATTCATAGAGAATTCCATGTAATATGTGTTAAAATGTTAAATAATGCTGTCAATGAAAGTATGTATCTAGGTGATAATCAGTGAGTGCTGAAAGCATTGCAATGACAGGTTGGTGGGGTACAGAATATTATGAGAATCAGGCTAGCAACTTTGAACTAATAAATAATTTTAACATCCATAAATGTGAATCATTAGACTTTATTTGCCTCCTGATATGGTGCGATAAGAAGTTCACACCCTTCCATAAAATATCCTCACAGAAAAAAGGTACCTCTACATTTTGTCAAACCTCTGTTGCTGATGTAGGAGCAAGTTATAAGAAGCCAAGGGAAATAATCTGCCAAATGCACAATGTTGTAAGCAGGAAAAATATTCTGTTTTTCAAATCAGTGTGATGTGTTCAGAAGAGCAAGGGAAAGTAGTACTTATATGGAATACATGACTTTAAAAAAGCAGCATGCCATTAAAATGTTTTCTGATGGGGCCAGGGATTTAGTTCAGTGGTGCCATGCCTGCCTCGAAAGCCCAAGATCCCAAGTTCAATCCCCGGTACCTGATGAAAAAGGCCTATGGCTATTGCAAACTGGTTTTGGTGGTTTTTAGAATGATTACAGTATAAAAATCTTGTGTGGGCTCTGAGGTTGTAGATTGAATGGTGTCAAGCCTTGGGAAACTCTGGGGACCTCCTAAAGTCTCCAAAGTGCATTTTAATTTGTTATTTTCTCTCTTTAACCCCCTTTTAGACAAAGCCCTGAGAGATCATGGACCCAACTCAGCTTATGCTCCCACCTCTCTGTAAAGCATGGATAGGAAGTAGATCCTTCATATAGCTGCTCTAATGCTCTAGATCTCTACCATTTTATTAAACATATATCAAATTTCACATTATACCATATAAATATATATATGATTATTGTTTGTCAGTTAAAAAAATAAAATTAAAAAGTAAGATAAGTTTTAAACTAGAGAAAAAAGAAACCTATAATGCTGTCATAGCATGTTCTGCAGTCAAAAGAAAATTCCTTCTGACCACAGCCCGCATGAAGACAACTCACTACTGTAGTTTCACCAGACAGGCTAATTAAAAGGAATGTCACATTCTGTGACACAAAAAGAGGAATGGGTGGCTTTTATTTTGAAAAAATTGGTCTGTATCATAACTTATATCTCCTCTATGCACACACATTGTCACAACATTCAAACGTGAAAACAGCAGTGGGCATTCCAAGGTCATGATTCCCCTGACTATACATCCTGTCTCCTCCATTAAGTCTTACAAACCTGTAACTAACAATGTATCCAGTAAGGGAATATCCCATGGAGAGTCTGTGACTGTAAGGCACTGCACAGGAGTTGAGAGACAGAGAGAGAGAGAGAGAGAGAGAGAGAGAGAGAGAGAGAGAGAGAATTGCTTTAAAGAACTGGGTCACACAGTTGTAGAACTGGAAAGTCTGAAAAGTGCAGGGTGGATGAGCAGGCTGAAGACACTCAGGAGTTGATAACAATCTCAAAGCAGAATTTCTTCTTTTCCGGGAAATCTCATTTTCTCTGGAAATTTATTTTTAATTCAAAACAGACCATACTCACAGCAACAATAACAATAAAGACATTAACACAGCCAAAGAAATAGAAATCCTGCAAAGTCAGATCTCACACCATGTTGGAGTGAAGTTAGAAACCAACAGCAGAAATATTTAGAATACAAAAAAATTTTTCTCTGTTTTCTCTTTTAACTTTTTCTTTTAAAAAAAATCTAATTTTATTGGTACATTTTAGGTATGCAATATACTGACATTCATCTTTGGAAATTTGCACCTTTACATAATCTCACTTGTTCTTATGTTTTCCCCATTCCATTCCCCTGCCCTCCCTTCAACTCTTCCATCACTTCTTATTTACAAAGATTTTGCTTCCATTTTTTCATTTTCTCATATTAATTCCATTCCCTTCTTTCCTTTCCCCTACCCCTCTTACTTCCCCTTCCCCTTTGACCCTTTTCTTCCTATTTCACATTATCTGTTATACCTTTTAGTCCTTATTTACACTTTCAGTTTCTCACACTAGAGAAACTATTCGGTATTTACACATGT
>NW_004624813.1:544468-559397 GCF_000247695.1 Heterocephalus glaber | reverse complement strand
TTTTCTCTCACTGCTTGTAGAATTTTGTTCTTCTGTTGGGTTTCTGGAGTCTTAACTATTATATGTCTATGTGTAGATTTTTTTTGATCAAGGCTATTTGGAGTCCTATATGCCTCACTTATCTGTATGTCAGTTTCTTTTCCCCTGCTTGAGAAGTTTTTTGCCATCACTTCTGTGAAAATTTTTTTATGTTGTCTTGCACTCTCTCCTGTTTCTTCATTGACTCAGATCAGTCTTACGTTATTCTTCTTTGCATCGTTTAGCAGCTACTGGATTGATTTCTTGTGGTCCCTTACAATTTTAAAGAAATTTTTCTTTTCCTGGTTACTAATTGCAATCTTATCTACTATATCTGAAATTCTGTTCTCACATTGGTTCCTTCCACTCTGTAGACTTTCAATGGAGTTTTTAATCTCCTTGAAATCTGTTTGCATCTGTTTTTATGGATTCCATTTGTTTCCTATGTTGGGATTCCATCATGTTCCTCAGCTACTCTATTTTTTAATCTGTGTCCTCTCTAGATTTATTAATCATGTCTCACATTATGGGCACAATCTCTGCTGTTATCTGAGAAATTATTTCTGATTTCATTTTTCCCAGGTCCTGTTTTATTGCCAGTTCAGGGAGTCCAGGTTGTTGAGTATCAGATTGTTCCATCTAGTTTCCCTTTGGGGTTGCTATAGGTGATCTGGAAGTCTGGTTTTGAGGCTTGTTTTCATGTGTTCTCTTTTTGATGGGGGTAGGGGTGCTAGTGGCTCCTGGAAGCCTCCTCCTCTGCTCTGGGAGCAATGCTATGGCAGTCAGAAACCTCTTCCTCTCTAACTTTTTCATATATGGAAAACCATGTGATGTTCCATGTGTCTGATTTACTTCATTTTACATAACACCTTTTTATGTACTTGTTGGCTATTATGTCTTCTTTGGAAAAATGTCTATCCAGGTTTTTTGCTTATTTAATTTTTGTTATTGTGTTATGTGAGTTCCTTATATGTTTTGGATATTAATCCCTATCAAATACATAATATTACAAATACTTACTGCCAAACTATCAGATGATTTTTCATTTGTCAATGGCTCCTTTTGCTTTACAGAGCTTCTTAGCTTGATGTAATCCCACTCTTTTATTTTTGGTTTTCTTGTTTAAGTTTTTTCTGTTTAGCCAAGAAATCATTGCTGAGGCCCATGTGAAAATCTTTCTCTATATTTTCTCCTAGGAATAGTTTGATTTCAGGGCTTATGTCTATGTCTTTAATTTATTCTGAGTAAGATCCAATTTCATTATTTTGCGTATGATAACCATTTTCCCAATTCCATTTGTTATAGAATTGCACTTTGTCCATTCTATCTTTTTGGTGGCCTTCATTAGAAATTAGTTGGCTTAATATAACTTGAGTCTATTTCTGACCTCCTCTTTTGATTACTAGTACTTTATAGTATAATTTAAAATCAGGATATGTGATGCCTCCAATTTTTTCTCTCTCAAGATTGGTTTGTCTATATGAGGCCTTTTGAAATTCCATATGAATTTTAGAGTTGTTTTATTTCTATGAAAAATACCATTGAAATTTTGGTGGAAATTGCATCAAATTTGCATATCATTTCAGGTATAATGGACATTTTAGCAATATTAATTATCTAGTCAAAAGTCATAGGATATCTTTCTGTGTATTTTTGTCTACTTCAACCTCTTTCATCAATATTTTTAAATTTCCAGTCCACAAAGCTTTAAACTTCATGGTCATATTTATTGTGAAATATTTAAATTTTATCATAAATGGGATTTTTTGTATTGATCAATTTTATTTCTCCTTTATTTCTTAACTTCTATAGATTTTTTCTTTTTGGTTATTAAGGGACTCACATAAAATGTCCTATACTTATAACAGTGTGTTTTAAGCTCATAGCAATTTGACTCCCCTTGCATGTAAGAGCTACGCCTTTTACCTCTCCTTTCTTTACATTATATACTATTGATGTCACCAATTTATAATGATCCATTAATGCTATTTAGCTATAATTGACTTTTAATACATTTGTCTTTTGATTTTTCTACTAGAATTACAATAGGCTTACTAACCACTGTTATATTAATAAAATATTATTTGTATATTTACTTTTACAAATATATGGAAATCAATCAAAACAATACATTATATTACAGAATGACTGTATTTCATTAAATCTATTTTTTTACCACAAATGGTTTTCCATTTTCTGATGACGTCTTTAATGTCTTTTTTCAAAATACAGTAGTTTTCATTATAGAGATTTTTCACTTCCTTGAGTAGGTTCATTCCTAGATATTTAATTTTGTTTTTGCAGCTACTGTGAATGGGATTGTTTACATGATTTCTTTCTTGGTGGATTCATTGTTGGTGTACAAAAATGCCATTGAATTTTGAGTATTGATTTTGTATCCTGCTACTTTTATAAATTTGTTAATTCATTCTAGGAGTCTTTTGGTGAAGATTTGGGGTCTTAGAAGTGTTTGTTTATCTGAAGGTGCCCAAAAAGTATTTGACAATGTTCAGTATCCATTCATGAGACAGGTTCTCAAAAAATTAGATTCAGAAGGACATATCTTCAACATAATAAAGGCCATTTATGAACACCCCACAGCTAATGTAATAATCAATGGGAGAAACAAAGGTTTTCCTCTAACATATGGTACAAATCAAAGATTTATATCATTTTCTTGAAATGCAATCAGACAAGAAAAAGAAGTAAAAGGCATCCACATCAGAAAGGAAAAAGTAGCATTATCCTGTTTACAGATGACATGATCCTATAATTAGAAAATCCTAGGGTCCACAAAAAGTTAGACTTAACAAATGAATTCAGTAAAGTAGCAGCAGACAAAATCAGTACACGGGAAATCAGTCACATTTTTACACCAATAACAATCTATCATTCAAAATGATCATATAGCTTTTATCACTAAATCTTTGTAAAAATTATGTAAAGGCTCTTCCAATGTGAAATCAATCTTGTACTCAAATATGTTCTCTATGTTTTTAATATATGATGGTGGATTTAGTTGATTATACTTTTAAGCTTTAATTTTTATTAGTACACATTTGAAGTACATAATGATACATTCATTTTGGGAAATTTGTACATGTATATAACACGCCTTAACTCTCTTTTTTTGTCCTCTTCTCCTCTCCTCCCTCCAAACCTTCTTCCCTTCCCTATTTGCAAAAGCTCTGTTTTCATTTTTTCTTCCATTCATTTTTATATTTAAACCTCTTTTCCCTTCCTTCCCTTCCCCCTTCCCATCTTTTGTCCCTTTGCCATCTGAACAAGTTCTTCCTACTTCCTAATATCTATCCTGCATTTTGCCCCTTATTTATACTTTGGACTTCTCACATAAGAGAAACAATGCAATATTTAAAATTGTGTATCCAAATTATTTCACTTAAGATTATGGTTTTGAGTTGCATCCATTACCATAAATGCCTAGAGTTTATTCTTCTTTATTATAGAGTAGTACTCCACTGTATATAAATACCACATTTTCTTTATCCATGCATCTGTTGATAGGCATATGAGCTATTTCCAAGAATTAGCTATTATACATTGTGCTGCTGTAAGTGTGGGTATGCATGCATGTACCACTGTGACATGATGACTTTAACTCTCTCAGAAAGATACATAGAAGGGGAATACATGGATCAAATGGAATTCCTAGTCTTAGTGTTTTGAAGATTCTCCATACTGATTCCCATAGTAGTTGTTTGTACAGATTTACACTCCCACATACAATGGAGAAGGATACCTTTTCTCCACAGCCTCTCCAGCTGATTATATTTTATTTAAGGTTATTGAATCTGTATTCATCAGTAACATTGTTAGGTGTATTCAGAGTGAATGATAACTTTTATATTTTTTATCATTTGTTCTTTTCATTTTTTGAATTATCAAAGTTTTTTAATATTATTTCTATATTGTAGAGGTTACTGAGACTTTCCTTGTGGCAATGTAAGATAAATCATTTACACATTTTGTATTTGAGTACTGTATCAAAATTTTTCAGTTACATTTTTTAGGAACATTTTCTTCTTTCTTTCTTTCTCTCTCTCTTTCTCTCCCTTTCTCTTTCTTTCTTTCTTTCTTTCTTTCTTTCGAGTGAGAATTCTAGTGATTGAACCCTGGGTCTCATAACTACAAAGCATGCACTCTACCACTGAGCTATATTTCCAGCCCTACTTATTTATTTGTTTATTTAGAGGCAGGGTCTCATTGCATTGCCCAGGCTGGCCTTGAACTCACAGTCCTCCTGCCTTAGTCTCCCAAAGAGTTGGGATTACAGGCATAGACCACTCTGCCTTGAAGAATATTTACATTAAAATTTTAAAAATATATCCACTTTCTTTTCTTTACAATAGCTTTACATGAATATTGTTTGACTTTCTATTCCTTCTAAAGTGTCTTGGATGTTCCCAGATCAGCAAAGACAAATGTTCCTATGGAGCATTATAAAGAGGTTTGACTGAGTAGATTTTCTAGTTCGAGAGTATTCTTCTATTGGTACACAGAAATATAATGATGCTCTTTTATGAAATAATGTTTCTACTCCTGTGACTATTTTTACTTTTTATGACAGCCTTACTTTTTTTCACTTTCTTCTTTCTTTTCATTCACTTCCAAGTCTCCAAGGAATATCTACCTTTTTTAGATTACATTCTTCTCCACCCTAAGTAATGCCAAGATCATCTCCTCTGGTCTTACAGCTTTTAAAGTTTTCCTCTGTCTCACAATGTCCTAGTAACAATTGCTTTGATCCTTATGACCTCAGATCTGTTAGTATAAAACCCCTTTTGCTTTGGGGTGACATTATGTTTTACCCACTTCCAGACTCTCATGCAATCCTCTCTTTAATCTTCACCTTATTTCCACAGTTAAATGTAAAAGAAGTATGTGATTTCTGTTTTTCTTAGTTCTCTAGATGTAAGTTATGGGTGATTTTAGTAAATCTTCTTATGTATTTGAATAGTGTTTGGAATATATGTGGAGAGATTATTAGTTATATAAATAACCTCTATTTTTCTAGGAAAATTGAAAGTCATAAGAAATGTGTTAAAATTAAAATAGTCTTTGAAATTTTAAAGATCATGGGTCACTTCTTTTTCTTTTTAAAAATCCTGCCCTATTTTATATTCATAGGTCTTAATACATACAGAATAGAAATTATATGTTGATGCTGTCTTCAGAGCCTAAATGCCTTAAACCATGCATATTTTTGTAAACTTATCTTACCTAGTATTTGATGCTAATGGATTTTTCAGCAAAGACACAAATTGATATGGATCTAAAATAGTTTTGCAATAGAGTTCAGTTGCTCCCCCTCTGAGACTGAAATGAATGTTAATCTTATATTAATCTTGTACCTTTTTTTAAACCTGGTCTTTTGATATTTGATACTGAAGAGGTTTGCCCTCTATTCTTAACCATTTTCTCCTGGAAATTTTTCATCGAAATCAGAGCACTGTAATTCTCATGATAAGTTGATATTTTGTTTTAGAAGGTTAAGTGAAATAAATCAGATACACAAACCTACATATTGCATTGTTTCTCTTACAGGAGAAACCCAAAGTATAAATAAATTAAAGAGCAAAATAAAAGAGATAACAGGGAAAAGGGAGGCAGAACTTTTGCAAAAGGGAAAGGAACTAAGAGAAGGGAAGGGAGAGACAGGGAGGGAATACAATAAAGAGGATGTACCAACAAATGTAATAATTATGCACTGCAAATGTACCCATTTTTTAAAAAAATTAAAAAGTTGACTTTTTAGTATACCTTTAAATTTTACTTGTAAAAATACATTTTGTTCTTACAGAAGTTGCTCACCTATAGTTGTTAATACAAAGAACATATTCTCAGCCCTGTTTTATTTCTTGAGTTTATTAGAGGTCCATTAATCCTGGCACATCATCAACAAATTATTATAAGCTAAAAAAGATTATTAGCTTATATACCCCAATATACCATAGAATTTTAAGTGAAAAAGAAAAATAATTTGCCACTTTTTAACAATTTTACTGTCTATAATAAAATATTATTTTTTAAATTCAGCTGTTGTGTATAAATGTTATTTATCATAATTAATAAGGCCATTCTAACTTCAAGATGTATAGTCATGGAGACAAATTGTCTTTAAAAATCTAGATCTTTCAGGCCAGGGATTTAGTTCAGTGGTTTCGCTGCCTGCCTTGCAAGCGCAAGGACCAGAGTTCAATCCCCAGTGCCAAAAAAAAAAAAAATCAAGATCTTTGAAAAATTATTAAGTCAATAGTTTTAACACTAAACACACATGTAACTATGAAAGGCCAGATATTTGCCCTTCTTAAAAGATATTGCAGACAATGGGGTTTTTAAAACTTTCTTTTCCTAGGATTCATATTAACTATTAAAAAATAATATCACAGTGTTGTATTTCTCTTTAAAAGTAATTTCTTAATTATTTGAATAAAGTTATTCTTCAACTTAAGGTTGAGTAAGGTTTTCATGTTAAAAACTATACCATGCCATTATCTGAATTTGCATAACTATGTTTTTATTTGCAAAAGAATCATTACTTATAGTGTAAGAAATTTATCAGTAATATAAATGATGCAGAAGATAGTTCTATCTTCTTTATCAAAATATATTCTGATTTTTTTCTAGATTTCCATCATTAAGTCCAATGGAGGATCAAGTATCAATATATGAGAATTCTTAAGTTTCACTTGGATTGTTTAAGATTACTTCAGAGCTGAGACTTCAGCACAAATGACAGGTAGATCTAGACTTCCTAGAAATCTCTGATTTCAGAGTCAGGGAGAAACCTCCCCTCTCTACCTAAGGTCCCTATTAAACTTTTTATGCAACAGGACACATCACCAGGCAGTTGTCCTCACCACTAGTTTTGCTCAACTATCATTTCAGATCAATTTGTCCTTCAAAAAATTGTAGATCCACAGTGAATCTATATCATGCTTGGCATGTCCGGAGGCAGAATATTCATATATATATATATATATGTCATTCTGGTATATCCAGTTTCTCTCAGATCACTCACAGCCACTTTCTTCTGAGGGGGGTTCTTGGAGGTACTGTGTCTGAGAGGAATTAGCTATGCTTTAATCACAATCTCTAAAATGCCTACTCTTTTCCTTATTCTGACAATTTTCTAACATCCCATGCCTGATTTGTTAAGCTCTGTGGACATAAAAGACTGATGGAACTTTTTCCCTGCAATGGGTGTAGGGCCACCCTTCTAAGGACGTTTACTATAAATCCATGCATCACACTCCTTTCCATGGTTGACTACCTTAAATAGCTATTACAGAATTATTTATTTTATAATTTCTAAGAATAACTTACTTCAGTCATTCTTTGAAGGCCGGTCTGCAAGCAAAAATATTCCTTTAGTCTTCCTTTATCTGAGATGTTATTGCTCATTAATTCCTAAAGGATAATTTTGCTAAATATAGAATATGCAGTTGAAAACTACCTTTCAACACTTGGAAAAGTTCTGGCCGCTTTCTGTTGGACTCCATCGTTTTCGATAAGAAGTCAGTTGTAACATAAACTGATGTTCCTTATAGAAAATATATCCTTTAATTCCAGCTGTTTTCTTCATATATATGTTCTGTCTTTAGTGTTCAGAGTTTAATTATGGTAGTTTAGATTTCTCTAATTTGTAGATTTCATTTTGAGGTTGGGTTAACTTTTTTGGCTTTTTCCATTTGGGGAACTTTCAGCCATTATTTTCATCAGACATTTCTCTCACTCCTATGCTATTCTTGCTTTCTTTTTGAGATTTCAGTAATACAGAAGTTGTATCATTTGTTATGAATTGAAAGATATATAGACACTGAATTTTTTTTGTCTACTTTCTTTGTGTTTTTCAGAGTGGGTGAATTCTATTAATCAGTCAAGTTTATTGATTCTATGCTCTGTTATCTCCACTGTACTATTGAATTATACAGTGAATCATTTAGTGTATATTTTAGTTGAATAATTTCCCTACAAGCTATTGATGGTTGGCTGATCAATTTTTCTTCTTAGCAGAGTAAGGCTGGCCTGATGTCGAGAGAATTTCTGTTAAATCCTACAAAGAAATGAAATTAGATGGCTGTGTTCTATAGTCAGGTTGGAGATTGGGAAAAAATGGGTCTGGTTTTGTCTCCTTTTGCAGGGTGGAATGAACTCCTTGTTGTGATATTCCTCCAATCTTTAGCTCCCAAACAGCTTGCCTTCTTTTAGCACCTATAAAAATTTTCCGTTAGTGGCCTTTTATGTCATGTCCAGGGGTTATATTTATACCTACAGGAAAGGAGCAGGGAGAAATGGGTCTATGCCATCTTTTTTGGACTGTTAGTTTCCTTCATTTACTTTTCTGGGGGGTGGGGCAGGGATCAAACTTGGGACCTTGCACTTGCTTGCCAGGCAGGGGGCAGAACCACTGAGCTAAATACCCGGCCCCCTTCATTTACTTTTAATTCACCACAGTTTGCCCTTGACATTGTACCTTAAATAACCTAGCTGAAATAAGTAAATTCAGATGTTTTCAATGAAAACTTTATTGTTTCTGTTTTTCTCTGTAGATTTTAAATACCATAAAATATACCATAAGATATAGTGAATTTTTAGCAATATGTAACTATTCTTTGAATGAAATAAATGAATTTCCAGGAAGAAATCACATCATTTTGTAGCAATTACCTTATTGTATGAATGGCCAAATGTTCTATTCTTGGGAATAAAAAGCCAAAGTTAACTTTTGTCAGAGTTGCTTCTTGCTTATTCACCATAATTAGATTGTAACCAATAACTGTACAGTGTGGCTTCTTCTACCTGCTGTGTTTACATTCTTCCTGGAAATGGATCAACCTCAGACCATGGAGATTTGTGCAGATAGCACTTGGTCACTGTGGAATTTATAAATCAATGACCTGTACTACATTTTTCTTCAGAAAGAAGTCAGGAGGAAACGATGCTAAGTTCAAACCCTTCAATCACACAGAGTGAGAAGGAAGTTCAGTTTAAATTCTATGGGGCTTCAGATCTTCTACTTTCAAAATGAAGGTGCAAAGGGAAAAGGAGTTAAGAAGTACAATTTCATGTGTAATAATAGTTATTTTATTGCCTTTTGTTATTAAAATTTTTCCTAGTTTGAATAGTGGATGATTACAAATAGATACTTGGAGTTTCCATATAACCTGCAAAGCTACATTTATTAGGGGAAAAATTAACTGTGCTTCTTCAGAATAATTTCAAATTTCTCCTAATGTTAAAAGATACAAAAAACCCTAAGTTTTCCTCTTGGAAAAACACATTTTTAGGTAAGATATGTGCATTGCTAATGGTGCAATGCCATAAGCACCTCAGATCAGTTCGCTTAGCACACAAGGCCATGGATTCAATTGTTGTGGAGCAGTAGTTTTTCTCAGCTGGAAAGGATTGACCTGTATTTTCATATAGAGGATGGGAAAAGCCTTTCATGTTAGATCCACTACTTGAGTGGGACAGTGCCAATGATAGCATAGACAGCTTTGAAATCTTTTTAAGCAAGGGAGTCTGGAAAGTATTTCACCTTGGCCCCCACATATCTGTGCCTGAGGCAAATGACGAGTGTAGGTCTCACTTGTGGTTGGTATGGCAGCCATGTGACAGGAAGGAGGTGGTAGGAGCAGTTACCTAGAAGCAGTAGGAAGTTTTAGGTAGTTATGCAGATTAGACATTTTAGCATGGAGCAGACTAATGTCAAATAGAACATCATTCTGGGAACAGAAATGAGTGGGAGAAGAGTATGTCCACCAGAAGGGAACTTTTGTAAACCTCAAGTGAGAATATCAGGACATGCTTCATTCAATTCAGACTGACCATCAGTGTGAGGCTGAGCTCTGGGCCAGAGCTATTTCTGAGTGGAGCACAATTCACAGGCACTGAGCTGCACACCATGCTGGACCATCACTCTGGTCTGCAGAGAAGGAAAAAAACAAGCGCAGACCATACAAGGGGAAGGGATGAGCCCATGAAGAGTCACTGGCCACAGGAACCATTGCAGGATCCCTCGCTCACTGCAGGCTCTCCTCAGCTTGGAAGGTCTGTCGTGCTGCTGCCGCTGCAGAAGGTGGAGACTGAAGATCTGAAAGAACTTCCCACTCGCAGTATTCACTTGGAAAATGCCCTAGAGATGGACAGCAGGAAACTAAATTCTCAAGATTGGTCTGTCATGAAATCGGATCCTTCTAGAGAGGTTTCAATTGCATTCCATATTTAAGATAAATAAGCTTACATAAATGTTTGCCAATATTTTTCTACTTTTTTTTTTTTTTTTGGTACTAGGGATCGAACTCTGGACGTTGCGCTTGCGAGGTAGGCACCGGGAATCGCTGAGCTAAATCCCTGGACTTCTACTTATCTTTTGTTTTTCAAACTTCACATTAATAATTTTTTTTCTATAAGAAGCATATATTGAGTCAATTATGTTGGTCATATGACATTATTTTCACTCCTGTCCAAATGGAGAAGTAGCACTCTTTGAATCCATATGTGGTGCTATTAAAATATTTTACCCTAAACTCTAAGTACCCATCATGACAGTTTGCTTTTTTCTTCACTTATCCTGCAGCAGTATATTTAAGTCACTCAACCATGTAATTCATGCCTTTATCAAAATTAAAACAAATACATCAATCATCCAAAAATCTTCCTTCATTTGTTACAAAATTATACTTGATCACATAGACATCTATTTTCCGGTATCTTTCTCTTTAGCTTATTTTGCCTATTTGAGAACTTTGTAAAATAGAACTCTACAACATATACTCTTGTTTTTCTCATGTATACCAAATTTTATATATATAGTCTAAATATTATTTAATAAAAGCATTTGTTAGTGTTGATCCTGTATTTCTTTTTCCTAGTCTTCTACTTAATTCACTTTAGATATTATTGTTAGATAGTATATATACACACACACTTCAGCATTGAATAGTATTCCATCATATGAATATTCCATACTTTATTTACATACTCCTGTGTTCACGGAAATTTATATTCTTTGCAGTGTCAGTCTTTTGAATAATGCTTCTAGGAATAATTTGTGCAAGTCTTTTTTTTCTTACCAGTGTGGTATTATTTTTTTTGAGAAAATTATTATTTCTTTTGAGGAATTTGGGGGTCATTAGTAAATGTTTAACATTTAGAAAATTGTGCAACAGCCCACCAAAGTGGTTTTATCACTTATATCACACCAGTAAAATGTCCAAATTCTGCTTGATTCACATTTCCAACATTCAGGGTTGTCTCTCTTTAATCATTTTGGTAGTCTATCTCACTGTGTTTGTAATGAGTATTTCCTTATGATCAATATTATTGAGCAACTTTCCATGTGCTTTCAGTTAATTTCATTGTTAATCATTTATTCAAGTGTTTTCTACATTTTTAAATTAAATTGTCTTTTTATTATTGAGTTACAAGAGCTTTTCATATATTCTGGATACAAATCCATTGTTAGATATGACTTCTGTGAGGATTTTCTCCCAGCCCTTGGTTTGACTATTCATTTTCTCAATAATGTCTTTGTGGGGCTAGGGTTGTGTCTCAGTGGGGCCATCCATGCCTGCCTGACAAGCAAGGGCTCCTGAGTTCGATCCCTGGTACCAAAAAACAAAGAAAATAAATAAAAAATAATAATGTGTTGTGACAAGTAAAAATTTTCATATTAAGGCCAAATTTATCAGAGTTTTATTTCTTCTTTTTTTACTTCCTTTTTCCAGACTAAGTCTTTGTATGCTTCTAGATGGGAAAGATAATCTCCTAAAGTATATTTTGTTAAGGGTTTTTCTGGATATTTCTTCTTGAGTGAGTTTGGTTGGTTTTTAATTTTTTTTCATTTCACATAAATGGTCAAGTTTATTGGCATGAAGGTGTTCGTAATATCATAATATTTTCTTACTATAGTTAGAGTGTCTATAGGCTACCCACTTTCCTTCCTGATATCAAGTATTTGTGTCTGTTCTCTACTTCTTAAGATCAATCTTACTATGGACTTGGCAAATCTATAAATACAGTGGACCCTTGACTTACGAATTCAATCAGTTTCTGAGGGCTGTTTGTAACTAAGTCAATACAGCTGAGATCTGGATGTTTACCTGGGTACACTATAGATAACAAGAGGCAGATGAATCTTCCATTAACCTAATTAACCCAAGTTGTTCGTATGTCAGGCCAGTTGTAACTTGAGGGTTCATTTTATTCTCAAAGAATTAATCTTTGGCTTTGCTAATTTTATCCATTGTGTCTCTGTTTTCTACTTAATTGATATCTGTCCTTTATAATTTCCTTCTTTACTTACTTTGGGCTTACCTTGCTTATCTTTTTCTGCCTTCTTACTGTGTAATTTTAATCTTTCTTTTTTTTTTTTGGTACCAGTGATCGAACTCGGGTCCTTGTGCTTGCACAGCAGGCAGCGAAACCACTGAGCTAAATCCCCAGCCCTAATTTAAAATAATTAATCATTAGCCTTCTGCTTCCTTAAATATTTAAAGCCTTAAATTTCTTCATAAATTCTGTGTTAGTTGCATTTCACAAATTTTTTTTTGGGGGGGGGAGTTTGGCAGTTTCTTTACTCTTTTAAAATTAGTGCATATCTGTCATATACCATGATCATATTCATTGTAGGGAATTTGCAGCTATACATAATATATCTTAATTCCTTTTATTTTCATTCATCCTTAAATATTTTCTAATTTCTTTCGATATTGTTTCTTTGCTTTTTGAGTTACTTAGAAGGTCATTTCCACCCCCCACCCCCCACCCCCGCAAAAGAAGGCCATTTCAAAATTTCCAAATATTTAGAGAATTTATAAATCTCATTGATACCAATTTCCAATTTCATTTTATTTTTCCTGATAACGTATTCTGTGATAATTAAAATTTATATTTATTAAGATTCTTTTATGACACAATGTGTAGTCAATATTCTAAATCCACATGAAAACAATCTTTACTTCCCAGTTTTTAGACAATAAAATTATTGTCTGATGAGCCCTACATCAAGGTTTATATTAAGGTTTATTGCTATTGATAGAACTTCTTTTTGTATCTTACTATTTTTTATTGTCTAGTAATATATTACAACTTTATTGAAATTAATTTATATTCAAGAAACTGCCCATATTTATGGTGGATTTTATGTGCCTAAAACTATTATCACTACATTTTCATTCCTTGTGGTTCTTTGCAATCTATGCATCTATCCATTCATCCACTACTCTGTTTTCCTAAAGAAATTCAAATTTTGTCATTATGAATTTGCATCATCTAGAAAATTTATATACATGTAATTATAGAGAATATATTTTTGTTTGTCTTCTTTCATTCAGTATAATTATTTTGATATTAACCCATGTTTCTGTGTGATAAGCAGCTTACCCCTTTTTATATACTGTATAAGTACACCACAGTTTGTTTATTCACTCATTTGTTGATAGGCATTTGGGACATTTCCAATTTTTGAATTATAACAAATAAAACTTCTGTGTGCACTCATGTTCAAATTTTCTATGCACACACATATACTTTTGTACACATAGGCAAAAAGTGCCTGCCTCACGTGGTGGTTGTGTGTTTAACTTCTCAGGAAACTGCAAAACTGTTTCGTAAAGGTTGCTCTGGTTTGCAATCTATCTAGCAGTTCATGAGAGTTCTAGCTGTAAATACCTTCCTCATTCCTTGGCATGGTTGGTCTGCCTAGTGTTAGCCATATTTACCATATGGTAAAACCTTAGTTGCTGTTACCTTCCTCTGAAAGGGGTTGTTTTTGTTCTCTCAGGAAGATGCTTTGGCTCTTATCAGTATACCCCTGTGGAGCGCAGGAGTTCAAATCTCCACTCACTTCTTTTAGAATTCCAGCTGGTGTTCACAAGACTTTTTGCCATTTTTCCTGTGTGCACAGGGTTCTGTTGTCTGAGTTTATAGTCATATTTTTATGCTGTCCTCCTTGTGCTTTCCTCATTTTTTTCTTTTACTTTCTGTCTTTCATGGCTGCTACAAACTTTATTATCTTACTCCCATGTGGTTAATGACCTTGAAAGAAAAGTCAAAATTCATCGTTTTTTGTTTTTTCACACTGTGTCCAAGACAGTTTCTGACACACATTACTCGTGCAATCCCAAAACCCTCCTCCTTTATTCTACATGTCCATGCTAAGGCTGCTAAGATCAAACATCTTATGCGAAACTAGTTATCACACGAAACTGGCTTCAAGGGATGCCTGAGACCACTGGAAACCAAATCAGAAAGAATAAGTTCTATTTGAAATTTACCTTTTCTAAATAAGACCATCCCAGTCCTTGGTTGGTACTTACTTGTCTGGATCTGGAAAGGACCTAGTCAATACAGTAATCTTCTTTGTGTTGAAATTTCCCAAAGTCTCTGCAGAGTGAGACACTCACAGTCTATACACAAAGAGCCAATGCAGCATTTCACAGAAAGGCATCATTTAAGGCAGCATAAACAGTTTTCAATTATATTGCCTTTCAACAGAAACCAGAGCAAGAGCAGGAACGAGGGCAAAAGACTGAGAGACAAAAAAAGGAGAAACAAAATAGGGCAGGGTGATCAGATGCCACTGTCTAAATAGAGCAATTCTTGACTACTTTTATGTGTAAAAATTGTTTTTATACTCTATAATGCTTTAATGAAATTAGATTATTTATAATTTTACCCCTAGATGCAATTCCTACAGTATCCCTGGTAGACATAGGATTTTATTTTTATGATCTGGGGCTCTCTTATCTATAAAATGCTCCATTCTTTCCCTCCATCTCTTTTCCTACCTCTCTTGCAGCCATCATCAAAACCATACCCTTTCTATAATTATTTTTTTTAATTTTAAGTTTTATTTTTTTTATTAAATTCTTTTATTGGTACA
>NW_004624813.1:515656-539051 GCF_000247695.1 Heterocephalus glaber | reverse complement strand
TCCATCTCATTTCCCTTTGTGGTTGCTGTAGGTGATCTGGAAGTCTGGTTTTGAGACTTATTTATGTGTTTTCTCATTTCGACTGGGGCAGGGGCTGTTAGTGCCTGCACGGATTAACTCCTTTGAGCTGGGAGAGGTGGGACAGGGACCGAGAGAGCAGTGGTAGGGATGATGGCTGGGAAGCCCCTTCCTCTGCACCAGGAGCAATGGGATGCCGGCTCAGAAGCCCCTACCTCTGGGCCGGGAGCGGTGGGAGGGATGGTGGCCCAGAAGCCCCTTCCGCTGGGCCAGGAGCAGTGGGACAGAAGGTGACCCAAAAGCCCTTTCCTCTGGGCTGGGAGCAGCAGGAGGGACGGTGACCAGGAAGCCCCTTCCTCTGGACCAGGAGCAGTGGGATGGCTGCTCAGTAGGCCCTACCTCTGGGCCGGGAGCAGTGGGCCTCAGTACCTTGGTTTGGTGGTTTGGTGTCCTCTGCGTCTTTGTAGTGTGGAACCAGGGGGCTGCCTGTCTGCAGCGGGGTGACTCGGCATCTTCCACACTACTCGGGACCTCGTTAGGGCGTGGGCAGACCTGCCTGTCTGCAGCGGGGTGATTCCCCCTTTCTATAATTATTACTACATAATGCTAATTCTCTAATAGTAGGGCTAACTGGTATGAATAATATATGTACACTGATATCTCCATGTTGAACGTGAGCTTCCTAATGGTGGGAGCCTTATCCTTATCTTTAGTTTTCCCCAGGACAGGAAATTTAACTAGTGATTCTGCCTTCTCCCCTTTCCTTAAATAGCTTTTGGCCTGGGACCATTGATCTAATGGGTGATTTTTTTTTTTTTTTTTTTTTTTTTTTTTGTACCAGGGATCGAACTGGAGTCCTTGTGCTTGCACAGCAGGCAGTGAAACCACTGAGCTAAATCCCTGGCCCAAATGGGTGATTTTTAAGTTTATCTTATCTGTTATTTCCTCAGCATAGATATATTGCCTACTTTCCTCTGAAATTTTCTTTTTTCTTGGAATTAAAACACAGTTCTAATCTGGGCCTGTCATCTCTGTGACTTCTCTTTCTCCACCTTTTAGCTGGATCCTCTTCCCTGAAATGCTGGCACTGTTTTCAAGGTTCCATTATCATCAGTCTTTTCTTATTTTTCTACTCTTACTGAATAAATCAATTTATTTCTATGTTTTGTGCATTTTCTCATCATAGGCCTTCCTGCAACTTTTTCTGTCACATTCATTTCATCATTCAAGATCCAGTTGGCTGTCAGCTCTTTTTAATGATGCTTCAAAATCCAACTCAGCTCAATTCTTTCTTGATCTTTCTGTATAAAGCAAATCAACCTCTATTCTGTAGGATCACTGATTTTTATAAACAATTACGTTATTACTCTTATTATGGTGCTAACATGTCACTTTTTCTACTGACTTTGGGAGCTACTGGAGGGTAGTTTTTTTGTCTTATTACCTCTGTATTTCCAGTACCTAGTAAAGTGTATGGTATAGGTAGATGAATAATAAATGTGTCTTAAATGAATGAGAGTACTTGAATAGATAAGCAAAGAGTTAAATGCTATTTATTTATTTGTTTAATTAATTAAATTTATTAGTAAATTTTAGATATACATAATGATCACATTCATCACAGGGAATTTGTGCTTGTACATGATAGATCTCTTTTTTTCATTAAGTTTTATGGTACATTTTAGGTATTCAATACAGTTACATTCATCACTGGGATCTTGTACCTTTACATGATGTATCTTGGTTCTTATTTTTTCCCCATTCCCTTGCCCTCTCTTCACTCCCTCCACCCTTCCCTATTTACAAAGACTTTGTTTCCATTTTTTTCCTTTTCTTGTATTTTTTTCTTTTCCCTTCTTTTCTTACTTTTAAGTGAAATAAATAGAACACACATGTGTAAATACCAAATAGTTTCTCTGGTGTGAAAAACTAAAAGTGTAAATAAGGATCAAAATGTATAATTGATATTGTGAAAGAGGTAAATGCTATTTAACTTAATTAATTCATACTGTTTTAACCATCACATGCAGTTTACATAGCTACAGAAGCAGTAACATTACACAAAGTTACAGTCCCAGATGCCTTTAAGGAAATGGTAATTTAGCCTTAAAACCATTTCATTATATTTGCTTCCACAGTATATAAATCCATGTAAAATTAGCAAAAATTTCTCCCTTCTAGCAATTTTTAAGTTCCTATTTTAATAGCTTTTAAAATGATTCCACTTATACCCCTCATGTCTTTATAAATTCTTGTTTGTACATCATTTAAATATTTTTATATATTTGAAATTGGCTACAAACTTAATCTGACTAAGAAGCAAGAAAGAAAACCAAAGAAGAGACTATTCCTTTCCAGAAATAAAATGTGGTGTTCTTTTTACTTGTTAATATAGTTAATCTTTCAACATTCAGAAGTGAATGCAGGTAGGATGGACAGGGATGGGGGGACTCAGGGTGACCTGAGTTAGCCTGTTCTAGACTGCCCCCCAAAAGAAGTGAATGCATTTATTCCTAGTGGTTAAAGACATTGGAGAAACTTTTACAATAAGTAGTTAGTGTTTAATAATACATTTGAGATAATTTCTTAATGAGTTCATAGGAAGTCTCTGCTGAAATTGAGGATTATTCTAAGATTTAATGAAATTAAGTGGTCCTTCAATATTGTGGCAGTCATTTTTTAGAAATATACCTGATACCTTAATTCAAACTACTCTAAAATAACAAATCTGACAGAAATGATTAATCTTTGGAATACATTATCTTGTATAGTCAAAGGATCAACCATTTATCTGTTATTTAATATTTCAGAAACTGCTAATCTGAAATAATGTTTTTTTTTCTCTCCACACCTTGGATTTGAACATTTTTGAAAAATAATCTTACTCTCAAATTCTTTCTGTAGTTACATAAAAATTTTTGTTGATTTTATTCACTTGGCTAAGGAAGAGAAAATAAAGTGGTTTGTTACACTATTATCTCTAGAATAAATGATGTCAGTGCCAATAAACCCTCTCTTTCCCACTGAAGCCAAAGAGGATTAGATTGCAACATGGAAGCAAATAATTTGATATGACTGCTCCTTATTTTCAAGCATATGCTTATGTGTAATTAGTTCTTCTTCCTTAAAAAAAGTCCAGTTTTTCACTTTATAACTTCATATGTAAGATGAAAATGTAATTTTATGAAGTTGATTTATACAGTATATCAAGGCAATAGCAATATTATTTATTTTGTTGGACAAGAAGAACTTAGGCAGAAGGAAATTCTCTATTTTTTCTCTGAATTTATGTTGAAGAAAAAATTACAAAAGATAAAAATAAAACTTCAATTGCTATTTCCTGCAGTATTGGGTAGGTAAAGGATGGAAGTCACAGTAAAAAACAAACAAAATTTTAGTAACTGTGGTGATTACCTAAATAGTAAGATTCAAGAAAATTTCAAAAAACATCCCAAAGAAGTAAATTACTTTTCTTTGAATATTTTCACAGCACAGAAAACAAATCATCATAGGGATTTCATTTAGAATTCCTGCAATAGCTACTATAGCAAACCTGGTAAGTTTACTTACAAGTTTAAAATATAGCCGTGAAAGTGCTCCTTTATATCATATTCCCAAGAAGCTGTGCTTATCTCTGCAACCAGAATTAGCTTTGCTACATTGGTTAAAACCCCAAACTCAGTTCAGTATAGATGGCTTTACAAAATTCAAAGGCTGAATGAATTTGTGGAGATGTAGAAATTGTTCTGCTGTACACCGCTTGTTTCTCACCACCCAGGTCATTTGGGATTCTGTGCATCTGGAGGGCATCTCCAGTCAGCACTCAGCCTTCCTTACGCAAGAGTGTAAAAGAGTTTAAAGACCAACTTAAATGGAAAATGTAGGATGAACTCAAAGCTAACGATAATGCAAAAAGATGAGAAGAAAAACAGAACAAAATAGCAACAACAACAACAAAATTGAGAGCTTTGTGTTTATTTATGCTTAAGGGCCAGTAACTGCAAACTAAAGAAGGGGAATTCAGAATGTAGTATGGAGGATCATATTATCCAAAGAAATTTTGAGAATTACAGGAGTCATCTTAGATCAACACCCCTAATCCAAACACACCAAAAGAATGTACAAAAAACTCATTATACAGAGCAGCAGTAGTCTAAATAAGTAACTCATAAATCATAATTAGTTTGGAAATTACATGGTAGTACCGAAGAGAAGAGAAATAAATTATTACCCAGTACCAGAAAGAAGCGTACACTCTGAAGAGATTATTGTCCTTCCCAGGAGGCAAACAGAACTACTTCTCATCTAACCTCCTACAAATCAGAGCACTTTGTTGTGTGTCTGATAAGGGAATAAATATCACATACACACTTCCAAGTGCCCACACATACATACTAATCATTCTTAGGAATGCTGTATTTCTAGAGAAAACCCGTGCTAGATGTTAAAGAGGAACAAGTGAAGATTGGTTTGTTTAAAAATTTTCTTGCTGCACATAGTGCAAGATAAATTTTGCTGTACATGAACTCCAATAAATGGGGTGACTCTTGTGAGCATAACCTTTTGATTCTGGCAAGATTTTTTAATAATAGTCTAATTATCAAGGCATCAGATTATCTTTTCAGAAGACTCAGATCATATACGTGAATAGGAATGATTAAGGGAGACATATTTCCCATAATAAGTAAATTATTTTGTGAGAGTATTGAGACCTTAATAGATGGAGAGAAAAATCATGGAAGTTTTCTTTAGTCAGAGACAATGGAAGAAATTACCAAAACATGAATAGGTGAACTAGTTAGTTATCCAGTTTTATTTATTCACTTTTCAGTTTATCTTTGAAGCAGTGAAACATATATACATATATATACGTATATATATATGTATATATACATAGCAGCTTTAAGATCAATTAACTGGTAAATGCCAGAAGTCAGCATCTTTGCCAACACACCAGTCACTTATATTTCAAGATACATTTCTAAGATGGATTTGACTACTATCTATTTTCAAACTGTTTAATCACTTTGAATTACTTGGATGAAATATCTGAATGGATGTCAGGAAATGATAAGGAATATGTTATGAATTGTTGTTTTGCACACACATCCCTGGTGAAATAATACTTGCAGAATAGACTTGTGCTATGTGTGATTTCTTACACAAACAATTATTACCAATGAGACTTTGATGAAAGTTGAGAGAAATTATTAGGCAGCAATGCAATAACTTCTCCTTATAAAGTGGATCTGGTGACAATGTGCAGCAGGAGGCGAAAGCACTGAGCTAAATTCCCGGCTGGTGAGAATGCACTAAGCCAAGCTACCTGTGCCTAAGTAATGCACTTGTCCACTGTAACCTGGACATCTTTTGCTTGTCTCATTACTTGTCCTCACCACATTCTTATAATGCACATAGGCAAATATGTAGTACTCTGACTTCTGGGAAGGTATAACAAATCTACACAAGTCAGAGTTTTGTAATGTGAAAAGTGATATGGGTCGGGAATTTAGCTCAGTGCCACTACCTGCCTTGCAAGTGCAAGGGCCTGAGTTCGATCCCTGGTACCAAAAAAAAAAAAAAAAAGATGAAAAGTCTTGTACTTTGTGTGAGAAATTCAGATGTGAGAAAAATCAAATTGGATAATTTTGGGATAAAAGTTTGTAGAAGGGAGTCACTCAGATCAATATTTTCCAGTTATTATATAAATCAAATGTTTGTCAAGATTGCCTTTAATTTGGGAAAAGACACTACAACAATCATAAAGAACAGTTAAGCAGGGAAGTCATTCTACCGTGGTATAATCCTGTAAGTAAGATAAATATCAAATTCAACCTTAGGAAGGTCTATTACAGCTTTATATAAATATTTGTAGGTTCATTTGAAAGTTGGATATTTGAAAAATATTTCCTTACCTGAATGCCTCAGAGGTTGTCATTTTTTGTTTGTTTTCTGAGTCAGGGTGTCACTGTATAATTCAAGCTAGCGTTAAACTCACTATGTAGCTCAGACTGTCCTCTAACTCATGGTGACCCTCCTGCCTCAGCTTCCCAAGTGCTGAGATTACAGGTGTGCGTCACCACAGCCGGCATAGAGCTTGTCATTCTTATAAATGTAGTCACTACTCTAGATCAGGAGGAACTTACACCCCAGAAAAATAAATGCATTGACATAAACAATTAACTAATAGTAGAGTGATGTTTCTTAGTACATCATGTTCAGGGTATGAAGGAAACTGATAGCTAGAGATTTTGAACATAGAAAGAGAAAGAATAGAAACTGGAATGCTTAAGGGAAGGTGGGGGCAATAGGGAGATATAAAATGAAGATTTAGGGCCAGAATACGCACTTCACACAGGAGTCTATACCATCAGGAAGGAAAGCTACAAGAAGTGGGCAGAAATAAAAGATAAACTGTAAACCTTCAAGACTGAGTTTGGAGGTGGTCTCTAACAGTTATGAGAGGAAGAAACAGTTTGACAGAAAAATAACACCTGTCAGGCCTTGTCATTAATAAAGTGTGTGTGAGTCTCTGCAGAAGTTTCCCTGTAAGCATGAAATCACAAGCAAGACTGACAGATCCTATTTTCAATGAAGTCTGACAGTCCAAATTTCACAATGTAGCCATGAGTAGATGACCGCTTTCTTCCTGCAAAGGACAGGAACCATGTCTGGCTGAAGAAAAGGAAATAGGAGGTGTCCGTGAAAATAGATAAGATTCTGACCTCGGGTTTGCACTTCACACTGACAACTATTAAGCACCTGTTGGTTGGGTGATTACTTGGGTTAGGGTGTCAGAACATCAATCCCCCTTCAATCTCAACCAGCACCTTCCTGTTATTTTCTCGGTTGGTCTATTTTCCTTCCCTATGAGAATTGAAAATTTTAATATTCTTATTCTGTTTATTTGTTTAAGTTTTCTCCTTTCCACAAACACTCTACTACTGAAACATCTCACAAGAGATTCTGCATAGATGTGGCTAGAGGATATGCATCAGAACTGCTTACCGTAAATGATAATTTTTTTTCCTGGTGAATTGTTGAGCTAGCAGCAAAGCCAGACATCTCCAGGGCAAAAGGCCTGTGACTGATGAGAGTGGCTGAAAAGACTCTTCTTCTTTTTTAAATTAAGTTTATTGGTACATTTTAGGTATACAATATAATGACAGTCATCATTGGAGATTTGCACCTTTACATAATCTCTCTTGGTTCTTATTGTTTTTTCCATTACCCTGCCCTCCATTCAATCCCTCCACCCTTCTCTATTTACAAAGATTTTGCTTCCATTTTTTCATTTTCTCATATTAATTCCATTCCCTTCTTTCCTTTCCCCTACCCCTCTCACTTCCCCCTCCCCTTTGCACCTTTTCTTTCTATTTCACATTATCTATTATACATTTTGATCCTTATAAAGAACTTAAAAAAATTAGACCTCCCAAATTTAAAGATCCGATCCAAAAATGGGCAATGGAAATGAACAGACATTTCTCAGACAAAGAAGTAGAAATAGCAAATAAACACATGAAAAAATCTTCAACAGTGGTCATTCGAGAGATGCAAATTAAAACAATGCTGAGATTCCACCTTACCTCAGAACGAATGGCTGTTATCATGAAATCAACCAATAACAAATGCTGGCAGTGCCTCCTGCCTCACAAATGCAAGGACTTGAGTTCGATCCCCAGTACCAAAAAAAGAAAAAAAACTGCTGGGGGTGCTGTGGGGAAAGAGGAACCCTGCTCCACTGCTGGTGGGAGTGTAGACTGGTGCAACCACTGTGGAAATCAGTAGGGAGATGCCTCAGAGAATTAGGATTAGAGTTACCATTTCACCCAGCTATTCCCCTGCTGGGTATCTTCCCCAAAGAATTAAAAGTATCATACCATAGTGATATATGTGCACCCATGTTTATAGTGGCACAGTTTGTAATAGCTAAAACTTGGAAAGAGTCCAGTTGCCCATCAACTGGAGACTGGATAAAGATAAAGAAAATGTGTGGTTTTTTTATATAAAATGGAGTATTACTCAGTCATAAAGAACAAGAAACTAGAGACATTTATAGTTAAATGGATGCACATTGAGGCAATACTCTTAAGTGAAATAAATAGGACACACATGGGAAAATACCGAATAATTTCTCTGGTGTGAGAAACTGAAAAGACCCGTCTATATGACTGCTGTAAAAACCTAAACATAAACACATAGACGTTCCCATCATTCTGTTCATCATATGTTTTGCCATTATTTTTAGGCAGATGCTTTTCTCATTTCTTCATGCTGATCTCTCACCTGAAACTCTTGAGCACATTTGTGGAGACATCCTTCTAGTGGATTTGGGTGGGGACAATTTTCAAATAGAAAGAGCATCAACATTTCCCATGATCCTTCCTTCTCAATCCCAGAAAAGTCATCTCTCAATCTGAGGGGCTCTCTCTTTTTTTTAATTAATAGAATATTTTCAAAGAAAGGTTCTCAACCCTGACATGTAAAGTATAAAATAATATACTAATGCAGGTTGATTTTATTATTAGCCAGCAGTGTAGAATGATATGGACATAAAATTATGCTCTTCCTAGGATAATACAGTTGAGAAAAGCATTAACTCTTCAAGCCACATGATAATACAAAATGGCATATTTATTTTACATTTATGAGTATTGTGTATGCAAACAGCTGTTTTTGTTGCTGATATGAGTAAATGGCGGGAGGGTACAGGTATGTTTTACTAATCTATGGCTATTTTCTACAGAAACATGTTTTCCTGAAATAGTGGCCACCTGAAACTAAGAAGACTAAAATAATTTGAATATTTAATATTGCCCTCAAATGAAATAGTGAGACATTTATTTTCTTATTTTTCCTCACCTTTTTTTTATCCCCAAAACTAATTATATATCTTGCTTTTGTTTCTCGTACAGCTCAGTGCCTACCATTTAGCTAAGTCATCTATGTATGGCTCCTGTGATGCACACAAATAGAACATTTTCTTGTTTTTTTTAACATCTGGCAGAAACAAAATAAGAAAATAATTTTAGCACAAATATTTGGCTGTTGAGATCTTTTCCACAAACAAAAATAGAAAACACAAATAAAATCTTGGATCTCAGAAACAGCTGTCTCGCAAACTTTCTTTTATCTGTAAAGTCTTCCCTCAAGTTCCAGTCCAGGAAGAAACTACCCCCTAGGTTTGCATGTCGCCCATGTCAAAATGAAGTTTCATTACATATTTGCTTGACGTTGTCCAAACATTTAGCTGTCATAACCCAGTAAGTCCTTATTTTGTTTGGCAGAGGCTTCAGGACCCAGGTAATAAATATATTCACACATCAGTTCTTGGGTGTTCCATTCACATTTGATAAGTGCAGCTGCACAGTATTCACAGCAAAATCCCCAGTGTTTAAATTGTCTTAGAGACTTTGTAGCTCCTGATAGAATCACACCTTGGTCCTAAACTTTAAAAGTCATCAAGTTTGGAATGTGGCAAATTTCCACCTGAAAATTGTGTCCCAGTATGCATTGTTTGGTACTCAAAGCACAAACTAGAACTTGTCAGTGTGAGTTGCCTTGTAGTCTCCTACCCTTTCTTCTCTTTCCAGCCACAATTTGTTGGATACTTGTTTTTGTTACTCACTGTGCCTCCCAAAACCAATTAACTACGAGTACCAAGGTAGTAAGAAAAATAATTTTTTTAATTAAATTCTTTTATTGGTACATTATAGGTATACAACACAATTACATTTCTCATTGGGAATTGTACCTTTACATAATGCACCTTGGTTCTTATTTTTTCCCCATTCCTAGCCCTCCCTTCACCCCCTCCACCCTTCCCTATTTACAAAGACTTTATTTCCATTTTTTCAATTTCTCATCATTTTTCCTTACCCTTCTTTCCTTTTCCCTGCCCCTTCCACTACCCCTACCCCTTTGGACCTTTTCTTGCTATTTTGCATTATCGATTATTCATTCTAATCATTGGTACATTTTAAGTATACAATATAATGACATTCATCATTGGAAATTTGCACCTTTACATAATCTCTCTTGGTTCTTATTTTTCACCCTTGCCCAGCCCTCCCTTCAACTCCTCCATTCCTCTCTATTTACAAAGATTTTGTTCCTATTTTTCCATTAAGAAAAATAATTTTATAGTTGAATCGATGTACCAATACATAAAAATAGGAAGAAAACATTCAGTGATTGAAATGATCATTAACAAAATGTATTTCAAAACTGTAAAGAATTAACTGAAGTAAAACAGTTTACATAACACAAACTGCACGTTTAAATTTAGGAAAGTAAGAAGATATTAATAATGGTGTGATGGAAGCAGGCAAATGGTTCCACCCTCTGTGCAAACCTTTAATCTGGGGAATAACAGCCATTCTGATGCACTGGAATCTCGGAATGACTTAGGTGGTTAGTCCCAACAAAATCAACTTGCATTCTAATCCAAATTATAATACAAACTCTTGTGTTTTTAAGGAACGTTAACTCAGCAGAGGCTATGGAATGATACAGATCTCTGATTTGATTAAAAATCGAGTGTGTTTGAAAGCAAATGTATTTTATTCCCAATCTGGCTAATCATAGTATTTTCTATAGGTTTATTTCTTGTCTGTCTTTGAGATAATTGCATCTCTTTACAAGCTGGAATTTTGATAATTAGCATTGAAGATTGGAAGTAAAGAGTACTAAAACTAGAAATTTTAATTTTTTTCTCTAAATTTGAAGTACTAAACTTTGAGAAGTCAAAATTATGCTGAGTGAATATCGGTAGAGTTGAAGAAATAAAACTCTAATCTTACTGGCCATTTTCAGTTGATTGAAATAAGCTATTTATTCATGAGCCTTAACTGAGCCTGGAATGTGTCTTCGGGAACAAAGGAGTGTGCTGAGCCCTCCCACGTAGCCAATTTCATCCCTGGGCTACGTAGGGCATCAGATCGGCTTTTAGAGTGATCTAAAGACAACATTTTTAATATTAGCTCTAATTTTATTTTCCCATTAGTCTATTTCATATTCGTTTATAAGGATTTCTTTGTCAGCTGCTTCTTTCTGCGTTAAGTGCTGCAGCACACATTAACAGCACTCTAGTGGATTATCTTCTATCAATAGGCTGAACAATCCCCCCTTTCTGTCTCTTTAAGGCTAGCAATCTCCAGGACACTATTATGTGTTTCTAGTCACAAGGGAAATACATCTCCATTTAACACTCGGTTGCTTTCTTCTTCCTCTTCTCCTCCCCCCATGCTGCTCCTGCTATCTAAGCTTTGAGAAACTTCCTGTGACACAACCATAGTAGCAGTAGCTATTTTGTAATCTCCTTAAAACTGCTGCTTGAAATCAAACTGATTAACCTTAAGTTAATAAAATAAAAAACTCACATGACACTTTCAACAAATTTTGCATTTTTAAATATCATTGAATTAAAACAATACAAATAAATACCCAAACATTAAGAAACAGACATAAATAAACAAATTATTTAAGAAGTTGGTAACATAATTGCATAGAAAAAAATGATTTCAAGTGACTTTAATATATACTTTTCAATGTGTTTCAACAAATTGCATCCATTGGCCAAAGATGGGGCAATTTATGAAAGAAAAAATAAATTCAATATAGAAATATTTTATTTATACTAGCCCAGGAATTCATGATATTACAAATGCTGAAATCATAAGCAACCATACAACATAAAATATCAATACACTGAAGAGCATAGAAGTAGTTAGGACACTATGCTGGGAATCATGAGTCAGAAAGAATAAATTAAGCATTTTCTATGTTTTCCTATATCAACTGTTTAAAAGTAACCACAAAGATTCACTTGAGGAGAAACACTCTTTGTAGATGGAATTCTATTGATAAATATAGAAAGAATGATAGAATTATAAAAATAGCATTCTTCAATTGCTTCTTGGCCTTTTGGCTAAGATCAAGTGTAAAAAAAGCATTTTTCAACACTGAATAAAATAATTGATTAAGCTGTAAATGAAAAGTATTGATGTGGAGGCTGAAGAGGCAGAAAACAAGTTAATCTACAGTGAGGGTATAGGAAACCTAGCCTCTTCCCCATCAGACTCCTCTGAACCAGCTGGTACTCAGTGGCTGTAGAATTCTGCAAGGTTAACCACATGTAAAAGCAAATAAAAGCATGCTTCTGATGAGCAACACACATGTGTCTTCTCAGTGGCCGGTAACTCTTTTCTCAGAGTTAATGAATATAGTTTTCCTTACTGTGAGCCTTAAGGGACTTCTGTGAGAATCAGAATAGTGAACCAGGTACTCCTGTAAGATAAACTGATCTAAAGAAAGCCTTCCTGACACTTATTTTGATCACCTCATACCCTTTTTCTGTCCTCAAAGCCTTATAAAAACCTCAGCCTTTCAGCTTGATGGTGTGGTCCTCTCTTGCCTACTGTTCTCCTACAAAGAATCAATAAACTTAACTTTTCTACATTCCTCGATTTTTTACCTCTCACAGCACTGGCTTCTCATGGGAAAAGACTGATGTAAAGCTTTGCAGTGAAATGGTCAAGTTGTCTTCATATGGAATCATTGGTCAATCCTAGTGTCCCTGAAAGCAAATCGTTTGGCTCCTGAAGTGATGAAATATGAAGTACACAGCACCACCTACGAGGGTTCTTTCGGAAAGAGTAAATTATTTCATATCCTGTAAGTTGTCAATGATTTTGCCTAACTACTTGCTATTCACAAAAGAGATGGAAACATTTGCACAGGTATTGAAAGTCAAGTGAACATTCCACCAAAATTTAGAACATCATCATCTTGCTTGATTTCCAAATGTATATATGGTAAAGCTGCACACAAATTGACAACGTGCTTTTCTGGTTATGGCTCATGTTCAGATTTTGGTTGTGGCTCAACTCATTTGCCTTCAAGATGGAGCTAAATCAAAATCAAAGATCACCTGTGTACCAAAGGTTTCATTTTTTTTTCTAAAATTTGGTTTGCTGGTTGTTATCCACTGAGAATAGCTGTGCAGATGCTTAGTTATGTGTGGATAGGAAAATATTCTTCTTTCAGTGATTTTCCCTGTATAACTATGACCAAGGATCTTATAAAAAGTAAAGTAAAAATACTACTCAGAGCATTAACCAGGAATACTCTTCTGGTCAGGTGTTTCAAGGCAGCATTATAGATGGATTCTTTTAAATGAAAAGTGTGCCTTAGGGAGAAAATTCAACACATTCTCTTCATGATAAAAAAGAAAACTGAAGCTCAAAGTATTTTTTACTGACTGACTCTTCTGAAGGTAGATGATATATTAAACATGTTTAAAAGGTAAATAAGTTTGAAAAAATGGTCTGCTTTTATGTGCAAAATATCAACTTCTGTGGCTTACTGGGAGCATATATCAGGTGGGAAGAATTACTCTTTTCATATAGATAAAAGAAGAAAGCAATATAAACATACATGGAGCTCTTGGGAAACTTGATAAAGATGTTAGAAATATTCCCTTCAGTGTTGGGGATGGGAGTAAGGAGTGTTTATATTCATTTTTGTTTGCCCTACATTAACTCAGCCTGCCAAATTTGAATTAATTAGCAAAGATGACTTGGAACTAGAATTAGGATAATTTAATCAAATCATTGACCATAACATTATCTCACAAATCACGTTTATTTCAATACCTAAGACACATTATACTACTATGATAAAATTGGCTAAATGAACAAGAATTTGGATATTTAGAGCTAAAAAGAAACTCATGAAACACATAGGTCAAGCACTGATTCCTGATTTCTTAGTGGATTCCTTAGAGTGACGTAAAAAGGGACATGGCTATGACATGAACATCTTCCTGGAAACACCTAGTGGAAGTCCTTTAAGGGAAGCAGATGCACCAGACCTCAGAATAATTGCTCTCACTAGATTTGGGTTTCTCTTAACAACCCCTGGAACCAAGTTACATTTGGAAGAGGGGCTTTTGTATGAGGCTGTGGAAAAGGAAACTAGAAGGTAAGTTCAGTACAGAAAGGGAAGAACCCAAATTATAACTGCATTTTGTTCTTTTCATCAACATTTTATAAAAACAAGGGAATTTAAGTTTGAAAAATGAAAAATTTGAAACTTGACTGACCTCTCTCACATAGCTCCTTTGAATGGCTGGTGACTGAAGCGTTGCACTAATGAGACCTAACATACTATGGGGAGGAGTTTGGCAAGGTGAAGGTAGAGGTGGAGCAATCTTCACAGTTACTCTTTGGGAAGACTGTAACTTCCTCACATATTTCTCTCTAAGTAAGTGATGATAACTATATTGCAAAAGGGAATCACAAACCAAACCACATTGGAGGTGTTATTTGCGCACAGTGGATGTTCAAAATTTCTGGATTGCCAAATGGTTGGTCTCCTGAAAATGCTTGTTGCATGTAGTCCTGGAAAGTAATTACACAATTCATTCATCCTTACAATGTTAGGATGTATTTTCATTCCTCACAAAATCCTGTATTTTGCTTCCTTAACCGCTTATGTTTTTTAAATATTCATGCAGTTCTGCTGCATGCAAAGCTCTGAATGCACTTTTACTTAAATCAAAACCAGTTAATCCAACTCAAAATGAATTTGAAATATTAGCAGAAGATTTATATAATTATGCAGTGTATTTTCAAATGTAATTCCAGCATATCTCTTGTTTCTACAGATAGATGAGATTTTATTTTCATAGGTCCATTCATTGCCTACTCAGTTTAACAAAGCTCACCACCTTCAAACAGAAGGAATTTGATTCTAAGAAATTAGATACCAATAAATAAGTATAATTATGTGGTTCAAAGTTTCAACATAAAATAGGTTTTCTTTCAATGGAAATCAGGGCAAGAATGTTGAACAGGGTCATTTGAGAAGATAATTATGTTTGCCTCTTTAACAAATATGAAAAGCACAGTGCAGTGCTGCCAGATCATGAAGGAAACTGGAACATACAGAAGGAACTGGAATTTTTTATTTATTATTGAGAGTATAACATCTCCACTCTGAGCCACATTTCACTTTCTGCAATTTCAGTTACCTGCAGTCACCAGCAGTGAAAAAAATATTGATATTTACCTTCACCCTTTCAAAGGAGAAACTATATTCACATGACTTTTATTATCCTATGTTGTTACCATTTTTCTATTTTATTAGTTATCATTATACTTTTTTTCTTAGTTTATGGTTGCTATTCATAATAATTACATTCATCTTGGAGAACTGGTACATATACATACCATATCTTGATCGTTCTTCTCTTTCTCTCATTATCGTTAATCTCTTAAAGTGTTTAATTTATAAACTATACGATAAGTATATACAAGTGATGAACTAAAATTAATTGCAGTGAATGTTTAATTAAGGAATTATTACAGTGAAAGACACATTGCATTAATAACCCCCAAAATATTCCAAACATACTTATCCTATTATTCTTGCCACTTTCTGAAAAAGTTCTGAAAGCCCTATTTCTTATCATTATGAAGTGTGATTAAAGCATTTAGTTAATGCTACTGCTATGTGCTGTCCAAGGAAGGACAGCTTGTAACAGCATTATGATGTGTCCTGCTCTACCTTATTCATAGGATCTGGCACCATGCAATTTCTGGCTCTTCCCCAAAGTCAAAATGACCATGAAAGGTAAACATTTTGAATTGATTCAGGACATTGAGGTAGTCACTAAAGTGCAACTAAAGGCACTCAGGTAAGAGGACTTCCAGAACTACTTCAGAAAGTGACACAAATAAGGTGATAAGTGCTTTTGAAGCAAGGGGGAGTATTTCGAGGTTAAAGGCAATGTGTCTTTTATTGTAACACTATTTTTATAACTTAAGCATTGATTGTATTTTTTGATCATTCTTCATATGTATGGGGAAAAATCCCTAGTGTACACAGGATTTGATACTATCCATCACTCTAGGCATTCAGTGGGGGTCTTGGAACAGGGAGACTGCTGTAACTGTATGTCGTCACCTAACCTTGAGTGAAGTGCTAGATTTGATGAGGGAAAGGTAACAGCAGAAGAAAATAAGGAGGGAGTTTTAAAATATACTTTACCTATATAAATTACATTTTAGTACAATTTGCTGGGAGGTAGTTAAAAGACAAATGGAACTCAGGCTTATTAGTGGCCATCTGAAGATCTAGTTGCTAGTTCTAGTTCTGTTTTGTTTCATCTATCACTTAGTCACTAAGTTATTTTAGGGCCACTCATTTCTGGCCTGCATGTAGCGGCTTCTTTCTGTCTCCATACTTGTGGGATCTTCCTTAACAAGGTCATTTTCTCACACTGTGACCCCTAGGTATTTCAGGTTCTTACCTTGGTTTTTCTTTCAATTCTAGAACCTCACCCTGTTTCCTGCCCATACTTTTTGAAGAATTCAAAATTCCTGGGCTGGGGATTTAGCTCAGTGGTTCTGCTGCCTGCCTTGCAAGCACAAGGACCCGAGTTCGATCCCTGATACAAAAAAAAAAAAAAATTCAAAGTCCTGAGAAACAAATACCAACTCTCACTGCATGAGCTGACTTGCCATCCTTTTTCTGGCCAATGGACTCTTTATCCAAGACCAAGATTGTATTTTCTCTTGTCTGGTAAATACAAGTCAATCCTCCAGATTATCCATACTCTTTGTTTAGAGATTTTCTAGAGTACTTCCTACATAATAGTCATAGTTTTATACTCAGCTTTTTTTAAAAAAATCACAAATTGAGTGCCTCTTTAGTAAAGGAAAAATTTCATTTAAAAAATATATATATCAGTGTACATACAATGTAACTATTTAATAGAAATAATAGCATCCAGAAGATATATTGGTTTATTACAATTTTCATTTTGAGATCATTATGGATTGGCACGTGATTAGAGATCAGTATGTCTTTTAGCTGTCTTCCCTGATGGTAGTATCTTGTAAAACCGTAGTACTATATTACAACCAGAATGTCGACATTGTATCTTCAAGACACACATTTCCATAACCTCAAGGATTCCTCATGTTACCTTTTATAGCCACACCTTGACCCTCACTAACCACCAACAATGACAAATCTATTCACCATTTTATAATCTTGTCATTGCAAGAATATTATATATGAGTATATGGAATCATATAGTATATAACTTTTTTTTTTTTTGGTACCGGGGATCAAACTCTGGTCCTTGCGCTTGCGCAGCAAGCAGCTAAACTGCTGAGCTAAATCCCCGGCCAGGTATGTAACTTTTAAAGACTGGTTTGTTTTTGTTTTGTTTTTTACATCTATTTCTCAATATTTGTCCAGGTTTTTGAATGTATCAACACTTTATTCTTCTCAGTGCTGAATCATATTCCATATTATGCCCTATAGTTTGTTCACTCATTCATCCAATCAAAGCAGTTTTTAATCAGCTTTCCAAAATTTGGGCATTATGAATAAAGCTATCATAAACAATATGTACAAATTTTTGTATGTGAGAGAGTATAAACAGTCATTTCTCTGAGAAAATGACCAGGAGTCCATTACTGACTGGGTCTTACAGTAATAACTATATTTATTATATATTATGTAAAATTACATATTACAGTGCAGGGACATGTGTGTGTGTGTGTGTGTGTGTATATATATATATTATATCTTTAAAAAATAATTGCAAAACTATTTTCCAGAGTGGCTGCACCACTCTGCTTTCCCACCAGTGATGTATATAATCTATTCTGTCAATCTGTCTTTTAATTGGTGAATTTAGACTGTATACATGCTATATATACAAGGTTTTAAGCCTGCATTTTAATTTTTATTTTTTGTTTGTTTTGTTCTTTTAATTTTTATCACTTTTCTTCTTTCTTAGTGGTTAGTTGAACAGTTTTAAATATCTATTTTCAATTATTTCTAATGTCTTTGAATGCATTGCTACAGTTTAGATCTAATATGTCCTCCCCCAAGTCTCATATGTTTGGAAGACGATTGGATTATGGGGGAACTGTAGTCTTCAGTGGGTTCATCCAATTATGAGTTCAGTAGCTGAATGTGGTGTTAGGGCATGGGGCCTGTTTGGAGGTGTGTCACTGAGGGTATGCCCTGCAAGAGCATACATTGATTGGTACCTCGGTACTTGTTAACTGATCCTAGGAGATACAATCAGTACCCAAAATAGTAAGTATCAAACAGATTCTTTTGTCTAGAGAGCATAGCAAATCACAAAGCAATGGACCAACAAGTACTGGGATAAAATTTTCTCATCAAAATGTGTGGAGAACCAAACTCAATGAATTTCAAAGCAATTAAGTACCAAGGTATGATGGTATTCTTATCCAGAGCTTCTCTCTGCTTCCTGGCTGCCTTGAGATGAGCAGCTTTCCTACTCCATCCCCCTTCACCCTGTGTTTCTGTCTTGGAGCCAGCTGACAATGGACTGAACCCACTGGAAACTGTAAGCCAAACAAACCTTTCCTCTAAGCCATAGGTATCAGGTATTTTGTCCCAGGGAGGGGAAAGTGTCCAACATAGTATTTTTTTGTATGAGTTTTTAGTGGTTGTTCTATACATTACATATGAGGTGCATTAGAAAAATATGGTGAATATCTAAATTTAAAAACTACAGTAGAAGACACACTGCCATTAATTCTCCATGTAATATATCAGGTTAAGGAAATGTCTAGGTACACCAATACTTTTTCAGGATCTTAGAAGTTTTTACCTCATTATCAACTGTAGGGAACAGGGAAAGGGGATGTTACTAGAACCTCTGCAGTTAAGTCCTAGTCTCCTGTGAGCCACGGCAGTACACGGTAAAAAGGTAGAAAAATGGAAAGGTAGAAAAATGACACTGAGAAGAAGCTGACCTTTGGGTCTCATCAGTGCTGCTGGGCAGCAAAGATGAAAGCCCCCAGTTTACCGCACCTTTTATTCAGTACATCGGGAGAAACAAATGCAACAAATGACTTGCAGAGAGTGCAGTACATCCTGCATAAGTAAATAAGATGTAACAATCCAAGAACAAGGAGGAACTGAGTAGCTGTTTGTTCCTCCCAGGATGTTTTCAGCTCCCAGGATGTTTCTTGTCCTGGAGAATCACAGCATCACCAGATCATTGAGGTCTCAGTTGTGATCGGAGGCCAAAATTGAATTATGTCTCGGAATTCCATAGCTGGGCTGTAGGCAGGAGAACTAAGCTAACCAAATGATTTTTCCCTAAAATTATGTAGCATTGCTCCCGACAATCAACCCTCTTTAATTGAGCTGTAACAACAAATGCTGAGATTATAAGAAATCTGGAATTTTCAATTTGAGGATTTCCAGCCCAGGAACAGAGTTCAGATGTTAGTTCACAAAACAAACATATAAAACAATCAAAGAAGGAAAAACAAATGTTGAACTCAAAGTAGATGTAGCTGATGCCTAAATGAAAATTTGAATAGAACTAATGAAGTCTCTAAATAACTCCTAAGATTATCCACAAAGCTTACTATTTCTCCACTTGAGATTATTCTTTATATATCTAGGCATTATTTCAAGTATGAAAATGTAAATGGCACACCTTTGAAAGGGTATGGATATATTAAATGAAGCATTCATAGGTACTGATGAAAAAAATAGGGTGCAAAGATGAGTTAGAGTTCATCCTTGTGATCCCAACATTCTGGAAACTGAGGCAAGAGGATTGCAAGTTTGAGCCCAGCCAGGGCAATTTAGTGACTTAGCAAGATCCTGTCTCAAAATTAAAAAAAAAAAAATAGCTGAGGATGTAGTTCAATGTGAAAACCCTGAATTCAATGTCCTATACTACTAAATAAATCAATATTTTTCAAAGAAGAAATTTTATTTTTCACACATTAATGAGAGATAAGAGAATATATGTGGGAGTTGATTAGAAAGATTGTGGTATTTTTCAAAAAATTTTACATACAGCCATTTTGGCTTTTTCATTTTATTTTAGATACAAAAAAATCTGCTTTTGCCAATCAATAAGCTATAATGTGTCATCTTTACTTAAATGACAACAACCTCCTTTTGCTAGTTCAATGTCCTGCTGTTACCCTTGCTCTCCAGCCATAAGAACTGCATGTACTGTTTCCCTTCAGACTGACATTCATAGGGAACATTAATTGCTCAGTGGGTGGTCAAGATACTCTTGCTTTTCTTCTATAGACTGTTGAATGATCGCCTCTGCTGTCTAGATAAGCAGGGATTTGTGCAGGTGGCTAAGTCTACAAACCCTTTATGTGCATTACTTTGCTAATGCTTGCGTATTTGTGTAAAGCAGACCCAAATAGGATTTATCGAAACTTACAGATAGTGTTGAGTGCATTTTCATTCATTAGCATTTGCAATGAATCTGAAGCTTCTTCGTAATTCAAGCTCTATGAACCTTGTTTCAAAATAAATAGTGGTAGCTATTATTTATTCTTGCTGGGCTAAGAGCTTTTATTTTCATAGGTCATTTAATCTTATAAATTGTAGATTATTATTATCTTCTTTTTTAACAGATAATGAGATTCAGACTTAAAGAAATAAAATCATTTTCTAAAGATCTTACATTGTTCTGAGACAAAACCAGTATTCAAACCCAGAGTACCAGAGGTTATCCTCTTCATCTCTAAACTCCCAGTCTTCTGAACAGCCCTTCTTTTATCCTTTCAGTAACTGTTTCATGCTAGCTTAGAACTTGCACAAACTGAAAAAGGAGAAATAGAAAATAAAGGAGAGAAAGCATCCAATCATAGGAAATGAATACTATTAGAACAAGCAAAACATTCCATGTCTTATCATTTGAATATTGTATATTTTAAGTAAATAATTGTCATGTTTTACAAACCAGTAAAATCCTGTCAAAAAGTCCACCCTTCTCACCTCTGTTGATTCATTTCAGTGGGATGTAAAGAATTTCAGATTTGGAATTGTCTCTTATTAATATCTCAGTTATGGTGAGTGAGAGAGTAAGCTTCATTTATTAACATCTACACTGAAAAATACTTGGAAGTAAAATATTACATAAAAGACATGAGTGCAGGACCATTTGTGGATTTTCCTCATCTTGTGCTATATATAATACGTTCATTTTCCCTATGCAACTTCAGGGCTGGGGGTTTAGCTCAGTGGTGCCTCCACCTGCCTCATAAGTGCAAGGTCCCGAGTTTGATCCCCAGTACCAAAAAAAAAAAAGTCACCAATAAAAATGAAAGATTTATTTTCTGTGCAAGCCAACAGAAGAAAAATAATTTGCTTTATTCAACAAAGAAGTACTGAGCATCTAGGATATTGTAGTCACTAGGTATATAACAATATTAAAAAAATACTTCTCTCTTCTCATGTGCTTTTCTGGCACAAGCACATGAGGCAACAAAGAATGAATCTTTTAAAATAGACCTCTCTAGATTTTGTGTATGAAATTAACTTCAGGGTGTATTTCTGTAAGGGTTAAATTCATCACTGTAGGTTTCTGTGAGGCAAACACAGTATGACTTAATAAACATCATTGTAAAAAGAAGTCTGAGATTAGAAATTTATTCCTTGTGGAGAGTCACAAAGGGCTTGTGGATAGTTAAACATAAATAATAAAAAAAAATTGACAGAAGAAAATTATGAACTTAGTTGTGGTTCTACTTAAGAAAAAACTTGAAGGTAACATAGTTTAATAAAAGAAAATGAGTTGTTCAACTTTGTAACTAGGTAATTTGAGGTTTCTACTTGGGGGACCTACTTGGATCTCTGAATAGGCTCTTAGATTATGGAAAAGAATTTCAGGGCCTTTCAGTGAGAGGCATAAGCAGGTTTATTAAGCAGGTGTAGAAGATAAGGAAGAATAGGAAATGTCCTCCACCTGGAGCAACTACAGGGGGATCACTCTGATGCAGGACCTCAGACCGGCCCATTCACCAAAGATCAAGGCTGGCTTTTATGCATCAGATGAGGGGGACAGAGCCTGGCCCACATGATCTCCTTACCTAAGATGACTATAGGGATAAAGTCAACTAGGCATCACTCAGTGGGGTTTAGGGATGGACACTGTGAAAGCTGGTAGGTAATTGGGTGTCTCTACAACCCCTGAAAATCTCTTTAGTTACTTTTATCTTTATTCCTTCAACAGAGGTTTAGATGATCTAGGTAAATTTAGTTCTAATAAGCCTTGAAGGGTAATCCCTCCTAATTTATTATCATGTTAAGCAAGCATCTGACCTAGAGATCCAAGGTAATAAGAGAAATCAGAAAATTGAGTTTTCTTGTCTCTTTTCTACCTATATTTATTTTATCTCACCTGAATTAGCATATTATTTATTGTATGTATATCATTGTCTCAGTTTATAGACAGATAGCTTAAGCACATGATATGTTGTGTAATCTCTTAGTGATATGTTTTACCTAAATGGGGATAGAGGAATAATCCAAGAGGAAGAGATGATAATCATAAATATCTATGCACCACACATGTGCACCCAACTACACAAAAACAAATACTAACGGACATGAAAAACCATATAAGCACTAATACAATAGTAGTGGGGGACCTCAATACCCCATTGTCACAAATAGATAGATCAACTAGACAAAAAACAAGCAACAAAATACTAGAACTCAATCAAACTCTTGAACAAATGAACTTAAGAGATGTTTACAGAGTGTTTCACCCCATAAAATCAGAATAAACATTCTTTTCAGCTGCACACAGGTCATTCTCAAAAATAGACCACATAGTCACTCATAGAACAAATTTAGGTAAGTGCGAAGGAAGTGAAGTTATCCCCCGTATATTATCAGATCATAGTGTGATGAACTTGGAGATCAATGGCAATAGAAAGTGCAAAAACTTCATAAACACTTGGAAATTGAACAACACACTTCTGAATGACCAATGGGTCACAGAGGAAATTAAAGAAGAAATCAGACAGCTCCTTCAATTAAATAACAATGACAATACAACATATCGGAATCTATGAGACACAGTGGAAGCAGTCTTACAAAGGAAATTCAGAGCAGTGAATATTCATATTAGGAAAACAGAACGAGCCCAATTAAACAACCTGATACTGAACCTCAAGCTTCTAGAAAAAGAAGAGCAGGACAAAACCAATGCCCATACAAGGGAGGAAATTATAAAGATCAGGGCAGGAATCAATGCAAAGGAGACTAAGAAAACAATACAAAAAAATCAATGAAGCCAAGAGTTGTTTCTTCGAAAGAATAAACAAAATTGACAAACCCTTAGCCAAAGTTATCAGAAAAAAGAAAGAAAAGACCCAAATCCATGCAATTAGGAATGAAACAGAAGAAATTATAAAGGACCCAGCAGAAATCCAGAGGATCATTGATACCTACCTCAAGAATCTATACATAGGGGCCAGGGATTTAGCTCAGTCGTTTCGCCGCCTGCTGCGCAAGTGCAAGGACCTGAGTTCGATCCCCGGTA
>NW_004624813.1:457956-494833 GCF_000247695.1 Heterocephalus glaber | reverse complement strand
AGGGAAGGGTGGAGGGGGTGAAGGGAGGGCTGGGAATGGGGAAAAAATAAGAACCAAGATGCATCATGTAAAGGTACAAGTTCCCAATGAGAAATGTAAATGTATTGTATACCTTAAATGTACCAATAAAAGAATTTTAAAAAATAAGTAGTTCTCAATATGTGGGTATATACTGGAATCACCCATTGGGGAAGAGTTTATAAAATGCTAATTCATGAATCCCATCCCAAAATAAGTCCTATAGCGAATGGGAAAGAAGACATTACCAGAAACGCCTGGAATGGGTCCTGGTGTCCTGTGAACTATGACAACACAAAACTAATTAAAGAATATAGACAGGAAATGAAACTTAGAGAAAAAGCTGGGTTTGGGGACTGTTCAGTGTTATTCTGGGCAACTGAAACAAAGACTACCCAAGTGCATCCAGTATTTATTGAATACAAGCATGGGAAAGAATAGGGAGCAGGATAAGCTTTGAAGGCATCCAGTGAAATACTGCCAAACTCCTGGCATGTTGGCATTAGACAGGGCTATAAGGGAGGAAGCACTGCTCATCTTTTTTGGATAGAACAAACTGGTACTGGGACTGGGTACAATTATCAAGCAACCCATCAGGTCAGTGTGAAGCCATAATTCAGGGGAAAGTATTTTAATTGGGGTCACACTGACCTCAGCTGCATGTAACTCAGAAGAGCCTTGCCACTTCATAGACCAGGGCTTAATCCTTGATGGGACCCACTGGGGAGGAGGTATACTCACCCATTCTGCCATCTGACATGCCCATTTGAGTCACACAGGGGTTCAGTCTGACTCCTGATATAAAATACAACCAAACTATGGAAAGCTAGAAGTATATGCCACTTATATCCAGCCAGTTTTGGGCTGGGATGTCTGTGTCAAACTGGTTTGAAGTAAAATTTGGAGAATGATAGTTCTAATATTTTCCCTATGTAATTCTGTATCTAGCAATAAGAACCACTGTGTTGATGACACTAGTGATGTATATTATCAGCACTCATCCATGCTAGGTCTATTCTCATTTCTAGGCACTTCCCTTTTCCCTCATGTTAAATTGGATCATGTCATGAGCCCCAGACAATAGGCTATAAATGGTAGCAAAAGGTCACTTCTGAACACAGTATAAGTTTCCTGTTTGACTCTTTAGCTCTCTCTTACTTTTTAATGCAACTTTGCAAACAGCACTAAGACAACAGAGTACCGAAGCATAAGCTGCCTGGATCTCTAACTGTCTGCATGGAGGAGGAGTGCTCTGGAGAGAGTTCTAACCTTCACTTGGGAAGAAAGAAACTTTTATAGTATTAAATATTAAGATTTCACTGTATTGTGGTAGTGGTGTGAATCTTGAATACTAAAACATTGTTACTCCAAGTGTGCCCACAGCCTCAAGACATTTACAGTATCAAGAAGCTTCTTAGAAATGCAAACACTTGGACTCCAGTCTACATCCACTGAATCCTAGGAAGATTTGAGTTCAGAGTAATGTGTGAGCAGCACTGAGCTAATATATCTTGACTAATCTCTTATCCTTAAGGAAAATATTCTGAAAGTAGAGGCAAAGGACAATCAGCAGAGTCTTTGTGCTGTCAGAGTCACTCATTCATTCATTTATTCACCTATCCATCTGTCCAGGTGCTAATTGAAGGAATATCTTTAATGTTCTTTTAAACATTAATTTATGAAATTTTGTGGAGAAAATATAATTAAAGGTACTGGGGCGACAACAATGAACAACTTGGATAAGGTACTTGTACACATAAACGTTGTAAACTGGCTGTAGGATACAAACAATAAGTAAGAAAAAATGATACAGCTTGGAGAGCTATGATGATCAAGACAGATGGTGATGTAGCCACAAACAAGAGATGTAAGGGAAAGTTTCCTAAAAGAAGTAATATCTGGCCGAGGGCTGAAGGATGAAGAAGAATTATTTGGATGAAGAGTTGGGAAAGCTATGAAATATGGCTGGAACACAGTGGGAAACTGAGTAGGAAGATAAAGAAAGAGTATAGATAGGCAGGGAAGGACTTGTGTTCTGTGCTCAAGCATACAAGGAAGAGCAAACTAACTTCAAGGAGGGTTAAGTAAATCTTTGAGCACATGAAATGAAGTTTGTCTTATGACCATTCAACTCTTAGAAGAACTCAGGCTGGGGTGGGACACTGAGGAAGATTAATGAGTTCTGTAAGGATATAATAGACACTATTTCATGCATTTAATTTTTTTTTGCCATTTCAGATCTGAAGCAAATAATGTTTATAGTTTTTCCTTGACATCACAACATTTTGATCCTTTGTTTTCACCCTTGGATCTGCTAAGTCAGGAGATGAGTGGTCCTTTCTTCTATAATCTTGAGAGACTTTCCCAAGGCACATATTGAAATGAAGATAGACAAATGTCTTACTAACTAAATTAACCACAACTGACTTATTTTTTGGGGGGGGTTTTTTTTTTTGGTATTTTTTTTGGTACCAGGGATCGAACTCGGGTCCTTGCGCTACAACTGACTTATTTTTAAGAATACAAGGCAGTAACTTAAAAGCAATAATTTAAAAATTAACTCTATGTGCTTCAATGGGATGTGGACATTGGCATAACTACAGAAATAAGACAAATATTCAGATAAAAGTTATAGTTGCACAAAGACCAAAAGAACTGTGAATTGCAGGGAGGCTACTGGGGGTTAAACCAATCTCTCTTTCAATGAATCCCTCCTAATTTGCTATTCAAGGACTTCAAAACTGAGGTGAACACAGAATCTTTCCTAGATTTAGATCTCATTCCTATTTTCCAAGCATCCTTATGGGGATCATAATCCTTGAGTACATGAAAAATCATATACATGGGTTGTGAACACTTTAAAAATTTGTATGTAGCCTTCATCTAAATGTTGCCAGTGTCATAGCATAGATGCTGACAATAGACTTAGAAGTCAAAGCTCATTATTATGAAATTCCAGGGTCATCTGCCACTCTTCAAATGTACATTCCTTTATTAGCATTTTATTAAATTGAACATTTCTAATTATCAGAGTTTAGGTAGTTGTTTTTAGGCATATTTGACATGTTAACTACATCGCACAAATTTTGATATGTTGCAGTCTTATTGTTATTAAGCTAAATATATTTTCTAATATTCTTTGAAGTTACTCACAGATTATTAAGAAGTCTGTTAACTTCCAAATATTTGTAGAATTCCTAAGTATCACACTGGTATTAATTTCTGATTTCATTCTAATGTTTGCAGAGAATACATACCATTATTGTAATTCTTTTTCATTTATTGAATCTTATTTTAAAGTCCAGTGTCTTGTCTAGCTTGGTGGCTGGTCATGTATATTCAAAAAGATTATGTATACTGCAGTTGTTGGAATCAATAAGTAACGGCAATTAGTGTTTTCTAGACTATCTTTTATGACGTTAGCCATAATTTGATTTAAAATCTACTCTGCCCTTATCTAAGATTTTAGATTGTTAATTTTTAATGTAATTATCTACATGGCTGGATATAGTACTATCATTTTATTAGTCTTTCTGTTTGTCATCTCTGCTTTGTTGTTTTTGTTTTCACTTTTTTCCTACATTTTATAGTATTAAACCCTCTTAGAATTCTACTTTGGTTAATTTTGTTTTAGCTACAATTTTTACAATATTTCTTAGATTATAATACACAAACTTAACTTTTTACAGTTTATATAAAATCAATATTTTACCATTTAACACAGAATTAAGGCTCTTTCAACTGTATTGTCATAATGGTCCCCCCAGCACCATCCTTTATCTTTCAAAAATTACATTTATATTTTAACTTGTGATTTTAAAGATTTTAACTTGGGATAACATAATATATATTTTGAAAGATTAGAGGAATACATAGTCTTCTACAGTTAATGTAATATTTGGCATTGTTGATGTTCATTCATTCCTGAGGATTTTATTTTCCATCTGATATAATTTATTTTATCATTCCCTGTTGTGAATGCCTGCTGGAAATGAATTATCTTAATCTGAGAAACTCTGTTTCACATTCATTCTTCAACAACATGGATTCTGGCTGATTGTATTTTTCTTTCAGCACTGTACTTTAAAGATACTGTCCCACTGTCTTCAGCTCCAGTAGTTTTTGTTAAGAAATCTATAGTCACTCAAATCAATTTCCCTATATTGTGTTTTTTGCATTGATTCTCATTTTTTAATGGTCAGCAATTTTTAATGATGCATGTAAGTATTGGTTTCTTTGTGTTTTTTCTGTGTAGGATGTGCTATATTTTTTAAATATGTAAATTTATGTCTTTCACCAAATTTAGAAATTTTTCAGTAATTATGTCTTCAACATTTTTTCTGTTACATCCTCTCTTCTTTACAAGGGCTACAATTATTCTATGGTTGGCTTTTGCACAGGTTCCTACAAAATGCTAGTTTTAAAATAATTTTTGTTCTACTTAATACTGAATAACTTTTATTGATTTATATTAAAATTTACTATTTTATTTATCACCTCCATTTTCCAAATAAGTTCCTTGGGTCTTATTTATAACAAATGTGTATTTTTATATTTATAAAATGTTACTTTGTTTTCCTTCAATATTTCCTATTCTTTCTATGATGTTCTATATTTTTCTTCAATAAGAATATCTTTTGACCTTTGTGAGCATCATTATAATAGGTGTTTTAAAGTTCTTGATTGAAAATTCCAATGTCACCTCTGATTTAATCTCTATTGGTCATTTTTTTTCTTTTAACATGGTCCCTTATATGTCAAATAAATTTGTATTGTATATTGCACATTGTGAATGTTATACTATAAATGCACTGTTCTATGACATTGCTGTTTTTATTCTAGGAGACAAGCTCAGATTCCATCTATAACATTTAGGAGGGCAACACTGTTATTAAATCTCAAGTCAGTTCTTTGAGTCTTAGATGTTTTGCTTTGCCTCTTTCAGAACATATGTAATTTAAGGGTAAGGAAACATTTAGGCTGAGTTTATTCTCAGAATATGGGGTTTCTACCTTGGAGAATCTCCTCTGAGGTATTTCTTACTTTCTTCTTATAGTACTTTTGTATGGATTCTGGTCTCTTTATTCAATTTATGAGGATGTCTGATGAATTTCCTAGATAAATAATAACAGATAATTCTAAGGGAATGATGGGGTATTTGTAAGATTTGCTACATTTCCTCCTGATATTTACCAAATAGTCAATTACTAGGCCCCTCTTCTGTTTCCACCACAAAGTGTAATTTATTAATAAACTCTTTTCTCTTTATTTAATTGAAAATATTTTGTTTCCTTGGAGTCTATCTGCCACTTCTGTCTTCCCTTCTTTTTATCATGTCTAAAGGAATATTTCTCTTTCCAAGGTATTTCCCCTTCCTCACAGCATTGTCTTCCTAAGATTGTTGTTTCTGGGCAACTCACTTCACAGTATGTAAACTATGTTCCATCACTTCTGTTACACTCTCTTGTCTTTTACTTATGTCTAGCCTGAACCTCTTCTTTTCTGTAAGCTCTGTAAAGAGTTTTGCTGGTTATGGATATTTATGTCTCTATATAAAAGCAAATAGGTTTATTCCATCACCTGAATCCCAGTTGTACTGGTAAATGAAGCTACTGGTAGCTTCATTTGCTCTGCTTTTAACTCTGTAATTTTATTTTGGAATATGTATCAAGATGTGTGACATTTAAGTCACTTCCTTCCTTATTTTTTGAAAGGAAAAAGGAAAACTTTTACTGGCTTTACTTATATTATTTTTATTTAAACTTTGAAACAATTGTCTCTCTGTGTGTATGTACACACATACATATATATGATATAAATCTATGTACATTACAAATTATAATATATATATACATTCAATTTTTCAGATGAAGAAACTCTAAAAGATCAAACTATTTACCTGAGTTAGGGGACAGAGTTAGGTTTAAACTCATATTTAACTCTATTGTCTTTTACCACAGTATTGTACTACTGAGGTAATAATTTTATGCCTGTGTTTATGTGCTGAAATCAGATTGCCCAAGTTAAAATTTTGACTCTCTCTTTTGATGACTTCATGAGCTTCAGCAAGTTGTAAACCTAAAAAGCCTCTAGTTATTCCTCCACAAAATGTGGACAATATAGTATTTTTACTTATAGGAAAATTTTAATATTAAATAAAATAATCTATGTAAAAATCATGGCATATATTAAGTATCAATGAATATTTACACTCATTCCTAAGGCATATTAACTTAGTTGTGACTCCTGGTACTTTCAAGAACTTTCATAGTGTGACGGTTTCTAAAATTGAGCTCATAAAAAACAAGATAAATGGTTGATTGCAGATTTCTTGACTGCAAATTCAAAACAAATTCCATGTTGCCAATGTCTACTTTCTACTTCAATCTTCAAAAGCTGATGTAATCTTAGACTTTATCCAAGAGATAACCTTGGCTACTGGCTCCCAACTTTGAAAGCCTAATTGCACTCTAATCACAGCAGAGTCCTGCCCTATGTCTTTCTTCGTGAAACTGTTTCTCTAAAGTGATCTTATGCAGTCAAGTTAGATCCTAAGGCTTTCAATGATTCCAGAAGGTGCTTGAATTATAAGTTTTGTCACCCAAAATGACCAGTAGAAGAAAAGAAACAAATCTCAATATAGTCACACTAGAGGAATATTTTTGAAGCAAGTATTCATGAAGGAAGCTAAAAGAAACATTTTAATAAAGCTAACCAATGACCACGGAAACTTTCATAACACTGAAATACTGTTACTAAGAGGAGGGGTGTAGTTGTTATCTGAGTTACATATATAATTATTATCTATTTATTTTATAATTTGATGTCTTCTAAACTGAATTTAAGGAAATAAAATATACATCCAAATATATATGTGTACATGCATACATTTATATTATATATCCACATAGTGATATATATGTTATTAAGCTATGTATTATAATTTATCAATATCTATATATGTCTAAATATATATTATTAATATAAAAATATTTCTAAGATTAGAGGTATTGTAGAGCCACTCTTCCAAAAGAGATTGTTTGGGTCATGAGTTGTGAATGAAGAATTCTTGAAATTATGTGTAACATCTGTGTACACACACACACACACACACACACACACACATATATATAAATATATATTCTATCCATGGTCCAGCAAATCGTACTATTATAGCGTTGAAAGAAAAGTTAGAATTTATTTTAAAATGGTAAAATAGAGTCTACTGCTCATTCTACAAGGGCTTCTATACTTTAATAGAATATGTCCATTTCAGAATTTCTGAAGACTTGACAATGGAGAAAAGATTTTGATATTCAATTATATAATAAATTTGTAATGTTTATGAGATTAACTGGTCTAAAAACATTTGAGCACTACACAGTAAAGAACTTTTTAGAGTATTAATCACTAAAATGATTTTCAGACTTATTTCTCAGGAAAAACTGTGTATGCTTTACAAACCAAACTTGGAAGCTCCATGTGAATCATGGAAAATGTTCTTACTTAGTCCCACATCCGGTGTAAGCAGATTAAATGAGTGTCTGCATCTTTATATCCTTTACAAACATTATTGGATTGTGGTTTATGAAATTGTTCAGATTTCTGAACTATTGTTAATAATTATAGATTAGTATAGTGCTATTTTTCTGTAATTACTTTGTTTCCTTCTCTCCTTTTTGACTCTCCATGTCTAGGAGTACTTATATATTAAAATGACCAGCTGTCAAGATATGTTACCCTTGAGTGAAAAGTTAGAAAAGTGAATTTTGGGGTCACTTAAGTTAACATTTTTTTCTAATGGTAGGAAATAGGAAAAAATAGGGAGACTAGATAAAACTGGAGGCTTGGGAAGCCAATGTGCTGCAGTCCAGCATGCCTTCACTTGTACCAAGGGATACAGCTGCTCTCCTCTTAGTCTAGGTCCTCAGCAGTGATATATTGTCAATACTGTTAAGCTGTAAGTAAGCTTATTAACAACAGTTCAGAAGTAAGAGCTGAGCTTGTAACATGCTCTTTAAAAGCTCCACAGTGGTTCATGTCATGTAATCACAATTGAGAACCACTGATGCAAAGAAATGGACTTGATGATCACATTGATCTCTTACAGTTCTGCAAGTGGTAGATACATGGAAATTGAATTTGACAGACCCTTGAGAGACCACTCTTAATTTCTTGCCAATATGTGAAATTGGTCTAAAGTAGCAGGTATTTCTAGATAAGTATCCGGAAAATCAAGTCACTGACAAAGGAGGTGGGTTCCTCAACCTATTCCAAAGTTTAGTTACATGCTGAGTCAACTAAAATATTAAAGCCAAAGAATAGGTTTTATTTGAATTGCTGTGTGTGATTTTCAACATACTGTGATTATAGGGATATTCTTACAGCATTTATTTTCTGTAACCATAATTCAGCTGTAAATTCCTTTCTAAATAATAATTAAATGAGTACCTAAACTTAAAATGTAATTTTGTACTTAAATTTCTTTATGTATATGTATTATATGAAATTATACATATGATTGATACTTTTATATTAAGATAGAAGTTTATTCTTAAAGGTACCATATTCAGTTCAATATATTGCTGGCTGGTTATATTATATTAGAAATACAAAGATGAATGAGCCATGTTTCTTTCCAAAGTATATCATATTACTGGTGAAATAAAAAGCTAACCAAATGTCTCTGGCATTCCAAAGTTGTGCTAAATGTTTAATCTCATTTTTATATACAGATTATTATTACCTATTTGTGTGAAATTGGTCTGCTAAAATGTACCTCAGCTTTTGGAGAGTGTGTGAGTCACACATTTTTTCTGAAACAAACTTCTCTGTTCATATTGTTTCCTCTTTGTGTGCTGTGACACTGCTGGCAACTTGCATGAACCTAGCATTGAACTGAGGCTGGGTGTTCCTCTGGGCAACTGCTATTGATATCCCATTCCTATCTGAAGGAGGTGATGCTGATGAAGACAAGTATTTATTTGCCCAATGTGGGCATTTACTTTTTTTCTTAAACTTTCAGCCCCAACTTCCACCCACTCTATCCATCTTGTCTCACCCAAATGAGGGAGGAAAATAAAATACTGAGAAATATTTGTGGAGTTGAAAGTCCAGAAGCTAAGGGTCACTGAAAGACTGGGACTCGGGCATGGAACAACAGAAGAGTTCTCCCCTTACTCCTTGCCACCACGTTGCTCAAGACCTCGTTATACCACTTCCTTTTAACCAGTACATCCTTCCTGGCTATCAAGAAAATATTACAAGATAATCCAAATGGCAAAAAAAAGACAATTTGAAGATACAGAACAAGCCTTAAAACCAGACACAGTAGGATGTTGGAGTTAGGAAATTTAAAACTGTGATTAATAAGATAAAGAATCTAATAGATAAAATTTTAGACAGTATTCAAGGATAGATATAAAAGGTAAGGAAAGAGATACATATTCCAAGAAAGAGCCAGCAAAAGAACATTAGAGATCAAAATCACTATAACAGAAAAGAAGAATTAATGGGCTTATTAATGGACTGGGCATGGCTGAGGGAAGAACATCTGAGATTGATGATTCCTCTGTAGGAACCTTCAAAACTGAAAAGGAAAGAGAAAAGATGAAGAAAACAATATAATTCCCAAGAACTGTGGAACACCACAAGAGTTATAACATATTTGCCATGGAAATATCAGACACAGAAAAAAAAAAGTGAAGGATACAGAAGAAATGGATGTCTGAGAACCTTCACAAATTAATGTCAAACAACAGACCAAAGATTCAGGAAATTCAGAATAAATGTCAGAAAAATTACAATGGGAATATCATTGTCACACCATAGAAAGTCAAGATAAAATCCTAAAAGAAATACAAGGGTAAAAATCTTTACACAGAAACAAAGGTAAAATCTCTATTCAGCATATCCTCAGAAGCTATGTAAGTAACCTCAGAAACCGTGCAAATAAACAAGGCAGTGAAATGTTGAGAGGAGAAAAACCTACCAACTTCAGGTTCTGTACCCTGTGAAATTGCCTTTCACAAATAAAGGAAAAATAGACTTTCTAAGACAATGAAACATTGAAGGAATTTCTTGCCAGTGCCTGATACTTTGAGAGAAATGTTAAAAGAAGCTATTTAGGGAGAAAAAAAAATTTGTCAGAAACATGGATCTACATAAAGAAAGGAAGAGTATCGAAGAAGGAATAAATAAAGGTTAAAAAAATTTCTTATTCTTAATTGATAGTTTCTCCTAGACTATGTAAAGGTGCAAATTTCCAATGATGAATGTCATTATATTGTATACCTAAAATGTACCAATGATTAGAATGAATATTCGATAATGTAAAATAGGAAGAAAAGGTCCAAAGGGGTAGGGGTAGTGGGAGGGGCAGGGGAAAAGAAAGAAGGGAAAAGAAAAATGATGAGAAATGGAAAAAATGGAAATAAAGTCTTTGTAAATAGGGAAGGGTGGAGGGCGTGAAGGGAGGACTAGGAATGGGGAAAAAATAAGAACCAAGATGCATCATGTAAAGGTACAATTCCCAATGAGAAATGTAATTGTGTTGTATACCTACAATGTACCAATAAATGAATTTAATAAAAAGATTGATAGTTTCTCCAAAATAATAGCAACGACATATTATATATATAATACACTATTTATATTTATGTGTATTTATGTATAAATGAAGTGAATGACTGCAATGATACTTAGAATGAAAGAGAGGAATTAGGATTATTTTTTATGATAAGGCACTCACACTACCTGTAAGGTAGTAGAGTATTTTCAAGTAGACTTCGATTACTTATAAAGGCATATCACCAACTTCAGACAATCACTGTGTAAAAAAATAGTAAAACATGCATGCAAAGAAAGGTAAGATAATAGAATTCTATAAAATGCTCAGTTAAAATCACAAAAGGTAAGGGCTGGGGATTTAGCTCAGTGGTTTCGCCGCCTGCTGCTCAAGCGCAAGGACCCGAGTTCGATCTCCGGCACAAAAAGTAAAAAATCACAAGAGGTAGGAAAAGAGTGGCAGACTAAAGAAGGAACAAAGAACAAGGGCAACAAAAAGGAAACAGTTAACAGACATGATAGATATCAATCCAACTCTATCAATAACCACTTTAAGCATCAATGTCTTCATGACCAATTAAAATAGAGGGTTGCCAGAGAGAATGAAACAATAAAAACTAGCTGTACTTCGTGCATAAAACCAATATAAATATGCATATATATTAAAAGGAAGTGAATGGGGAAAGAATGTACCATGCTAACACAAAAGGAGACAGGATTAACTATGTTAATTTCAAACAGAGCAGACTTCAAAGCAAAGAAACTTATCAGGTCAGGTTTGTTTTTTGTTGTTGCTTTTTGTTTTTTGATTTTTGTACCAGGGATTGAACTCGGGACCTTGTGCTTGCAAGGGAGGCAGCGGAACCACTGAGCTAAATTCCCAGCTGAAACTTTTCAGGGACAGAGGAGCATTATATAATGATTAAGTGGTCGATTCTCCTGGAAGACATAACAATTCTCAATATGTATATGCTTATCGATATAGCATCAAATTATGTCACCTGAAAACTGATAGAATTGCCTGAAGAAATAGGTAAATTCACTGTTATAATTGGATATCTCAGCATCCTTTTATCAGATATGGACACATCCAGCAGACAGAAAATCAGTAAGGACACAGGTAAAAGCAACACTATCAATCAACTGGATTTATGTGACATCCACAGACTATTTCATCCAATAATAGCAGAATATATATTCTTTTTTTAAGCACACAGAGAATTTCCACCTACACAAGCTACTTTCTGGGCCATAAAGCATACTCTAAATGAAACCATACAATATCTGTTTTCATATCACAATAGAAATAACCCAAAAATCAGTAACAAAAAAACAACTGGAATATCCTCAAGTACCTAAAGATTAAATAATATATGTCTCTAAAAAGCATGTGTTAAAGAATAAATAGCAATAGAAATCAATGAAATGAAAAAGAAGGCATCAAAATTTCTGAGATGCAGCAAAACTATGCTTAGAAAAAAATATATAGCATTAAGTGCATATATTACAAAAGAAGAAAAATCTAAACCAGGCACATCCCAGCAGTTGGGAAGCTAAGGTAGGAGGATCTCAAGTTTGAGTCCCATCTAAGCAACTTAGAACCACTCTCAAAATAAATAATAAAAAATAAAAAGAATGGGGTGTAGTGGAGGCAGAGCAACCCTGGATCAGTTCAATCCCCAGTATTAAAAAAATTAATCTACAATCAATAATCTAATATTGCACTTTAAGAAAGTAGAAAATGTAGAGAAAAATCCAAAGTAGAAGAAAAGAAGGAATACAAATTAGAGCTGAAAATGGAACATCAAAAGAGAAAACATCAGTAAAATAAAAAGCTGGTTCTTTGAAGTTATCAATAAAATCAATGAACCTGTAGCCAGGACAGGTCCAAAAAGGGGAAAGGATTCAAATTCCTAATATCAGAAATAAAAGAAGAAACATCACTAGGAATTCAAAATAAATTAAAAAGGTAGTGAGGGATTATTATGAACAATTTTATGTTTCAGAAATTTAATAAACTAGATAAAGTGAATCAATTCCTTGAAAGAAACAATCTAGGAAGACACACTCTTAAAAAACGAAGTCATGCAAGAGAAATAATTCAAATAGTACATAATTAACAACCTTCCAAAACAGAAATCACCACGTCCAAATGGGTTCAATGGTGAATTCTTCTAAATATGTAAGGAAGAAATTATGCCAAATCACTACAGCCTTTTCCATAAAATCAGAAGGAGTACTTCCCAACTGACTTGATGAAGCTGCCACCACCCTATATCAAGGTCACTCAAAGACATTACAAGAAATTACAAAGCACTGTCTCTCGTGAATATAAATGCAAAAATCTCTACAAAATCTTAGCAAATTGAATCCAACACTATATAAAAAGAATTGTAAAATACAACCAAGCAATATTTATCCCAGCCATGAGAGATTGGATCAAATTAAATAATAATTAATGTAATCCATCACATCAACACACTAAGGAAGAAAAACCACATTATTATATCAATAAATACAAAAAAATCCAACTCATTTGTAATGTAAAAAAAGAAAAATGAAAAATTTCGGTACACTAGGAGCACAAGGGAAACTTCCTCAACTTGATAAATAAATAAATAAATCCTCGACAAACTAGTATCTAACCTCATCATTAATGAGAAACTAGGAGCATTCCCACTAAGATCAGGAACAAGACAAAAATACCTTCTCCTACCACTTTTCAACATCATACTGAAAGTCATAGCTAATGCAAAAAGAAAAGAAAGAGAAATAAAAGATTTACTGATTTGAAAGGAGGAAATAAACATATTTTTGTTTACAGACGCCATGATTTTCATGTAGAAAATTAAATAATTTATCAAAAAAACTTTCTGGTACTAATAATCAATTATACCATGTTTGGAGGATCCAGAGCTAACATACAAAATTCAGGCACTTTCCTATTACCAGCAGTCACCAAGTATAATTTTGGAATTTGAAATTATACATATCACCTCCTGGGAAACAAAGTTTTAAAGACCTACTGCAGAGGTAGAATCAATGATTCTTCCTGATTAAAGCCTGAATTTCCATCTGCAGAAACTTCAAAAGTTTGTATAAGCCTGTAATTCATAAGTATAAGATGTTTGTAGACCAACATGTCCTATTCATGCTATTATTTTGGGATTTCAACCCTGATATGGCTAAAAAACGTTTCAATGTATCCATGTCAGAAGAATGAAACTATATTCATATATCTCGCCCTATAATCAAATCAAAATGGATTAAAGACCTAGACTTAAAACCAGAAAAATTGAAACTGCTGAAAGATAACACAAGGGAAACACTTGAAGCCATAGGTACAGGCAAAGATTCCCTGAATATAACTCCAGCTAGTAGCACAAGCATTACTATCGATAATTTTTTTTAAATGAGATTATGTGAACTTACAAAGCTTCTGTACATCAATAGAAACACCCGATAGAGTGAAGAGACAATCTACATAATTGGAAAAACAATTTGCTAGCTACTCCTTGGACAGAGGAATAATAACTAAAATATATAAAAAATTCAAAAAATTAATCCCTCCCAAAAAGGACTCAATCAAAAAAAATGGACAGATGATCTAAATAGACACCTGTGAAGAAACGCAAATGGTCATTAGTACATGAACAAATCTCCAGGGTATTTTGTAACAAGGAAAATGCAAATCAAGACAGCTCTTACCCAGTTACAATGGCTATCTTCAAGAACACATAAAAGAACAAATGCAAGGTGAGGATGTGGAAAAAGAAACCTTCCCCGTTACTTTTAGGAATATAAACTAGTACAACCACTACAGAAATTAGTATGCAAATTCCTCAAAAAACTAAAACTAGAAATTCCATTTGACCCAGATATCCATCTTCTAAGTATCTTCCCCAAAGACTTACAGACATCATGCTCTAGTGATACACGCATACACATGTTTATAGTAGCATCTTTCTCTGTATCTAAATTGTGGACAACCTAGATGCACATCAAAAGACAAATGAATAAAGAAAATAGAATATTATTCCATGCAAAATGGAACATTATTCAGCTATAAGAAGAATGAAAATATGTCATTTGTAGAAAAATGGATGGATCTTGAGAGCACGGTGTTAACTGAAATAAACCAGACACAGAAAACTCACATGGTTTTTCTTAATAAGAGAATAAATTAAGAGTAAAATAAAGGTGAGATGGTAGGAAACAGGGATACAGACTTTTCAAAGATGCAATAGAGAGTCAGGGAAGACGGGACAGTAGGCAAGAGGGTAAAGGGATTGAAAATGATTGAGATTGTATATATTCTTTCCCCCAAAATGAATGCAAGTATCATGATTCACAAACACAATGATAATTTTTTTGTAATTTTAATAAATAGGCTTTGTTTGTGTCACCCAGCCTTCTATCATATAATTTAAAAAATCATCACTTTATTAAATTTACCAGTTTGGTCATGTCAACTGATTCTTTTTAAGAATCTTAACTATGACAGTGTTTCTATTTTTAAAGTTTTTCCAAATGTAAACTCTTTCATTTTCAAAAAAAAATCCATACACTAAAAATCATGTCTATGACTTTGCTTTGACAGTTGCTTCTATGTGAGTGATTCTCCCTTGATTTCTGTTTATCCAGATTCTAGCCATCTTTCCATTCTTATGTGAAATGCCAGATCTTCACTAAGACATTAATATTAAGGTAACATATACTGTATGTCCTGGCTTGCCTGCAACAGTCCTGGCTAACACTTATTTTCTTGTCCCTTTTCCCTTAAAAGTGTACTAATCTAGATGAAAAAATTATGTCAATTTATCTATGAGTCCTTTGGCCAGAAATAATTTATTCTGATTCTTAGCTCCATGTAATTTTATTTGCATACTTCATGTAGAACATTTCTTTTATTGATGAACAATATTCCATTGTATGGACATAGCAGTTTGTTTATGCAGTTTGTTTATTAGTTCTTGCTAATTATAAGTAAAGCTGCTATAAATATTCTTGTGCAGGATTTTTGTGGGGAGATACATTTTTTAAGTCAAATGGATAAATTAAGTCAAATGGATACTTAAAAGCACAGTTATTGCATCATACAATCAAACTACTTTTAACTTTACAGGAAATTGCCAAACTATTTTCCAAAAGGGCTACATCACTTTTCTTTCCTATTAGCAGTGAATGAGGGTTTGGTTTGCTCAGCATTCTTGCCAGGATTTTTAATGGCCTGCTTAGGGACTTTGGGCAATTTAAAAAGGATATGCAAGTAGCTCATTGTTTTAATATGTAATTTCTTTGATACCGGGGATCATACTTGGGTCCTTGCACTTGTGCAGCAGGCGGTGAAACCACTGAGCTAAATCCCCGGCCCAATATGTAATTTCTTAATGGCATGAGATTGAACATATTTTATATGTTTATTTGCCATTGATGTATCTTTTTTGGTGAGATTTCTGTTGAGATACTTCATTTATTTTATATTGGGTTATTTTCTATTACTGAGTGTCTAGAGATAGTTGAATAACTTGGATTTATGTTTGTTGCAAGATTTGAGTTTTGCAAATATTTTCTCTCAGTTTGTGGCTTGACTTTTAATTCTCTTTCACAGAACAGTTTTTATTTCAACAAAATATAATGTATCAATTTTCTTTCATGGACAACACTTTTGGTGGTGCATGGTCATAATCAAGACCACAGAGTTTTTCCTGCTTTTTGATTTATAAGAATAGATTTTTAATTTGTGTTCTGAGTTTGCACTTAGGTTGATGAATCATTTTAATTTTTAATGAAAAATGTTAAGTCTAGAATCTTTTTTTAGGGAAGAGGGAATGTCTTGGCTAAAAAGTATATTCTTTCTCCATTGAATTGCCCTTATTCTTCTTTTAGAGATAAGCTGACTATATTTGTGTTGATCTATTTGTAAACGCTGTTCTAAGCAATTTATTTACTTTTTAAAACTTTAGTGTGTTCTATAGTTTCATAATAAGTCTTAAAATTACATAGCATTAATCCTTAGTTTTTATTCAATATTGTGTTAGCATTTCTAACCTTTCACCTTTCAGCATAAGCATTAGGGTAACTGTTGATAGCCATAAAAGTTTACTGAGATTTTGATTAAAATTGCATTAAACTTATACTTCAAAAGAGAAATAATTGAAATCTTAAAATATTGGGTCTCTCAACCTATAAGATACTCTATTTATATCTTTGATTTCTTCAGAATATTTACTCATTTTATTTATGTATTTATTTATTTTATTCATTAAGTACATTGGTATATTTTAGGTATATGTTATGTTCACAGTCATCATTGGGAATTTGTAACTGTACATGATATATCTTGGTTCCTTTTTCTCCATTCCCCTTCCCTCCCGTCCACCTCTCCACCCCTTCCTATTTACAAAAAACTTTGTCTCCATTTATTCCTTCTTTTCTCATATTTTTCTTTCCCTTCTTTTTATTTATTTTTATTAGTACATTTTTGTGGTACATAATGTTTACATTTCTTTCATGGAGCTGGTACATGTACATAACACTTCTTAATTTCTTTTTTCATCCCCCTTTCCTCCCTTCCTTCTTCTCTCTTCATTTCTTGATCCTCTTCTTACTTGAGAAAGATCTAACTCCCTACTTCCTATTATCTTTTAGTTTGCTGTCAGCAATAGCAATACTGATGATCTCCAAATATTATTCCAAAAATGTTAAAAGTCAAAATTTCTCTTAATTATATAATGTATATCTACAAAAAATGGAATCATCATACTTACTGGTGAAATATTTATAGCTTTCTCTTGATTGAAAGAAACAAACACTAATATCCTCCATTACTGCCTTTTCAGATATTGTATTGGATGTGCCAGTAAGATCAACAGGGCAAGGGGAAAAGAAAAAACTCATCTCAATAAATGTTGCTTTAACATAACTCAATAAAATGTTTGATAAAGAAAGTGTAGCTAGTCTTTTCCCTACTGAAACCCTCATTGATTTCCCCCCCCAGGACCTCCCAAGATAAAATGTGCTAGCATCCAAAGTTTGGAACTGTCCTTGGAACAGCAGCCTATGTATGTATGCTTATCTTCCATTTTCCTCCTTTGAACTGTATGCTAGATTGTAACCCAGTCTCTGTGGCTTTCTGATTATGTGTTATATCACAGAATTATAATTTTTCAAATACACAGACCTACCTCTGCTTGGTGGGTCTGTATCTGCTTTTATGCTAAAATTTTTCATTGTTACTTCAAAATTAAGCTCAGTTCTTCAGAAAAATAAATTACTCCTTCTCCAGTAATCCCACAATACTCAGTTTGTGGTTGTGTTTTGTCTGTGTTATAATTTTTGAAATGTTTGTATCTCTTTGTATTTCTGACATTAGAATGTAGCTCCCTCTGAGTTAACGTCTCTGAGATGTTCTTTTTTATCATTGCATTGAGGAACTTGGCATGGTGTACGGCTAAGGATGGGTTCAATTAATGCATTGGATTAGTTACTTAAAAGTCCTTGATCTGAAAATAATTAAATGAAGAGAATTGTTTGTACTGTGGCCAAGTGTACACATGGAGAAGATAACAAAACTACAGGAGTATACCAAACTTACACCAGATGCCTGTAGGATTTGTCCTTATCAGATGAACTCTTTTTGCAAAGGGCATTTGATGGTTGAATTGATTGATGTAGTTCTTTACCACTTGTGCTCAAGTGGAGGAGGTGTACGCAATGTTTCAGGGTTGCCTAGCAACTAATGTAACCTTCTATCTATTGCCCACTTTTCTTAGTGGCAATAGAAGAGCATCTCATCAAGCCAGCCAGTGTTTCTGATCATGAGCTTCAGAGTCTAAATTTCTAAGGACTTTAGACAGAAATGAATGTGCTGTTTCAGAGTATTAAGAACTGAAATTATTTTTAAAATTTAGGAATAAGGTCGTCTGAAGTCCTAAGATTTCTATAAGCAGAAACGTTCTCCACATCATTTTTATTATTTTCTTGATGTCAAATCCAAAGGAAACTGGATCTTTCTAATATTATAAGAAAAATTCCTATTTGGAAAATAAAACTCCTGGGTGAACTTTATGAGATTATCATAGAATATATTTTTCTCAAAATAAAAGCAATTAAAATTGATTAAATTATTAAATTATTTAACTTTTATTAAGTGTTAAAATGTGATTGAAATGAATTCATGCCAAGAAATGATTTGGTGGTTTCATGCAAATTAAGAAAAGGAAGAGATATAAATTCTTGTTGTCCTTAATATTTAACTTTAGATATTTTCTAACTCTAATAAAGTTAAGTCAGTATTTGAACTTTCGTATAACCAATGCCTTCAGAGACATGGGTAGTGGCCAATAGTATATGATACCATATTTATTTTACCTGAACATTCACCCATTCAGCTCAACTCATTCATTCAACAAATGTTAATATATATTCACTATATTGTAATTATGGCACCAGATGCAGGAGCACAATGAGGAGACAAATAAGCAAGTCAATGCGCTTTTACAATCACTAGATTTCCCCAAGCCCACCCTGCAATAAATCTGTGTAATTATTTTCTCTATATAGACCAGATTTCACCCTTTATTGATCCACATTTCTTGTATTCAAAAGTAAACTTAGAGAATATTGTTATTCTGAGTTCAAATTCCAATCCTTTGGCAGAGCCAGTCTGGTTTGTCTGGTTTGTCTCGCTGTGGCAGAGCAAAGGGACTTCAGTGCGAGTGAGGGTGGCTGCTGAGAGAACACACCCGTGTATGAATGATCCACCTGAAGAGTCTGACTTTAGCAGACAATTTAACAACCTTCCCCCAAAATAAAAAATAGAAATTCCATTTGTCCCAGATATTGCTCTCCCGGTATATTCCCAAAGAGTCAAAGACATTATACTACAGCGGTAACTGTAGATCCATGCTTATGGCAGCTCAATTCACAATAGCTACACTAAAGAAGAAACATAGATATCCATCAAGAGACAAATGGATAAAGAAAATGTGATATATACATATATTATTCATCCATGAAGGAGAATGAAAAATATATTTGTAGGAAAATGGATGGATCTCAAGACCATAATGGTAAGTGAAATAAGTCAGAAACAGAAGGTTAAATATTGTATGGCTGCTCTTACATGAAAAACTCAAAATATAAATACAGAGCAAAATAAAGAAGATATGATAGAAACAAGGGCAGCAGAGTTTCTGGAGATAGGGAAGATGATAAGGGGAAAGGGAAGGGGGAAAAAGTTCAAAAATCATCAAGATATGAGGTATATATATATATTAATACTAATACTTCAAAATGAATATAATTATTGCATATCACAAGCATTCTCCAATAAAAAAGAAAACTTTAGTAGGGTGTAAATGAAGGATTGGAAAGAGAAGTTTCCCCCCACCATGAACTCTGTGTGATATGGTGAGAGTAAAATACTAGAAAGACTTCCCAACATCAAGACCTGTGCTCTCTCAGCATGACAATGTGACATGGATAGACACCTATGCCTTCCCCATGTGCCCTTGGGTCTGAGAGCAATCCTATATTGTTCAAGTAATTTTGTTCAACACACATAGCCCCTTCTGTTGGAGGAATAGATAAGAATGGCAAATCTAACATGGGTTGATAGTAATATAATCCACTCTAGATTTTATGAAACATCTAGGCACAGCTTGCCTTGTAACTTGATGTCTTAAATCAAGTAAAATCATATGATAATAAAATAATATGATTCCCTCTATGTTTTCTCTAACTTCTATATTTTAAAATTCAGTATATGGGTGAAACATGGATAATAAAATCACATGATGTCCTGGGGCACTCAGAATTATCAGTATTATATAGCATTTTGCAAAATATTCTTTTTTAGGAGCATATCTCTGTAGTAAAAAATATGAAAATGTTAACTCCTTCAAAATTCTTGGTGGTAACACAACTAAAGTCAGTGGCTAAGGCATGCCTAAGAGGAATGCTGAATATAGCTGTTGGCAAATTACATTAAAGGAAAATGATCTTCCCTTATATTTCCTACAAAATTTTTTATTCATAAATCAAACAATACCTATGAAAGAAAAAAACACTTCTATTCCAAAAGAAGGAACTTTCCTATTTCTTACTAAGACTATTGATGAGTTGCTATATATGAAAATATCAAAGGTTGAGCAGAGATATTTTTCACATGTAATGTTAGTAATGATGTGTACTGAGCACTGGAGGTTAGTAGTTTTTTAGTCACATTATTTCTTTTAAATGTAATCCAAATGTCCTGGGTCATAGAGTCTGATTATATTATAAGGTAAATAAATCCTTGTTAAGTACATTGAGTACACTGCAGTGATATGGGGTCATATCAAACTGATTGCCAGAAATAAAATGTCAGTTTACCCTCAAAATAAAATTTAGCCTTTGATTTCTGATAGTTCTTTAAAGTGTGTGTTTCACAAACTAATCAGTATCAGCTCCACCCGTCCTCCACTGTTCCAGCTTCTACTCACTCCCACTGTCTACAGCTTGTGAACCAATTTGAGGAGGAAAAGCCATGACATGGAATTCTACACTCATGCCTAGGTCTCAGAATGCAAGGCTATGGGTAAGAACTGGACAGACTGGACAAGGAAATAATCTCCTTTTCAAATGTGTATTACGCTTTAGATCTGAAACAAGCATACCACTTCAAAAATTATTTCTCAAACTGATTCATTGGCCTTTGTTCAGAATGTCATTAAGACTGAGCATTGTTGATTTTCTTCAGTCTTTTTTTCTTCTATGCCTTAAAATAGACAATAACAATTGACTTATCCTCACGTCATCAATCCTTTCTTCTGCTCACTCAAATCCACTGTTGAATTTCTCTAGTGAATTTTTCATTTCAGTTATCATGCTACAGGATTTTATCAGTTCTTACTTTTTCTCTTTATCGATATACATTTGGTGAGAAAATAATTTTATACTTCTTATAGTGTGTTTAACATGATTTCATTTAGCTCTCTGAAAATAATTTAAATAGCTGATTTAAAATCTTTGTCTGTAAGTCCAACATCTGGGATTCCTTAAAAGGATTTTTTTCCACTTATAAATGGGCCTTTGTTTCTTCTTTCTTTTCATAATTTTTCACTGAAATTAGTACACTTAATATATGTATTGTGGGAACTCTGGAAGTCAGATTACCTTCCCTCCCTAGCATTTATTGTTGTTGGGGGTAGATATTATTTATCTAGTAACATTTCTGGAACAATTCTGGAAAATTTGTATTCTTTGTCATCTGTGACCACAAAATCTTTACTTGATTAGGTCCTCTAACAGTTTGAAATGTTCTTAAACATTTGTGAAGAATACATCTCAGTTTGCTGAGAAGTTATGCATGTATGTGAGTGTGTGTGTGTGTGTGTGTGTGTGTTCAGACATACTTTGAGCACTTGGCCAGGCAGTTAACAACTTTGTCTTAGCCTTCATTTCCTATTTTCATAGAGCATCAGGCCTAGTTCTATATAAGATGAAGCTTCTCCATTTGCCAGGCACAAGGAAAACCCAGGCAATGGCCCAGCCCTACACATATGCACATCCTTCTGGATTCCCAGAAACATGGGGATCCTTTTTAAATCTTTCATGTTCTTTCTCCAGATTTTCCTTTTAAGTTTCTTAATTAGACTGTTGTTTTCCCAACTGTTGATTGTGAATTCTGGCAATTACGATGTTAATTGCTACTGCTGCTATTTGGCCAACAGCCTCACAGGAAAGGTTGTCAGCATTAGGAAAGTTTTGCATCAGATCAAATGAAGATGGACATGGAAAATTGGGTTTTCCACTAAATTTCCAGACACATCACATAATGACATCTCTGTGATCAGTCCATTCCAAAAGTGACTTCCAGCCAGCTTTTTACAATGATTGAGGTTGTTGGTTTTCAAGGCTATCACAGAATTAGGACATGGAAGACAAAATAGAACTACCTAAAATGCCTCAAAGCTCATTGTTTTTATAGGTAGCTATCTGTTTCTCAAATACTTTCCCCTGTATTGTTCCAAGCTTTTGATTAATTCTTAGCATGGCAAAAAAGTTGATTCTGATGTGTTATGTTATGGTTCCTGTTGCTTTCATAAATTAGAGGATTTTTGAAAGTCCTTACTCTATTGTTTTCCCCAACACTTCACTTTTGTTTTATTTTAGGCTCCCATTTAATTTTGATGTAGATCCTGTCAATTTCTGCATCTGAACCCTGTCCAAATTTGACATTAGAATTTTCCTGAGGTTTCTTTGGTGAAATCATTCTTGAGAAAGCAAAAATAAATGACAGTATACCAGTCCACACTTACTTTCCAACCACATTTTTTAGTTATATTGGCCTACCTTATGTGGTTTGGCAACCCATTCTAACATAAACTAGAGTCATAAACACTTTATCCTCAGATTGTGAAATTTTAACTATTATTCATGACACATAAAATCATCTTCATTTTATAGAAATTTATTATTCTACTGATGCAACTACAGGTCATATTTTCTTTCAGTAATGTAGAAACTGGCTTCCCTTAATGACAACAATGTGTCCACAACTAAAAGAATATTAACCAAAATTGTACATTTCCAAAGTTAATTGATTTTTCAGTTATCTTAAATGTATAAAGGATATTCAAATGTATAAAGGATAAAGGATGTATAAAAGATAATTCAGCTAAGTTTTGCATTTTTTATTCTCCTTGATGGTACTGGAACCTATGTGCTGTAGTGTAGTGCCACACAACAGAATAGCAGCAACAAGCACAGACCCTGCGGCTGGGTTGGCTGGATTGTCTAGGGTAAATGCAGTCTCCACCACTGTCTCATTGTAGCTCTGGGAAACTTTCTGATTTAGATTATATTTGTCTTTTCACTCAACTCAGCCTGTCTTCTACAGTCTTTTTGATTCCTTCTCTTTCTGCCATGCCTCCAGCAGAAAGCCCAGACAGTCATGGGAATCACTTCATTTTTTTCCTTGGGGATGACAGTCAGGTCACGCCTATTGTACAATGACTGAAAACAGAAATTTCATAAATTCTGCCAAGTATTCTATTTTATAAATCAGAAGAGGGGCCGGGAATTTAGCTCAGTGGTTCCGCTGCCTGACTCACAAGCACAAGGTCCCAAGTTTGATCCCTAGTACCAAAAGAAAAAAAAAAAGACCAAGTAAAGAACTAGATGTCTGCAATGTCTGAAAGTCTCTTATTTTAATTATTATTATTATTTAGAGACAGGGTCTCGAGGTATAGTTCAGGCTGGCCTTGAAATCACTGTGGAACCCAGACTGGGCTCAAACTCACAGTGATCCTCCTGCCTCAGCCTCCCCAGTGCTGGGATGACAGGTGTGCTCCACCAAGCCTGGGTGAAGTTCAAAATTATAAAATTTTCCCAAGTTTTTCCAGTGAAGGTAACTTCAACTGTCACTTTCGTCTCTTTGAATTTCACCCATAATCATTTTTGTAGTAAAATATATTCATAATGCTTTATGTAGTCATACATAATACATAAGTATACAGCTTGATTAATTTTGGTTTTGTCAGTAGTTATTAATTTTCTTGAATTATGATTGGAAAATCATAATACACTTAAAAATATTTTATCTCTCTTCCTATCTATATATATACATATATAGAGTCAAATTTATAAATATTCAGTGTGAATGTGAAAAAGAGTATCATTCCCTACTTTAGGGAAAATGTTTGATGAAATAAACTATTAAAATTTTTAGGACTTCGTATTTTAATTTATTTTTATACCTATTTTATTTTTTGTAGACTGAGAAATCTATCACTTCTGTATATGTTCATTATTTATTGAATATAGAGTAGTCTCTGTTTTATTAGGTTATGTTGTGCTATTCGGAATATCAGAATCTAAAATTGCTAAATGATATTTCAGAATAGTAAATATTAACATTAGAAAGTGTCCTTTTGCTTAGCATTTAGTATTTCTCAAATTTAATCCAAATTTAGCCTAAATTCCACCTAGTCAGTCACTGAGATAACATTCCCTCACTGGTTTCTGCTTGCTAAACTTTCACCCCATCTATTGTTAGCACAGCATACATAGGATTTAATCCAGACCTTCTGATCTGCAACCATCTTTTTCCTTATCAACCAGTCTTTCTAAACATTTTGTTTTCTAGGGATGATGACTTCCCAAGACCATAGCTTTTGGTCTCATCCATTTTCAAGCCCCTTTCTTATGACTCCCGGGGGCTATACTCTGATCCCTAAGGTTTAAAGCTCTACTTTTGCTAGTAGAATAGAGTCAGTAGATATAATTTATTTTGCACCATTTAAGTCCCTGATGCACTGTTTGCTTTACAGCCTCCACCTGACGTTAAAACCTGGAGTAGATTCTAAACACAATTTTTCTGGTCTTGGCAATTAATTTCCCCATTCCTATGAGGAGATTTGGGTCATCTATAGATCCTGGTTGTATAAAGATACCTGAATAATATTTATTTTACTTTGTTGTTTCTTTTGTGACTTGCAAGAAGTTGTATGGAAACAGTGAAATTCAGATGGGCTGCATTATTGTTTGGCAAATTGGAAGTCTTCTGCTACCTTTTCATCTGTGCTTTTTAGGGTACACTTTGCCTATGTTTTTTAAATTTTATAATCTTTCTAAGTCAGTTTAGATATGTCTCCTTTATATACTATATAGCTAGAAGAGATGTCTTTATTCTTAAGTTTACTACACCACTATCTACAAAAGCTTTGACATAGAATCAATCTAAGGGCCCAACAATGAATGACTAGATAAAGAAAATGTGGTATGTACACAAAGAAATGTGATTGAAGCTAAAAAATAAAATTCTGACATTTGGGACAACAGATAAATCTAGGGACATTACTTAAAGCAAAGTAAGCCAGACACAGAGACACAAATACTGCATTATTTCATTCATATATGTAATCTAAAGAAGTTGCTCTCATAGAAATAATGACTACAAAAATAGTTACCAGGGAGTGGGGAGGGTAGGCAAAAGGGAGAGCTGGGGAGAAGCTAGTCAGTGGGTACAAAGATACAATTAAAAAAGGAAGACTCAATTCTGACATTCAATTGGTTGTAGAGTGTTCATAGTTAACAAAAAAGTGTTATTCATCTCAAAGTAGCTAGGAGAGAGAATTTCGAGTGTTCCTACCATAAAAAAGACAAATATTTGAGGAAATGGATATTATAATTATCTTGACTTGATCATTACATAATATGTACTTTATCAAAACATCACATTGCTTGGGCCGGGGATTTAGCTCAGTGGTTCCAGCACCTGCCTCGAAAGCGCAAGGTCCCGAGTTCGATCCCCGGTACCAAAAAAAAAAAAAAAAAAATCACATTGCAAACCTGAAATTTGTACCATTATTTTTATCAATTAAAATTAAAACATTTAAAAATCTAACGTGAAATTTTAAAACTTTTGTTCACAAGTATCTTAGCATTTTTGTTTAAATATTCAAATAAACCCATTTTCTCTTGAGACCTGTTCAAGAACATTCTAGTCTCTGCAGCTGATACCTTATTAGTTAAAAATTTAAATAATATTTTATGACTTGACTATATTTTATATTCCATGGCCTTAAAACCATAACAGACAAATGAGATATATATAAAGAACAATGGTTGCTGCTTTTTTTTGCAATTTGTATCATGTGTAGTGTGGTGTGTGTGTGTGTGTTTGAGCTAAAACAATCCCCACCTTGACTGAGTGGTAGCCTGTTATAACACATTTTGGGAAAATACCTTTTAAAAATTCTCAGAAGCTCTGAATGTATGTGAGTTTGACAAGTTAGAATGCATCTTCCTAGTGAGAACCACAAGAGGTTAAACACTGTCCTTGGTTAATAAGTCAACTGCCCACAGTGCTTGGGGTCATAAAATGTCTAAGTAATGGTGTGCTGAGAATTTTAAACTGTACCTTTACATAACCTGGGTGGATGACTGAAATACTGATGTAGGAATTACTCTGAAAAGAAAGAACATTAAGTTCCTTTCTTAATTTTAAAAGTCAGCACTGAGCTCAGCCTATTTGGCCTGATAAATAAATTACCCTTGAAGAAGTAACAGCAATTAACACAGACCTGATTTGACCAAAAGAACAGAAAAGTATAAAACAAAGTATAAAGGTCTTGTTTTCTGAGGACCTTCAGGCCAAATATGCCTCTTTTGGAAATGTCAGTACAAAATATGTAAATAATGACATTTATTCTATTTCTTTAAAAAATAATAAAATTTCTCTTTCAAAGACTAAAAGATGTTTTCATCTAGAACATATGGCAATAATTCTGTAACTAATTAATTGATTTTGAAATTTCTTTAGGGCTATGATAAATAAAACTGATATTATCTTATTAGCACTTAGCAATTCCCTAATTTTATAGATATCAGATGCCTCAGATAATTTAAATATTGTTGAGAAATTACAGATATAAAATCTAAATTTGGTTATCTGTCTCTAAAACTTACAATTTTTCTCATGCCATTGAAATAAATATATATGCAAATCCATATGAAAAGACATTTATTCGTAAGAGGATAAAGTAACTGAAGTGTTGATTTAATGCAAGAAAGCACAGGATCATTCATGCTACTTACGTGACTTCACAATATTTGGATGATGATATAAATATGCTACAGATTTTTTAATATATAGGCCCAGTTCTGAGCTAAGTTGTTAGAGAAGTGAAGGTGCCATGTCTTTTTTTTTCTAACTTTCTACCACTGCTTGGCACAAAATTCTTTAACTCAAAGGACTTCTGCCTTTCTCTATCAGTAACTCACCATTTTGGTCTTCCTACCTCCTCTGCCCTTTTCTCACTGAATAACACCCTATGCTCAGAAAATGATGCACCATTTTCCTTGTTGAGCACCAGAACCCCCGTGTCCTGAAGAAAGTTCTCAAAACTCAATCAAGGGAGCCATTAGAAAAATCTTATTTCCTTGCATTCTATCGTTACACCCATCTAGGAACAGCCACTGCAGCAGAGGCTCTAAGAAAACAGACAGCTGCCTTGACTTACCTGGGGGAGAGTAGAAACCTCCCTGCAGCTCATCTTACCATATCCACAATGGGCAGGTGAATGAAACAGGCATGGTGCTCAGGATGGAGGCCATGCATACATAGAACAGTATGTTATTTCCTCTTACGCAGACTGAATGTGTACTGCTGCTACTCCCGAATGCCCAATTTAAGGAAAGCAAAAGTTGACCACAAATACTCCATATCCTACCATCCCACTAACAGCCCACCCAGCTTTTATATATATATATATATATATGTACATTTTAAGTGTAAAATACATTTACATTTATCATTGGGTGTTTGTACCAGAATATGATGTATCTTAGTTCTTATTTTTTCTCCCATTACCTGTGCACCCTTCACCCCCTCCACCCTTCCCTATTTACAGAGTTGGATTCCATTTTTTTTCTTTTTCATAACTTTTCCTTTCCCTTCTTCCCTTTCCCCTTCCCCTCCCACTATCCCCAAACCCTTGGACCTTTTCCTATTTCAAATTATCAATTATTCATTTTAATCATTTTCATCCTTATTTACACTTCCAGCTTCTTGATGACAAGTTGAATACATGTGATTTTTTCTGCTCTGGAAGGGACAGCAATTTGTCTTTCCTGGGATTGATACATATTCCAGCTCTGAGTTTGTTTCTTCTGCCCACAAAGCCTTGGGGAGGTAGCCCAAGGACTCAGAAAATGTCTGATGAATCATCCTGCGATCTTGCATTGACATCGATTCACACGAAGGAATCCATTGGCCCTGCCATGTACTGCTTCAGCAATCAAGGGCTGTGTGCCTCTGAGATGGACTGAAGCACTAGTGCAGGGATGGGGTGACTTGCAGGCTTGGGGCATGGGGTGGTGTTTCTCTAAGAAGAACGCTGAGACCTGGAACACTGAGGATGGAGATACGAGGACTTGTTCTCATCACCAATTCTAAGTAATCTACTTGAGAGGTTTTTGTTTTTCATCCGTATAAATTTAGGTTCTGCTGCACTAGACATCCTTGTTTCTTGAGAGACACACAGGCTGAAATGAGAATGATTCTTTCATCAGGGGATGCAGTGACCTTTGAGTTGTTACCTCATTGCAGTATTTCTATGACTGATATCTATCTACCCCACCAGTCAATAAATGGCAGAGGACATTGTTATTTTGCTCACTACTGTAGCCACAATATCTTGAACAAATTTTCCTGATAGCTACTTAATATTTTTGAATTAATAAAATGAGGGAGTATAACTTTCAAAGAAGATTAACATTTTACTCATCGTCCTACATTTGCAAAACTATATAACTTGTCATTTAAGAAAGTAACCAGGAAATACAGTGAGATATGGTTAACTTCCAATCATATCAGTAAATTTTCATTAAGTGTACTTTACATTTTGAGACAGTCTTATTTGAAAAGATAATTTTATGACAAAATCGAATTCCAATAGTTAACATTTTCAGTAACATTTATAGAAATGGAGCAAACTCTGGGATATATTCTAAACTTTTAGATATCAATCATTTTAACTCACCATGCATTGACTTAGCATGAGCATTTATTATAAATGCATTTAAAGGACAAATCATTCTTCCAATTTTTTCACTTTGACCCTAAGAAATCAAAATATTTTCACAGCAGAGGGTCCTACAGACTCCTTTTACTAGAGTGTAACAACGGCTCACCTGACATAGACAAATTCCAGAGTGCGCATGTCCCTGACAAAAGGAAGGACTTTGGCTTGACCATTTGATAAATTAAATGATTTGAGTGGAATTCTGGGCTGTAAGATAAGAGGTGAGCTCATCTTTCTATCAAAGTATGATTCATGACTGACAAAAATGACAATTCTGAAAAATATATGAAATAAGGATAACATGTTAATCATATAGATATGGTTTATTGTTTATATTAATTGAAGTGTCTATAGGAAAGAAAAAAATAAATGTAAAATTAAAGCACACATCCGAAAAATATGATAATGAGTTAATAAACTTCAAGCATGATAATTATGTTCTAGGGATGCTAATTGAATTATAATAAACATATATAACTGTCACCCTTCATGTGTGGGAAAGAAGAAAAAAAAGGTTGGCATTCAGTGTTTTACCTCAGCACTATTCACCAAAGAAAATATAACTCACACAAATAAGAGATATTTTTCAAAGGAAGTACAAAGAACACCTAAAGGAGAAAGCAATAAAGAAGTTACAAAAGAATAAATAGTGTCACATGTGTATTTGTTCTAAAATTCTTCATAAAAAAGAAAGACTGATTTTGATGAATAAACACATTAAAAACCTGCTCATTTGGAACTTAAAATAGATGGTGATGAATTATAAAATGATTAAGTGATATAGAAAGTTCAAAATATTAAGATGGAGTCCACTGGTGGATAAGATGAATTAGGTCACAATAGTCCAATGATCCTCCTACACCTAAAAAAAAATGAGATAAACTTAAAGCATCATGTTTAGATAGACATTGGAGAGTTATGGGATCACTGAAAATTGAAAAAAATTGAATGCCACCGAAGGAGAGACCAGAATTGTTTTAAGATGGTGAAAAGAAAGATTTTCTAAGTTAGGGTATCCAAGAGAGTGGGTGGATGTGATATAGAAAACACAGTGAACACTCACAGTAAAATTCTTAGAAAATTAAGACCATGGATAATGCCCTCAATATAACAATAACAACAAAGAGTATCTACAAATGAACATACAGCAAAGATCACACTGAATAATGACAGTTTTCTCTTGTCATGGAAAAGATGCGAAGGCATCCTTTGTCACTCCTTGTATTAAAAATTTGAGTAGAGTCTATCCAATCCAATAAAACAGGAGAAAAGAAATAAAAGTTATTAAGATTGGAGAAGAGGAAATAAATTGTTCTTATTCTCAGATGACATAATAGTATTGTAGAGCATACAAGGAAACAATAATTATTAGAATTAATAAAGTAAATGAAGAAATTTTCAATTGGAAAAATAATAATAATATATTTTGGTGCCTTTAAAAGATATGCCAAAGTAGGTAATCATCAAAATATACCACTTAGCAACATTTTCACTCAACAAAACAACAGCATCTAAATGTATATAATACTTCTCTATCCCCCTGAAATACCATGGGAGCAGTACCTAAGGGCAGAAGGATCCTAGCTAGGGTGGGATTCAGAAAAAAATCATGACTCAATCCAGAAACCATATAAAAGACTATGTACCAAAGCCAAAGTCCTTAATTTATACAATGCTATTGTAGAACAGGTATTGCTTCTTTGAAAAATAATTTGAATAGGGAAACATATAAAGATTTGGTTCAGTTACAACAGAAAATATGAGCACAGTAGAAAACAGTACTTTTGTTTGCTTATTCGGGAATTCACCCTAATTTCACTTCATTCTCAATATCCGCCATAATACTGGGAAGTCAAGATAAAAGCAGACTCTCAATACTCAAAATGTTTAATGGTTTGAAATACTAATAACTGCTACTAGTTTTCTGGACTGTTTTCAAGAATAACAGGTAGAGTTTGGCTTTTGCTTTTGTTTTTAACAGAGTGAACTAGGTAATTTTGTATGTTTAAAATAAGGCACAAAACACTTTAAAATACCTTAAGACAATTATATTATGTGTGAATGGCTTAATATCCTCAAGACAGCATAGTATTAGAGCCAAACATCTTGTGACATGACTGAAAAACAGTGACCATGATGTTTAAGTAAATGGACTAAAACCCTAATGTAGTTCATGCTTTATTCCTGATTAGCTTATTCTTTGGAGTATGAGTTCTGAAAAAAAAACTGCTTAATTTCAAAATTCATAGTAAATGTTATTTTAAATTATTTTTATAAATTAAGGAGTATAGGCCAATTAGATTAATCACTAGGGTTTTTGCATAAGTCCTGTGCAAGGTATGATAACTGAAGGTGTGGGGAAATAAAATAAGTAACATAATCCCTGGTCTGGAATAAATAAAAGGAATTGGAAATGTGCTAAGATGATGATGATGATGATGATGATGATGATATAATAATAATGTACTCTGCTTATAAGTTACTGGCCCAGGATTCTGTCACCAAAAAAGTTGTTTTTAATAGCTGTTTAATCAAAAGCATGCTCTAAATAAGTACCATTTCTCATTTCATTATCTTTCTTAATTATTACATTAATAACAATAGTGTTGCTAAAATACTCACTTTTAAAGGACAGATCAGAGACATTTTCAGAAGCTCAGTGAACTTGTTTGCCGGATTCTCCTTCTGGTGAGCAAGGCACCATAGGGCCTGCTCCTGTAGGGAAAGATGCATCCTGTCAGTACTTGGGGCCACTCTACTCAGTGAAGAATACCTGAAGGTACGGAATCCAATCTTTTCTTTTTCAAGATCTTCATAATAACATTCTCCAGAAACAGTCCCTTCCTTTTGAATTGAAACTGTATGTGACGGTGCTGTAATTAGGATTCTATCCTAATATCTTAGTATTAGGATTCAGGAATGCTGATGAATTCGTTGTTAATAGCAAAGAAGTAGTCTTTTGAGCAAGAGGAGAAAACTGTGAATGTTCTTATCCATAGGATTAATAAAGCTTAGATTGTATATCCAAGAATATAGAAGTATAGAGAAGACATTAAAATATTTTTTAAGACGTTATCACTTACAATTTTGAAACAAAAACATTAAAGGCTTAGCAAAAATTCTAATCAAAAAGTATACATCTATAATGAAAAATATAAAATTTATAGATTTTTAAATAAAATATAAAATCTTCACCCATTGGAGGACACAGTACTTTAATACTGTTGTCTCCTTAAATTAGATTTTATATATATTTCTTTTGTTGTTGTTTGTTTGTTTTTTTTGAGACAGTATCTTATGTAGTTTGGGCTGACCTTGAACTCACAGTGTAACCCAGGCCAGCCTCAAAATCATAGTGATCCTCCTGCCTCAGCTTCCCAAGGGCTGGGATTACAAACATGCACCCCCATACCCGGCCCTTAAATTACAACATAAATGCAATATAATCCCCGCCAAAATTCCACGTGGTATATTTTTTGAACTCAATAAATAAGAGGAAAACAGAAAAATCAAACAAGACCTGTTGTCATTCTTTATTATTTAAGATGGCATGATATTGGTGCACAGATAATCAAATATACCAATACAGAAAAGTATTCAGAATTGTCTGATGCATGATAAAGTTAACCCAGTGGTAAAATGGAGAGCAGATGTCCAAAAATTATGCTGAGTCATTGGATAGCTACATTGAAAAACATTTCTCTTTTTAATTGATGACTAATATTCCATTTTATGTATATATCATATTTTCTTTATCCATTCATGTATCAATGGCTACACTATTTTGTATCATTATGTATTCCCATTCAGTCCACAAGTTCCCACTGTCTCTACCTCTTCACTAAGACTTCTTGTCTTTAGATTTTTGAAAATGGCCGTGCTAATAGATATGAAGCAATTTATTATAATAAGGTTATAGTATTAACATGGTATATTTCATGTTTAGTTTCTTACCACAATAAAAATCAATCAATACCAAAGAAATCATAGGAAACACATACTTTACAGTAAAGTTCAAATCATGACTACAAAATCCTTTTTTGAAAAATTATTTTATTGGTACATTTTAAGTATACAATATGATTACATTTATCATTGGGTGCTTGTACCTGAACATAATGTATCTTAGTTCTTATTTTTTCCCCATTACCTGTGCACCCTTCACTGCCTCCACCCTTCCCTATTTACATAGATTTCATTTCCATTTTTTTTCTTTTCTCATAATTTTTCCTTTCCCTTCTTTCCTTACCCCTTCCCCTCCCACCACCCCTACAATTTTGGACATTTTCCTATTTTAAATTATCAATTATTCATTTAAATCATTTTAATCCTTGTTTACACTATCAGTTTCTCACACTAGAGAAACTATTCTGTATTTAAACACGTGTGTCCTATTTATTTCACATAAGGGTATGGCCTCAATATGCATCAATTTAGCTATAAATGTCTCTAGTTTCTCATTCTTTATGGCTGAGTAGTACTCTATTGTATAAAAAAACCACATCTTCTTTATCCAGTTTCCAGTTGATGGGCACTTAGGATGCTTCCAAGCTTTAGCCATTACAAACTGTGCTGCTATAAATATGCGTGGGCATATATTGCTGTGGTATGATTCTTTTAATTCTTTTGGGAAGATACCAGCCGGGGAATAGCTGGGTCAAATGGGACCTATAACCCTAGTTCTTTGAGGTATCTCCAAACTGATTTCCACAGTGGTTGCATCAGTCTGAACTCCCACCAGCAATGGAGAAGGGTTCCTTTCTCTCCACCCGCCCCTCAGCATTTGTTATTGGTTGATTTCTTGATAGCAGCCATTCTTCCTGGGATGAGGTGGAATCTCAGTGTTGTTTTCATCTGCATCCCACGAATGACCAGTGATGTTGAACATTTTTTCATATGTTTATTTGCTGCTTTGACTCCTTTTTCCCCACAACCCTGCCAGCATTTGTTATTGATCAATTTCCTGGTAGCAGCCATTCTTTCTGGATTGAAGTGAAATCTCAGTGTTGTTGTTTTCATTTGTATTGCTTGAAGGACCAGGGATGTTGAACATTTTTTCATATGTTTATTTCTGTTTCTACTTCTTTGAGAAATGTCTGTTCATTTCAGATGCCCATTTATGAATTGGGTCTTTGAATTTGGGGGTCTGATTTTTTTCAATTCTTTGTATACTCTAGAAAGTAGACCTTTGTCTGAGGTACAACTGCTAAAAATTTTTTCCCACATTGTAGGTTGTCTCTTAGCTCTATTGGTGGTTTCATTTGCAGTCCAAAAGCTTTTTAATAGGATGAGATCCCAGTTGATTTTTTGTGCTAGTTCCCATGCTACTGAGGTTTTGTGCATAAAACCTTTTCCTATGCCAATGTCTTCAAGAGTTCTACCTAACTTATCTTCCAGCAAGTTTAGTGTTTCTGTCTTAATATTTAGATCTTTAATCCACTTCAATCTTAGTTTAGTGCATAGTGATAGGTATGGGTCTAGTTTCAATCTTTGTCAGGTTGAAATCAAGTTTTTCCAACACCATTTATGATATAGTCTATCTTTCCTGCAATGATGGCATTTAGCTCCTTTGTAAAAGATGAGGTGGCTGAGTATGTCTGGAGGTGTTTCTGCATCTTCTAATCAACTCCACTGATCCTCTGTTCTGTTTCTTTGCAAGTACCATACTGTTTTATCACAGTAACTTTGTAGTATAGTTTCAAATTGGGAATTGTGATATCCCCAGCCATGTCTCTACTGCCTAAAATTGCTTTTGCTATTCTAGGCCTCTTCCGATTCCAAATGAATTTTTGGATTTATTTCTCTAGTTCTGTGAAGTATATTGTTGGAATTTCAATTGGGATTGCATTAAATCTATATAGTAGTTTTGGAAGTATGGCCATTTTTCACTATACTGGTTCTTCCTATCCAGGAACAAGGGATGTCTTTCCATTTTCTTATATCCTCCTCAATCTCCTTTTTCAGAGTACTGTAGTTTTCAGTGTAGAGGTCTTTTGCTTCCTTTGTTAGGTTGATTCCTAGATATTTCATTTTTTTGGTTGCTATTCTAAGAGGAATTGTTTCCTGAATTTCTCTTTCAATGAGTCTGCTATTTGTGTATAAGAAGGCTATTGTTTTTTGAGTGTTGATCTTATATCCAGCTACACTACTGAATCCATCAAGTAGGTCTATAAGACTTTTGACTGAGATTTTTGGGTCTTCTGTGTAAAGTATCATATCCTCAGCAAATAATGACAGTTTCATTTCTTCCTTTCCTATCTTTATTCCTTTCATTTCTTTCTCTTTTCTAATTGCTGTGGCTAATATTTCCAGAACTATATTAAAAGGGAGTGGTGATAGTGCACATCCTTGTCTTGTTCCTGATTTTAGTATGAAAGTTTTCAGTTTTTGACCATTTAGTATGATGTTGGCTGCTGGGTTTTCATAAATAGCCTTAATCTGGTTCAGATAAAGACCTTCTATTCCAATTTTCTGTGGGGTTTTTATCATGATGGGTGCTGGATTTTGTTGAAAGCCTTTTCTGTATCTATTGAGATGATCATATGGTTTTTGTCCTTTACACTGTTAATATAGTGCATTACATTTATTGCTTTATGAATGTTGAACCATCCCTTGCATCACTGGGGAAAATCCAACTTGGTCAAGGTGTATGATCTTCTTGATTACCCTCTGTATTCTGTTTGCCAGTATCTTGTTGAGAATTTTTGCATATATGTTTATTAGGGACATTGGCCTGTAGTTCTCTTTTTTGTGTTGGGTCCTCCGTTTTTTGGAATCAAAGTAACAATTGCTTCCAGGAATGAATTTGAAAGCCTTGCTTCCCTTTCAATTTCCTTGATGAGTTTAAAGAGTAATGGCGATAGTTCTTCTTTAAATGTCTTGTAGAATTCAGCAGTGAAGCCATTAGGCCCTGGGCTTTTCTTTGTTGGTAAATTTTTTATTACATTTTCAGTTTCACTCATTGTAACTGGGGTGTTTAGAATTTCTATATCTTCTTCATTTAACTTTGAAAATTCATATGTATCTAGGAACCTGTCTATTTCTTCTGTTGTGAGCACCTTTTTCATTCTTAATTGCATGGATTTCAACCTTTTCTTTCCTTTTTTTGATAAGGTTGACTAATGGTTTATCGATTTTATTTATTTTTTTTGAAAAAAATGACTCTTTGATTTATTAATTTTTTGTATAATTCTCTTAACCTCCATTGCATTGATTTCTGCTCTGATCTTTATAATTTCCTCTCTTGTGTGATCTTTAGGTTTGTTATGCTCTTCTTTTTCTAGGAGCTTGAGGTTCTGCATTAGGTTATTTAACTAAGTTCTCTCTGTTTTCCTAATATGGGCATTCAGTGCTATAAATTTCCCCCATAGAACTGCTTTCATTGTGTCCCATAGAGTCCTGTATATTGTACTGGCATTGTCATTTACTTAAAGAAATTGCCTAATTTCTTCTTTAACTTCCTCTGTGACCCATTCATTGTTCAGGAGGGTGTTATTCAATTTCCATGTATTTGTGGGGGTTTTGAAGTTTCTTATGTTATTGTCCTCCAATTTTATTGCAGTATGATCTGATAATATACAGGGGGTAACTTTAATTCTTTTACATTTACTTAGACATGTTCTATGAGCTAGCATGTGGTCTATTTTGGAGAATGACCCGTGTGCAGCTAAAAAGAATGTGTATTCTGATTTTGTGGGGTGGAACACTCTGTAAACATC
>NW_004624813.1:420321-430471 GCF_000247695.1 Heterocephalus glaber | reverse complement strand
GAAAGAAGGGAAAGGAAAAATTATGAGAAAAGAAAAAAAATGGAAATGATGTCTATGTAAATAGGGAAGGGTGGAGGGGCTGAAGGGTGCACAGGTATTGGGGAAAAAAATAAGAATCAAGATACATCATGTACAGGGACAAACACTCAATGATAAATGTAAATGTATTGTATACCTAAAATGTACCACTAAAAGAACTTAAGAATAAAAAATAAATAAAAATAAAAGGGATTCAGGCAAGAAAAACACAGTATTTACTCACAGATGATATCATTTATGATGAAAACCTGGCAAGGATGAGAAAAAAGTAAAACCCTAATTCATTGCTAGTGGGAAGGTAAATAGAACATTGGAAAACAGTTTAATAGTTAAAAATTAGCTTTCCTACAATTCAACAATTCCATTCCTAGGTAGTTATCCAGGAGATATGTGAGTATACATCCAAACAATAACATGCACACAAATCCTCATAACAGCACTATATATAATAGCCCCAAACTGAAAACAAATCAATATTCATTAACTAGTGAATAGATAAATCAAGTGCTATCCAATCTTTTCATAGAATACTATTCAACAATAAAAATAAATTGATATATACTTAACACAGATAAAGCTAATTAAACAATACGTGAAGTGGAAGAAGACACAAAATAGTGATACTACAGGGTATAGCTCTATTTACATGAACTATCTAGAAAAGGCAAGTCTACAAAGAGAAAAAAAATTTTGTTGGAGGTGGGAGTAGGGATTAACTATAAATAAGCATGAGGAAATTTTGAGAGTGATGGAAATATTTTAACATTGCTTTTTATGATGACTGGAAAACTATAAGTTCACTAAAAAATCATTGAATTACGTAGTTACAATAAGCAGATTTTTTTTTTTTGTACCGGGGATTGAACTCGGGTCCTTGAGCTTGCGCAGCAGGCCACGAAACCACTGAGCTAAATCCCCAGCCCAAAATAAGCAGATTTTACAGTATGCCTCATTGGACTTTTAAGAAATCAATGAGAGGTCTGGAGAGTTTCAATTGAACAAATTTAGCAGCATATTTATAATTCTTGATGCTGGCTGGTGGATCATAGAAGTCCATTGTACTATTCCTTTTACTTTTCTGAGTATTTGAAAGTATTCAAAATTTATAAGAAAAACAAAAGCATAGTAAACAATTCTTATTTGTTCTTCTGTGCAACTTTTCTTACATAGAGAACTGACTGGGATGCTGTTAGCATATTGTATTCAGCACTCATATTCACTTGTAACCAATAACTATATTGACTTAAAGGTCCTAATATTTCCTTTCAGTCATTTATCATCCTTAATAAGTTTGGAGAGCTCTTTTCACTTAAATTCTCTCTTCAATTATAAATGAGCCAAATAACTGCTTTTAATGTATGTCCCCATTTCCACAGCCTTGTTCAGTACACCATGAGATTACTGAAGATCCCCCAAGCCAAGGAGGGAATGGGAGGAAAGGCTGTGGCTAAATTACTTCAAAGTTTCCTTGTACTCTTACATTAGCCTTTGGTTGATGGTTCCATATGACATTGCTAGATGTCTTAAAACTATTATATAAATTTTTACCATAAGAAAAATGTAGTATTCTCCCTTTATCCGTGGGAGATATGTTGTAAGATTCCTAGTGGATGCCTAAAACTGAATAGTACTATATATGCCTATGATAAGGTTTAATTTATAAATTAAGCACAAAAAGAGATTAATATCAATAACTAATACAATAATTACAAAGGTATGATATAACAAAATTTATGTGAATGTTTTCTTTCTCTCAAAGTCAAAACTAATACTAATATTTTAGATTTTGATAGACTTGACCAAAAGTGGCTGAAACTGCAGAAAGCAAAACCATGGCAAGAGGGGCTACTGTATGGACACTTGAATTTAATTCCACTGCCCCAACAGCTAGGTTGAGATTTCCACGAAGATGTGGCTGAGTTCTCCGTTTTTCAAACAACATGAACAACATGAACATAGCAGTCTAGCTTTATTTATCTGAGTTGTCTCCAAAATTAGAAATTATAAATAAAATATTTTTTTAGACCCTACACATTGTGCCTACCAGAAAAGTTGACTGTATCTAGTCCATTAATGATTTCTGGGTTTTGAAGATTACCACTGCAGAACGCCTTAGTTAACCTTCTCATGGGCACAATTTCTGGATGTCTCTAGCTTCAGTACAATTCATCTTAGCAATGGTTGGAAGGGAAGGTAGTAGGACTGAGTGTACAAGGAAGGACTGAACACAGTGTATTCCAATCCCTATTCTAGGACACATTAATATGTGACCTTAGGCAAGTTCATTGAATTTATCCTAATTACTTTTACCTCTTCACTTAAAAATAACTCATGGGAGGCTATGTTACAACACTTTGTCTGTAAAATTTCATAAAATTAATGAAAAATTGTCTACCTGACCTCTGTTGAGTAGTTTATGTCTGCCACAGAAACTGAATACAAATCCTGAACTCACAGACTATAAAGACTCTCACATCACAAGCCTTCTGGGGTGCCAGTTATTTTCTACTGTAAAAGGCTCTCGTGTTTTTCAGGTAGCAGGTAGTCTTGAATTAATGTAAAACACGATATATCAAGAGCAACAAAGCACAGTGACTGAAGAGATCATAGAATTCATAAAAAAAAATCATGAAAGATCAGTTGCTCTTAGCTCCTGGTCTTAGTGCATCAGAACACCCTTCCTTGCTTTTTCCTTTCCTATGGGTTTCATTCAGAATGCTTTTTCACATGTATGCTTGCTCAGGTGAAGGCTGGTGTTGGATTGAGTGAGAAGTTACCTTCACTCAAAGTCTATTCTGAAATGAATCTTATCCAGTTGGTCTCAGAAGTGAGCCACCACTAGAACTCTGGGCTTATATTAGTCCCCTTTCCTGCAGCCTTTGATGAATAAAAGGAAATAAATCCAAAGCTATTGTTGCTGGTTTCATGGAGTACTCTCTTCTGTAAGGAATATGATGATTGCCAACCTTCGTGCTAGGAAGTCTAAGCATTTTATACCAACATTTAGCCCATTTATTCCATTTATCCCCAACAGTTAACTTCTTCCTCCAGAGAGTTTGGTACCACTTCTCTGTGGAGGCCACAGATTAGGTACTGATTCCCAAGGAGGGCTCTTTCTTCCTGAAGACCCCTCAGGAACTTGGCATTTACTTTTTTACCGTAGCTGCTGGAGGTTGTTCAGGTAAAACTTTTGCAGTCAGATAGATTATTGGGACTCCAGTCTTCTCACATGATCCCATTTTTTTACATATTTGGTTTTGTATTTGACTCATTAAGTCTTCAATTGAGCTAATACCATGCTCAACACTTTTTATGTAATTGATTTTAGATGAAAAATATTAAAATTATCTTGACTTCAGCTGTGAAGCCATAATTACCATTTCTATCATTAGCACAATTTAACAATTGCTATCTATAGCCTAGAAAACATCAATACAACATCAAAACAATGTAAAAGAGAACTGGAGCCCTCTGTTTTTATGCATGTATTAGCAATTTTATTGCCACCCATACATCCCACAAATCTTACCGATAGGGCATTTTTCCATCTTTAATTTCACTGCTCAGTTGGGAAAATCATTGTACATATTTGTCTTTCATCTTTCTAGTTTTGTGGTTAATCTTACTATTAACATAAATTTTAATAATTGATTAGTTTTAAACAAACACAGAACTAAGACTTCTTTCTCCTATATTTAACTCACTTATTAAGCAAATATTACATTATACATTATTAACCTGAATTTTAATATGTGCTAAAATGAGACCAGTGAATGCAATAATGAGAGAAAGTCATTCAAAGAATGCAAGTACTGTACAGAGAATGTAGCAAGTATCTTAATTTGTGAGATTTGATTTTTCAAATACGATGTGAGTATGACACCTAATTTACTGTGAAGATAAGGTAAGATATAATTAAATGATTACTGCTACACCTAGGATAGGATCAAGTCCTTAAAAGTGATACTTTGATTATTATTAGCAGTAGTTGCATTGTCATAAATCATTATCTTAGAGTCCTTTTAGATAAATGAATAAAATAAATCCTATGTGAAAATGAAAATGAAATGTATCTTTTTCAAGTGTTCAGAGAATAACTATGATTTGGTTAGGATAAAATTTTTTGAAATCAGGATCTATATAAGTACATGTGCTATTGTTCAGTCACATTTTCCTTCAACACTCTGGGTGCAATGGACCCAAGGTCCTGAATATTCTGTGTAGTTTCTAAATAAAATGAGCCCTGGCTTACATTTCATGGTCTTCTACTAAGGAAACTGCAGGTGAGTATATCTCTTTATGTTGGTCGTTATTTTGTCTCGTTTATTTTTTCCTGGAGGGCATAGAAAAGTGCACACTCAATTTCACCACTTATAATTCTGCAGGACTTTCTGAAACATTTATTAAAACTTGTTTCAGGAACTAAAATAGAAGCGTGCTCACAAAAAACAAGTAAGGTCATAGTGGCTTTTTCTGGTTATAAAAGACAAAAACTCAAGTCAAACAGCTTTTCTAAAGAAATAAGAGAGAGGGAGATAGTTTATCAGCTTTCTTAGCTGGAAAAGTTGAGGAGAACTGAGTTTGAGAATTGAGATAGTTCCTGAAGAGATAAAATTCTTTCTGTGATTAAAAATGAGTATAAGAATCTGTATTGATATTGGAAAATGATTATAAGCCAGGTAAAAGTTTCTGCTGAAGCAAATAGGGTGGTCAAGTGTTTGAAGGTATTTTTTTAGTAGGGAAATATTGCATCTATTTAACAAATTTGTATTATGCACATAGTTGAACACTATCTGGTTGCCCATCAAGACAGACTTTCTGCCTTCTCTTCCTACTATGTACTTCAGAACTGGCTCGTATGAACTGGACCTGCTTGCTCTCTGTCTACCTTATTTGTTCAGACAATGTGAGGCATCAGCGGAAAGTTTAAAGGTAGAAGAGAGCGCAGGCTATTTACTCCCACTGTTCCTCCTTGCTGTGCCTGTGGTTGGCCAAGGCTGTGTTTTTCTAGTAAAACTACAGCTTCTTTCAGATAGATTTCCCTTATAACTAGAAATCTAAGAAGATTTCAAGAAATGTTCCTTGCTTACAGATAAGGGCAGCTTTCCAGTTTTCCTAGCTATTGGGTATTTCACCATTCATCAGTTTTCCAAATCTTTTTAAAAAAAAAAAAAAAAAAAGATTGTTTAGCGAGCCTGTTTTCATTAAGTCCTTATTATTTTGCTCTCTTTTTCCTGGGATTTTCTGTCTTAGATAGTAATTTTAAGAAGTATAGCCCCTGAAAAAGACTTTCAAAATGTAATTATATAATTGTGTTTTTCTTATATCCAATGGATACGCTAACCTTCTTAGGTAGGTGGGAGAAGGGAATTCTATGGCTTCCAATGGCATCTTGATTATACAAATTAACCCCAAGGAGGCACAGGAGGAAATGCTGATGGAATGAAAAGTTTCGTGGATCAAGTGGCTCTTGCATGTAGACGCTTCTGTGATAATAGTGCTTATAATGTTTTTGCCATGTGGTGGTTTCTACTGGCTCTGAGAGCTTACACAAAATGCAGAACTCTGCTATACTTGCAAGAATTCACCTTGCAGGACCCATAGCACTTCAATGTGACTTCATAACACTTCTACTAGGTAGGTGATCTGTTGCTCTAGTCTTTAAACCTGGGCTTACCTCTGATTTTTTTCTGGCTAACAGAATGCAGTACATGTAATGTTAGGCAGTTCTAAATTCAGACTATAGGGACCTTATGTATAGCCACCCTTCCTTTTATTACTTTGCCACCTTACAACTGATGTAGATTGGGCTGGCCTGTAGGCTGATAAGAAATTACCTTCCTCTCATCCCAGATAACAGTTGACTGCCAAAAATGTGAATGGAATCAGTCTACAGTCAACTGGCTGCAAAAAGCATCCACCCTAAATAGCAATTAATAAAGTCAACTATATTAAAATTTAAAAGTCTGGTTCTCAAAACTTTACAAAGGCAAAAACTAGTTAATTTGGAAAAGCAAAAGAAAAGACAATAAATAATAGACTTGTTTTGGAAATACACTAAGAAAAACCCTCACAAAGTTAAAAAAGATTAAAAGGATAGGCAACACAATAGAAAAATAGACTAATAATTTTAAGAGATACTTTAAAAAAAGAAATCAACTTGAATCATAAGCATATGAAAATTTTATTAATCCCTTTAGAATTAGGAATCTATGAAATAATAACATGATAAAAAAATTGTCAAAACTTTAAGACAACCTCCAGAGTGGGAAAATTTTTTCCATCTACTCCTCAGATAGAGCACTAATATCCAGAAGAAAGAACTCAAAAAATTAGACCTCCCCACAAAAGAAACTCTATCAAAAATTGGGCAGGTGAAATGAATAGACACTTCACAAAAGAAGAAGCACAAATGGCCAATAAATACACAAAGAAATGGTTGACACTCCTGGCCATTAGAGTAATGCAAATTAAAGCAACACTGATATTCCATTTTATCCCAGAAAGAATGGCCATCACTGAGGAATCAAATAATAATAAATGTTGCTGAGGCTGAAGAGGGAAAAAGAACCCTTCTGCATTGTAAGTGGGAATGTAAACTAGTACAACCACTATGGAAATCAGTATGGAGATTCCTCAAAAAGCTAAAACTAGAAATTCCATTTGACCTACCTGTTCCTCTTCTAGGTATCTTCCTGAAAGATTTAAATACATCGTATTATAATAATACACGCACACCCAAGTTTACAGCAGCACAATTCATAATAGTAAAATCTTGGAAGTGGCCCATATATTCATCAGCAGATAAATGTCTAAAAAACAATGTGGTATTTACACAAAATGGAGTGCTACCCTGCCATAGAGAAAGATAAACTTGAATCATTTGTAGGAAAATAGATGTACTTTGAGACCATAATTTTAAATTAAATAAATCAGACACACAAGCTTAAATATTACATGGTTTCTCTTATATGAGAAACCCAAAGTATAAATAAAGAGGAAAATAAAAGATAGGTAATAGGAAGTAGCGAGATAGATATTTCTCAAATGGGAAGGGGATCAAGAGATAAAGAGAGGGAATTGGATGGGAGGGAAAGGGGATTAAAAACAAAAGATGTGTTACATACTTGTATCAACTCTACATAAGGAATGTGCACATTATGTACTACAAACGTACTAATTAAAAATCAAAATATATAAATTAATTTTAAAAACTTATAAGTTAGAAGAGACAAAGTGTATTATATTGAATGTTAAACTAGTCTTTCACTCTTTATTTTCCTATAATGGAATTGTGTAGCCAAACCCTTCCATAGACTGAAGGCAGGTACCAACAATCAGACCCTCAGCTACCTTTTGAGGGGAATGACAAGGAATAAATAGAAAGAGACAGAGACAATTTTCAAGATATAAAGGGTGGATTGGGAGAAGAAATGCCTCTAGCTGACAGACTTGAATAAAACTCCATGGTTGGGCCTGCTTTTCTTAGCCAGTGAGAAGCACAGAGGCAGGGGTAGCATATGTTTCATGGAGCAGCCATTATAGAGAATGGGTGGATAAGGATTAAGTTAATGAAGAACAAGATTTTCTCTACACCCAAATGCCCATTCCTGAGGCAGGAGAACACCAACCTTGAGACTGTGAGATCTGAGTTACATAACCTAGTCCTCAACAGGCAGGTGGGGCAAACATCCCTTTTATAAAAGTAGATTATGCTTCAAATCATGGGGTTACTGTGGTTTTTGTGGGTTACACATTCATAATTTTAGATAAGAGTTAGCAGATACTGCAAACCCCCTCAAGATTCAGGCAGAATTTAATCTCTATGAGCCTCTATCCAATAAAAGAATTACTCTTAGCTATCAATTACACAAAGCAAAAATTAAATTACTAACTTTGCTCTGAAAGAACACTAAGTACCCAAGAAGAAAGAAATGTTCCAATGATCAATTATGCAAAATAAGTGGTAAACAATTTGAGTTAGAAAGTGATGAAATATTTTTGTACTTTTCTGCTCATGAGAAGACAGTGATGTGTGGTGGAGGAAAGTTTTAAATCAGTCATAATGCCAACTTTGTTACAATCCTCACATTTACATTAGTATAGTGTCCATTGGACAAATCACACAAGCTTCTCAGGTCAGTTCTTCCTTTAAATTCAGACCTGGAGCCTCCTTCTACATTCACATTTCAAATTTTGAAGAAAATTTGTTATTCTTTTTGAAATATCTGCTTTCTCAGTGAAGATATCTTTCAAGCCTCAGCACCAGGGTGAAGTCAATTAGAACTTTAAACACAGTGTTCCAACTGGGAAATGGAGTATAATCATCTTGAGTATCTCTGTGACCTTTGAAGTAGTAGCACTGTGCTGGTTGCAAAGTAATATCATATCACGGCACTGTCAAAATCTTGAAACAAGACATTTAAACTAAATGTCAACCAATACAAAAAAGGAAGAGTACCAAAGAATTTTATTCCATTAGGAATTTCTAAATAGAAATTTTTGGTAGCTCCAAACTTCTTATAGGCAATTTCAATCTCATGCACAGGAGAAGTCAAAATCTATTGCCAGAATTAAAGAAAAGCAAAATACTTTTTCCAGCATCAAAATACTGTGCACATTGTTTGGAAACTGTGAACTAACAGAGAAAAGACTACAAAACCATAGAAAAGGCTAAGAGAAGTGAGACAGGGCAGCTGCTGCTGGCCTTCGTTTGTGACAGATATGTCAAGCTCTTCTTTTCAGTGGAGAGGTTTAGCCAGAGCAAGTATGGTGGCCATCTGGGATCCCGCAAGGCTGGATCTGAGATGGTTGTTTTCTTCCCCCAAATTAAGTATGTATGGAGTTGGGCTACCAAATGGGTTATAATGGCAAGGAGGGCTGGAAATTCATATTTGGTGTCAAGATACAGTCAAAAAGAAAGGCCACAGAGTTGAGAATAAAAAAGAATACTGGGTAAAAATGTTGAAGAGGAAATGTCAACAAACTCCGATGCTAGAGAGCCACTGTTCCTGTTAGAAATTTTAGATACTGCTAGAATATGACTGCACAGAACTCTGGGTTGGGCGAACAAGGAAGAGCAATCTGCATCATATTTCATCAGTGTCCAGTTCTAAACCAGTGGAGAAATAAACACTAAGCATGGAGACCAATCAAACTGCTAGGTTGATGGGCCTGCCTTTGAATGTGATATTGAAATTGGATTGTCAGTATGAAAGTCCTGAATTGGACAAACTCAGGTGTTCAGCTGTAGGCAGTGTTGGACCTTGGAAGGGTGCCCTGCATAATAGAGCTCTACCCAGGTAGTACTCACAGCCCAAAGAAGAGAAATTGTCCTGTTGTAAACAGGATTGTTCCCAGAAATAACCAACTAAAAAGAAGCCAAACTTGTCCAGTTAGCCTACCCAAGTTTACTGCCATTCAGACAAATTATCCTACTTCCCCTTGGCAGAATGTAGAGAAAGGTCCATTCATGCGAAGGAAACATTAAAAATACAGAGGGTCCTTTTCTTCCTAGGGGTAGGGGAAGTGGGAGGGGAAGGGAAAAGGAAAGAAGGGAAAGAAAAAATTATGAGAAAAGGAAAAAATGTAAACAAAGTTTTTGTAAATAGGGAAGGGAGCACAGGGAATAAGAACCAAGATATATCATGTGCAGGTACAAGCACCCAATGATAAATGTAAACATATTGTATACCTAAAATGTACCAATAAAAGAATTTAAGCAAAAAAAAAAAATACAGAGGGTACCTTAATCACTAAGGAAGTAGCCCAGCTAGGATAAACAGGATGGCCAGGGTGGAAGGAGGTCAGAAATATATGAAAGGGTCAACTGAGGAGGTAGAAGTTACAGAGCTATACTTCAAGATCTGACATGCATGGCTGTCTGAATCCAACTCTATATAACTGACTTGTTCTAAAGAACCTTGAATAGTGAACGAAGAAGAAACCTAACTAATCAAGCCCAGCTCTTGGGTCCTCGGATTCCTCTATCTGTGTGTGCTTAAACCCTTCCCTGTCATTGCTTGATTCTTTATGCTTTTCAAACTATTTCCATATATTATTTTATTTACGCTCATGATTATTCTTTTTGGAGAAACAAACCCTAATTATT
>NW_004624813.1:341967-401440 GCF_000247695.1 Heterocephalus glaber | reverse complement strand
TCTTTGCAAATAGGGAAGGGTGGAGGGGGTGAAGGGAGGGCAAGGGAAGGGGAAAAAAATAAGAACCAAGAGACTCATGTAAAGGTACAAGATCCCAATGATGAATGTAACTGTATTTTATACCAAAAATGTACCAATAAACTTAATGGGAAAAAAAGAACTCAAAGATAAAAATAAATAATGAATACATTTTCATATAAACAAAAAATAAGAAAATATAACACAGACCTGTATTATAAAAAATATTAAAAGAAAAATATGTTAGATGGCAAAATAAAATTTATAGAAAGACATAAAAAGGTACATATATCAGAAAGATATTAAATAGTAGAATAACATAATTGACTGCATTAACTGAATTGGCAATTGCATCCACCATGACATCCATGTTCTTTACATGTGTTCATAAAATTTACTTGAAAATATAGTCATAGAATAGACTACAAAATAAATCTTTAAATTTTTGAAGAAACTGAAATTTTAACATATTTCCTGACCAAAATGGAACTGAATTACAAGTCACCAAAATAATACATGTAGAAAAGTTCAATCTGCAAATTTTAAAACCCACGTTTAAATAACTCATGGGCCAAAGAAGAAATTATAAATAATACTGATAATAATGACATTACAAAGAATATAATAATGAACTAATAATGAAAGCACAGCACATCAGCATTTTTTCAAAACATTCAAGGCAAAGTCAGAAGGAAATTTTTGTTTTGAAATGTTTACACAGATCTATGCTTACATAGATCAAATCAATTATCTAATCTTGATTAGAAACAAGAAAAAGAACAATTACACTAAAAGTAATACATATAAAGAAGTCAATTAAATTGAAAACAGAAAACCAACCAAAGAAATTCAGTGAAACTAAAAGTTTGTTCTTTGAAAAATCTAATAATTTTTTTAAAATCTGGTAAGGCTAGCCAAGAAAAAAAGAAAACAGAAACTTTCAGTTAAGTGCTAAGCATAGAAATGAAATCACAACAGATCTTACTGATATCATGAACAATTTCATAGCAATTAATTTGAAAACTGAAGTTAACAAATCCCTTCAAGATACAAACTACCAAAGCTCAATGACTCAAAAAAATTTAACACTCTATACCCATTAAGGAAATAAAATCCATTCTTAAAAACCTTCTCACAAAGGTAATTTCAGGCCCAGACAGCTTCCTTGATAAATTCTATAACATTCTGAAGGCAAAAAACTATATATGCAATAGTCTAGAAAACTGAAAAGGAAGAAGCATAAGGCCAATTTATTTTATGAGTCCATCCTTACTGCGACACTAAAAATCAAAGACATCACAAGAAAAGAGGACTAATGAATAATATCTTGTAAAAATACAGGTGAGAAAAATAAGTATAAGATATAAAAGTTCTTGAGAAATGTATGTCAAGAGCTTGGACTGAAAGGACCAGAGAGAATACAAAATGAAAAGAGGTTGTTATTTTGTCCAACATAGTTTGGAAAGGAAACAGACCAATAAAATTATTTACATACATGTTACCTTTTATCAAAATGGAAATATGACTAAAAGAAGTTGAAACCAAGAGCTGAGAGAGCATAGTGGAGACCTCCACGGTACCAGTGCAGAGGAGAGACCCACAAAAGATTGTCCCCAGGCAATGAATCCTAATCAAAGAATTCAAATTGGAGTTTCCAAGTTAAATCTCAGAATTGCTTTGGACCAGTCATTCCTATTTACCTTTCGTTTGTATCTCTTTTGAATCAGAATGCCTAAAATATGATGATAACCTTGATCTACCATTGCATGTAGAAAGTATTGGGGCCATAGGACTCACCTCTACTTTCACAGCAAAGAGTAATTCTGCTCCAAGAATTGCACTTAATGAATTATATTCTGCATCTTCATTTGCATGTGATTTATTTAAATGTTGAGATTATTTATTTAAAGGTTGCGACTTTGAGCTTTGAAGTAATGAAATTTAGATGAACTTCTGAAGTTGAGCCAATGTTGTCAAAAGGTAAGGACCTCAGAACACTTGTGAGAGAGAATGAGTTGTGTTTTTGGCAAGGCCTTGAAACATTATGAACCAGGCAGCCTGTGGTAGACAAAATTTTAAGATATTGGGCCGGGGATTTAGCTCAGTAGCATCGAGCCTGCCTCGCAAGCACAAGGTCCTGAGTTCGATCCCTGGTGCAAAAAAAAATTAAGATATCCCCAAGAATTACCACTTCTCTGTACATTGCAGGCATAACCCTTGGGATTTTTAATATGATAGAGTTTATTTCAGTGATTAGGTTATTTATAAGTAAAATTGAATTTAAAATAAAAATATTATCTAGGTGGGTATGACCAAATCATGTGCATGTTTAAAAGTAGAAAGCTGTCCCCAGCTGAATGAAGAATTTTTTAAATAGTCAAGTTTTTAAAATTGGAATTTGATAGGAGGGGACTACTTGGAAAGGAATATGGTTGGCCTCTAATTGCTGAGAACAGCCCCACCTGGACAGCAAGGAGTGAGAACCCCACTCCTACATATCCAATGAGCTAATTTCTCCCCATAACCTGCAGGAGATCTGAAGAAAACTTTTCTCTATACAAGAACCAGAGCAAGACTATGCGTAGGACTAGGGTTTATCATAGAACTGTAAGCTAATAAATGGATGTTTTACATAAAGAAATTGGTGGAATTGTGTCTCATTCTTATAGAATTTTAATATAGATCTTTAAAATCTTTTGGCAAATTAACTAGGAAGTATAAAAACAATAATACAACATTGAAAAGTAGCAAAAGAATATTTTAAAAGTTTAAAAATCAAAAGAATATTATTCCATGACCAAGTGAGTTTCACTCTGTATATGCAAGGTTTACTTAACATTCAGAGGAGGCAAATTAATTTAATTGACCATACTAACAGACTAACAGAAAAGGTCCACATTTTTATTTCCATTAAGGTTTAAAAAAGACCTCATTTAACATCCAGTTATGATTTTTTTAAAAACCTTCAGGGTTTTTTAGTCAGTGAGAATAGGAAGACACATAACTATGATAAAGAGCATCTACAAAACACCTACACTAATTTCATACTTAACCATGAAACAGTTAATATTATTTCCCCAAATCAAAAATAAAGCAAGTCTCATTGCATGCAGCATTATGCAGGACACTGTAATCACTGCAATAGGGCAATAAAGAAATAAAAGGAACACAGACTGGAAGAACAGACCTATCCTTAGTGACAGACAATATGAGTGTGTATGTAAAACATCCTAAAGAATCAATAAGAAAGTGATTTGAACTAGAAAATGAGTTCACAAGGTTGTAGAATACAAGTATAATATGTAAAGATAAATTGAATTTCTATGCACAGCAATGAATATTAGAAAACAGACAACTCCACAATAAAGCAATACTAAAAATATTAAATACTTAGTAAAAAAAATTTATTAAATTATATGTGAGAACTATATACTAACAGCTACAAAACATTTATGAGATAAATTAAATGAAATCTGAAATAGGAGAAATATATATTTTTTAAATTTTAATTTTTTTTAGTATGAGTTTGCAGTACAAAATTACTACATTCATTGTGGGGAATTGATACATGTACATAATATATCTCAATATTTTTCTCCCTTCCTGTCCACTCCTTTTTTTAATTTTAATGTTTTGCCAGCATCAGATTTATTTATTTATTTTATAAGTCTTTATCAAGTTAATTATCATAAACACAGACTAACAGCCAGACTAACAGGCAAAAAAAACATACAATACATGTAAGACACTTATACTAAATCAAGGTGCACTTGTTAGATGCATTGGCCATGATGGAATACAATAGTATTTTTTCTCAATTTTTTTCTTATTGTCTGTTTTTCTTTTCCACTTTATTCACATATTGAGTTTCTTATATAAGAGAAACCATGCAAGGAATACGCTATATTTAAATATTGAAAGAGTCAGTACTTTTAAGATGGTAATTCTTTTCCAAATCAATCTGTGTATGTAAAGCAGTTTAGACCAAAATTCTGGCAGTATTTTTTCCAAGAAATTCACAAGTTTATTCTAAATTTGCAGTAGGTAGAAATAACAAGCTAATCCTAAATTTGATGATAGCTAGTAAGGAAAGTGTTTTGCTTTGGGATAACCAAAATGACCTAAGTGTGATTGTGGTTATAGTTATACAACTCTGTATGGTTTGCAAATTTTAGTTCAATAGTTGTTTTATTTTTTAAAATAAAACAAACATGTATAGAAAATAAGATATCCAAAATAATTCTTGAAAAACTTAAATAGCATAGTTGGAAGATTTATGTCACCTGTTTGTAATATTTTAATTAACATTTAATAAAAATTCAGTAATTAAAAGACTGATATTGGCATAAGGATAAGTAGTTACATAGCTCAAAAGATCAGAATGGATTCTGGAAATAGACACACACACAGTTAATTGATTTTTGACAAAGGAACAAAGAGAATTCAATGAAGAAAATATTTTCAATAAATTGTCACATGTATCTATATAGGAAAATTGAAGCTTAACTTTTAAATCATACTATGTTTGAACAGCTAATTCACAACTGTTCACAATTTCCATTAACAAATGGAAAGGTTAGTAATAAAATTCATTTAGAGGGAAACAAGAATAAATCCATGGCTGGGAAAAAAGACTTCTTACATACAATACAAAAATACAAACCACAACATAATAACAATAGTAAAGAAAATGGAGTAAAGAGATTTAGAGTCTAGGGGAGGAAGACAGGAGAGGAAGGCATGGGGGACAAAAAACAATCAAGATGTATTATGTACATATACCACTGTCTAATACCAGTGTAAACTTCACGGACTGCAAACATGCACTAAATAAAAACAGAAAGTTGAAGCAAAATAAATAAATAAATAAGATAAGCTGCACTTCATAAAAATTAACTTCTACTCCTGAAAGATATCACTGAGAAATGAAAAAGCAAGCTACATTAGATAAAAGAAACATTCTCAATGTATAGGGTGAATCATCAACGTGAATCCAGAATATAGAAAGAATTACAACTCAAATAAGAGAACAAACAAATCAATTTAAAATTAAACAAAAGATTTGAATTGACACTTTATAAAGAAAAGTGTATGATTGTTTAAGAAGTAGATGAAAAGATGTTTGACATTATTATACATCTGAGAAAAGTAAATTAAAGCTAAAATGAAATACTTCTCACTAATGGAATGACTGAAAGGGGACATAGGTAGTATTTTTGGGTAAACCAAATGTTCTGAATCATGATTTTGATGATTGTTATACATATATTTATATTAGTCAAAATTCATTACTTTTAAAATTGATACATCTTATTATAAATATCAATGATACTATGATATAAAGAAAAATGAAATATTCATAAAATAACATAATACTGTAGTAAAATGTAATGATAAATAAAATTTGATGAGAAAGTCTTATGGAATTATTTTATTAGGGAGAAAAATATTGAAGCACATATTTGAAATTATTAAGATATCTTACATGGAGTGATGGAAAATGGAAATGGGAATGATAAGGCAGAAGAGAAAAAATTTGCCTCTTGAGTACTTGGAATCCCAGGTGTGCAACAGCACATCCAGTTATAAAATTAAGTTTTTATAACAGTGATCCAGAGACCTTGATCCAATCCTAATTGAAATCCCTTGCTCAATGTGGATAGCATCAGCAACATGCGGATTTAAGATGATCCAATTATGTGTCAAATTCTGTGTTGTGTGTGGGGTGAATGTACAAAAGATGCACTTAAAATGCACTGAAATTTTAGCAATAGTTCTTATGGAATGGTGAGATTGCCAGAGATCTTACCTTGCTTTTATTGCTATGTATCATTTCAATATTTTAATGTAGAAATGCATTATTTATTTAAATAAAATGAAATTATTCTTCCCATAAAGAAAATAAATTTTAAATATATTTGTGTGGAAAATAGCAATACAATAAGGCACACACAAAGTAACCATATATCACAAATAACAAAGTAATATTGAAGCATTTGGATAGTGAAGGTGGGGGTGAAAATTAAAGAACAATTTTGAGGATATCTGATGAATTTGAAGATGCATCTTCTGTGATCTACTGTGAGAGACCCTCTTGCACATGAGCACAAGAAGATACATACAGAAATATTTATTGCAGTACTGTCTGTAATGAAGACAGAATATCTGACTTTCAGTTGAAGGATGGACAAATAATTTGCATAGCACTTATGTCTGTAAGAGTTGCATCAACATGGACAACACTTAAAACCTTTAAACCAAATAAAAAAGAATTTGGAGAGAATAATGAATATGAGATCACTTATTATAAATCAGGCTGAAGGACACATATAGTAAAATATAAAATAAAAACTTGCATGGGAAACTAAACCCTGAGCTCTAGAGAATGATAGAAATGATAGAAGATAAATAGAAATGAGATCAGGGTGCTAAATGTAAGGATTTCAGCAGTGGTTTCTTTTCATCACCAAAACAATGTGACAAAATGTTCTGATTGCTAAACCATGAATGATGAGCACAGGAGCCGACTGGAGAACATGATAGAGTGCAAATTTTTCATAATGTAGAATACTTAAAATACATAGCTTCCAAACTTCTGCTAATAATAGCTTTTTCCTATAGAAATATCTCTAAAATTAACTGGTATATATCTAATAATGAAGCCATACTTTATTGTTGATTGAGAATAGTTTATTACTGAGCTTCTAAAGTTCTATTATACATACTTTGTTTAATCATAACTTCACAAGGAACAGAATTTAAGAATGAATTTACATCTAAAATTTGATCAAGTGAAAGCACAGTGAAACATGTCCTGCCAACTCTCTTCAAGGTCAACACTGATCACGGCCATAGTGATTGGTCCACAAGCCCAAACATGGATTGTGAAAATAGAAGACATGATTGGCTCAGTCAGTACAGAAATGGTCTGTGAGAAGTGAACAGCAAAAGCCTTCCCAAATATCAGATGAACAAATTAATTTACAACTCTACCCTTCCATTTTTGGGAGTTATTAATTCTCTAATTCCTGAAAAAAAGTTTTGGTTGTAATTCTGCCCTTTTGGGGCTCAGAAAGAACCATATTATTTCTGAAGCTTTCCTGTGCACCATTCCAAAAGCAAGTCCAAGCTGTTTTGCAAATAGTATAGTGGGGATAGGGCTCCCTCTATCCTGAATTAAAAATCAACATGCAAAATCCAAAGAAAAACTGCTAAACTCAGACAGTTTTATAAGAAGAAAAAGATTATAACATTTTGAAATTTTATAATAAATACCATTATTATCTAATATGCATCTTCTGAAATTTGAAAACTTTCATAATAAATAGATGCCTTTAAATATTAAAATGTTGACTTATTTCCATAGGGTCATAATTCATTAGTAGAATTTGAAATGAGACTGTGCTTTTGTGGTTATTTAAAATGCAGCAGGTAAACATATTATTCAGGTTTATTTTATTTCATTTCTTAAGCCAGTTCCTACACTATAACATGAGATTGTGGAATTCAGTAATTTATGGTCAGCAAAGGAGAGGGAAATAACACAAGATGGGTCATCCACGGAGCAGAATTCTGAGTATCCAACAGTGCAAATGCTTTTAATATTCCATTTACAAATAGTGCCTTTGGACATGTGCAGTAGAGTTATACATATTGTCTGCCACGAGATATAAAGTGTAGAAAGGAACCTTCAGAATTATGAAGGCAGGATCCCATTTCACAACTTTTTTTTCCAAGTTAGAGGGAAGATGCAGAATATGCTGAAGAGCTCTGAGGATCTAAGCCATAGCAGAGCGGTGTGCGAGAGGCGATCTGATGGTGCCTGTGAGGGGAAGATGTACATCATATTATTCATGGATACCACCTGCTGGTAAATGGGCAGCGTTGCTTCAAAAAGAAGGGCACAGAGGGTAAAAAGAAAAGCCATACTGAATAGAGACAGAGGATGAAATGGGTGGATGAAATTAAGTAGACTTTATAACGAGCTGGTGAAATTTCATTTACTCAACAACTTCTGTAACAAAATCCTGAGTTTGAATTTGAGGTGCTGTAATAGTAGTGATGTGTATCGATCGGATCCACTATAACTTTGTAACTTTATAAAATAATTGCACATAAATCCAAGGTTTCTAAGCTATGAATTCTTATCTCTATGGCAATGCTTCGGAAAGGGTGCAATTTTCGCCCTGCCCACCCCACCCCTAGCCCCCAAGAGGAAATTTGACAATGCCTGGAGACATATGTTTAACTATCCCAACTGGGAAGTGCTACTGACATCTAGTGGGTAGAGGCCAGGATGCTGCCAAACGTCCTAGCACAGACCTCCAAAACAGCAGGTTCAGCCCCAAATGAAAATGCCATCAAACTTGAGAAATCCTGGCATAAAGGAACCAAGTCAAAGACAAAAATACATAATACTAAGGTTAGATCATAATACCCACACTTTCTGACATTCATAGTATTTAAGTAACTGTTATGTGTAGTGCTTACTAAATGTCCAGACCCCTTCTAAGAGTCTTATAAATATTAACAAGTTTGAGTTTCATAACAACCCAAAGAAGCACACAATAGTAGACCCATTTTTAAATAAGCCTGGAGATACAGCTCCAAGCTGGAATAGCATGAGTGAGAAATAGCACCTTCAAAAAATAGGTAAGAGGGAGCTGAAATACAAATTGGTTAGATTAAATACTTAGTCACAATGTCACAGCTGGAAAGTGAGAGAGCCATAATAGGAACCAGAGCTTGAATCCACGTTAGTCCCTTTGTAGGAAACTATACTGTTCACCTTGCAGTAGGCACATTTTTTAATCTAAGAAGATATCTAAAAGTAGAGTTGCCATTTCCTTGATTTTTATGCCTCCATTGGGGTCTTCTACTAGAACTTGGTGAAGTTGATGTATTGTTGTTTACTGCATGCTTTGATCTCCCTCTTTTAAAAGGAAGTTTGGTGTAGTGGTGGTGAGGGTGGTTTCTGAGAGTTTGAATCCAGAGAGTCTGGATTTAAAATTTAGTGATAACTCTTAACTCTATGGTTTTACTAACTTTCTATTCTTCCATTTCCTCCTTGTAAAATAAAGTTATTAATATTTGAAAACTTGTTGCAAGGAATAAATATACAGTATGTATTATGCCTACCACATAGAGGACAAAAAAGCTACAATTTCCATTAGTAGCTATTATCATTATTATTATAATTAATAGACAGGAATTTCTTAAAAATATTTAAACAGTTCTTTATTCCTTTTCCTTGTACATCTCTTTCTCCCTGCCCACCAGCCTGGATAGAAAGTTCTAGAAACTTCTAGATGCTCTAGTAACTTCTGTCTTCCGGTAAATGAAGTTAATTCTAACAGTTCTCTGTTTATGTAATGAGAAAAGTCTCTAGAATTGTGTATATAGAAATACACCTCTCTCTTTTTCATTTTTGGTTATTCTTTGAGTCTCTTGAAAACTATTTCTTTTTTCATTTTGTTATTATATTGATTTCTTCATCTTAGACAATTCAGGTATAAATTCTCATCTCCTTGAGTATTCCTTTATTTGAAGTAAGACAACTCCTTGATTCAAATAGAATAACATTGTAAATAATTCATTGTGTGTTTACAGTGTCAAATTTTTCTCATTAGATCATCAGTAGTAGAAGACCAACTCAAGATAGCTTTGAAAGAATAGATTCTATGTTAACCTACACCACTGTGAAGTTCAGAAATACGGCAAGGTCCTGATGTCACCAGCATGCCCACACAGAGGACACTGAATTTCTGGCTATCTCTTAGAAACTTTTGTGTCTACTGGCTTTTTTCTCTGGTTTCTTCAGAAAAGACAAGGTAATCCATGGTTACCCAACAAGTCCAAACACTTCTATTCCACCTCTACTCACTCTTTTCTGTATATTGGCATCCATAATAGCTAGAGTAATAGAGCAAAACCTATAGTACAGAAACTAAGGCTATATGATGGCTCTTCTGTAATGTAACTCAGGATAGAGTACAACTCAGTTTTCTAACATAAAAAGACAAAATAATACCTCCTCATAAGAAGATGAATTTTTACATGGCATATCACTGGCCTTTTTACTGATCATCATGGTAAGTTCAAAAATATATATTTCATGAGTAAAAGCAATCAATGAAAATCCTCATTTGTAACAGTGGTCTTTCAAATTCTCCACCACAAGACAATACCATCCTGGGAGTGTCTTCTCCTCCCTCCTCTGCTTTCAAGATCTCAAAACTTTCTCTCCTCTTTATCCAATGATAGATTTGGAAATGACTGAGAATGAATAACAACCCAGGGAGGAAAACTGACTTTTCTTGGTGTTGGCAGAAAGAAAGCATGATAAGGAGAGAATAGTAGTGAGAATGAAAGCCACAAGACAAAAGCATGGAACAAGCAGAATGAACAAGAAACAAGCCATTCATCCATCTCTTCATGGACTCTGTGTGTAACATCTGACCTTTGAGTAGAAGACCTACCGGACTGTCTTCACGATTGTTTGCATGTGCTTAGCTAAGCATAACATGGTTTTCTGTTGGTTTTGACCACCCTCTGTTCTATAGTAATGGATCAAAGAACAAAGGTGGCAAAGTCATTTCAAAAAGTTTGTGAAAAAAAAAGTTTGTGGAGAGCCTGTTACATGCTAGGATCTGTGTCATCATCAGAAATAACTAATTAGTACACTATACTCCATGACAGGTAATGATGGGTACTCTAACAGTGGATAAGCAAAGTCTAATGGGCACTGTGTTCACTTTTTTGTCACTATGATAAAATACTGGGGATGATCAATTTCAAAGGAGGAAAGATTTAGTTTGGTTCACAGTTTCAAAGCTTTCAGTCCATGCTTGCTGAGCATTAGCACTTTGGGCTGTGGAAAGGCAAAACATTATAACAAGGAGTGCATAAGAGAGTAAAGCTGCTCACCTTGCAGTAGCCACAAGGCAGAGAGAAAAGGGGCCATGGTCTCCACACAGTGTCCACTTCAAGGCCACACCCCCAGTGACTTATTTCCTCTCATAAGGCCCTACCTCCTAAAAGTTCTGTCACCTTCCAATGAAATCATTAGCTGGCAACCAAAGCTTTAGACCATAAGCCTTTTACAGAACCTTAGTAGATACAAAGCATCTTCAAACCATAATAGATACAAAGAATAGATTCAAAGAAGGAGAGAATTAGCAGAGAGAAATGACTTAGCTATTGAGGCTGGATGACAGACAATGGGAAAGTAAAATACATGGTTGTTATTTTTTTGGAGGTAAGAAGTGAGAATGATTTAAATTAAGAATGCAATACTATGGTCTCAAGTTGCATCCATTTACCTACAAAGGCCTCAAGTGCATCTTTGTTTATGGCAGAGTAGTACTCCATTGTGTGTAAATACATTTTCTTTATCCATTCATCTGTTGATGGACATATAGTCTGCTTCCAATATTTAGCTATTATACATTGTGCTGTTATAAACATGGTTATGCATGTATCCCTTAATATGATCACTTTAACTCTTTGGGGAAGATACTTAGAAGTAGAATAACTGAGTCAAATAATTTCTAGTTTTAGTTTTTTGAGGAGTCTCCCTACAGATTTCCATACTGGTTATAGCAGGCATGGCGCCTCTAAACCACATACCAGGCCTCTCATGTGTTTTTAATTAAACAACTTTTAAAGAGGTATTATGCCACAAGAGTTAAGAAACTCTGAGTGTATGTCATGTGGGTTTAAATCTAGCTCTGTTACTCACTGCCTGTGTGATCTAGCAAACTACTGAACAGCCTCCTTTCCATCTCTTGTTCTGTAGAGTGAGCATGATAGTGTGTACTAATGGAATAATTTGTGAGTATAAAATAAGGTAATGTATGTGGCACATGAGTAACAGCACGTGTGCCAATGTGAGAAAATGTTAAGTTTACATAAGTACTTTGTATTGTGTTACAATTTATTTTTACTGTTGTATCAGTTGAGTCTATGAATTTTATTTTCTTCATTAAGTTTGTTTATTCACTTTAGCTAATATCAATAGAGTCAATTTTATGTTTTATTGGGGTTTTTGTTTGTTTGTTTGCTTGTTTTTTGAGACAGGAGCTCACTATATAGTTCAGGCTGGCCATGAATTCACTATGTAGCACAGGCTGGCCTCATACTTGCAGAAATCCTCCTGTCCCAGCTTCCTGAGTACTGGGACTACTATTTTATTTTTTATTAAGGTAAGTGAATACAGCATTTGAGTAAAAAAAGTCAAAATAGAATTGTGTTTGCCAAGGTTCTTAGCAAAGCCTAAAAGGATTTTAGAAGCAAAGGCCACTCTATTGCTATATCCTACACAGAGATATCTTTGCTTCTCATTTTTATTTTTGTCTTGTTTAAATTAATCAATATAATTATGTACATGGATTAACTCAATAATTATACTAAATTTCTCCAAGGAGCTATTCACCTGGTAATCTAAGTGAATGGTACTCCTGGAATAATGCAATTCATAACTTGAGAAGCTGTGCATGTCAGGTTTAACATAAACACGAGTGATTATAAACCTTGTTCCTAAGAAATGAAGGTCAAAGCATGTATGCTAGAAACAACTCACTAACTGAATGTTCTTTTGTATATATCAAAAATATATTCTTCTGTCTTATAAGTGAAATAACATGCTTTGTTTTTAAAGAAATGTTTCTAATAATAAATAGGATACTTTCAACAGACATCACTTGCCATGGATATGGCTTGAAGAGACTTCTAGCAATAATAGTAAAGAGCTCATTACATCCCTGTTGTAGTCAGAAGGATTCAGCAAGGAAATACATTAAATACAGGAGACATAACTTATAAGGTTATATTATGATAATTACCGAAAGAGTCAAATGCAAAGGAGTTCAAGAGATTAACCACACACTAGAAGCCCAAAGGATTCAGCTGAGGGCCGAGATCCCAGCAGTTTCCCACACAAGTCTAGCTAAAGGCCTAGAGTCCAAGTCAACGTCCCATGCTTGTCCGTATTGAGGATCTGCACCTGGAAGGCCCAAAGGCCAGTGGTGGAAGCCAGAAAATCTATGCCAGTGAGATGAAGGATTTGTGCCACCAAGCTGAGGGAACCACATTGGAGCCAGGAAGTGATGCTCACGGTAAAGATCAGAGCTCCTTTGATGAAAACAGCAGCCATTCCCAGTGGCAGAGAGGCCCTGATGAAAACAGCCTCCTCTGATGAAAACAGCCTAGTTTGCATCAGGAAAACCATCTGCAGCAAACTTCTCCTAGGAAATCAACAGGCCAAGATCTTCCCCTCCAGTTCTCTTTTTATGACTATTGGTAACAATCCTCCATGCTCAGACCACACTAATTCAGTTCAGCTGGGTGCTACAAGTTGACCATTAGTCAATCCACTACAATCCCTTAGAAGTCACTTAAAAACCTTTACTATATGAATAAATAAAATAGTCATGTCTTTGTTTTGATTGAGGAAGCAATTGCAATTTAGGAAGAGTTGCAATTGCTGATGCTCCATTTTCCTTGTATTATATAGGATTCATGAACATGTGCTTCAGAATTAGAGGTAAGGGCAAAATTATTATGATGCAGTTATTCAGAAGAGCTGTCTGGAAACATTTTTTTAAAAATCAGGATACTCTCATCATTCTGTCAAATGCTTCTAGTTGATTACTGGAAACGAAAACTTATAAACTTTTTCATATCAGTTACCAGTAGGTATAATTATGAAAGTAGCTTGGACTGATTTAGACTTTCCCAATGCTATCACTTATAAAATAGTCAAGATTTCCATAGTGTCCTGCCAGATGTCTGTGTTCTCCAATGGAAGAGACAATAGAATAAATACCAAAGGTAAAGCCTATCATAAGAAAACAGTCAAAGTACAAATCTTATTTAAATGGCATATTCAGGAAACACATTTTGGAAATTACTTGTTAATTTAGTAGCGATATAGATGAAATAGAGTAACAGTGATATCATTTGGCAGAAGATTCATCAAATTTCAATTTTATGAAAAATTTTCCAGAATCTGTATTAACTTTTATGTTCTATAATATCAACTTTAAAACACAGTACTTGGTTCTCAAAAGAAACATCTCTCCTAAGGAGCTAACCTAATTTCTGCCAAACAAAACCCTTGTTTCCAGCATACATGTCCCGATAACTTCATGAGTACCATAGGTTACCCTCATTGTATTTCTTGTGCTTTCCAGCAATACTTCATGGACTGACTGCTAATTAGTGCCTATCAAAATACATATTCTATTTTTATCTCTCTGACTCCTGCTTATTAAACTTTGTAAGTACTAAACAGTTCCCCACACATTTAATTTGCTTATAATTTTATTTTAAAAACAAACTTATAATTTAAAAGCTTTCACGAGCAGGTATGGTGGTGCAGCACTCTGGGAGGCTGAGGTAGGTGGCTCTCAGGTGGTAGCCCAGTCATTGCAACTTAGTGAGACCCTGGCTCAGAACTTTTTAAAAAAATGGTAAAAAGGGCTGGGGATGTAGCTTAATGCGAAAGCCCTGGGTTCAATACCCAATGCCACACACCCAAAAAAAACTGACTTCATACATTTGCCATAATCACTGAGGGTCTTTTAAACACTCCTTTTTAAACTTTTGACATTTTCTAACTTGCAACTATAGTGTTAATAAATCTCCACAATAATTAACTTGAAAGAAATGTAACAATGCTTTAAAACAATTTGCAGTGTTTTATTTTTTAAGCATTTCAGTAATGCAAAAAACATTAGGCATCCTAGAAAGTAATTTATTAAAACACTTACCTGATAGATTTTCTTGTACATGAGCCTTGCATTAGTACTAGTATAAACACATATTACCACTTTTCTATTATGATAAGGTTTAATGATTGTGGCCTTGGGTAACATTAAGACTACTTTTAAGGAAGTTTTACCCAATATATCTTTGTGAACATTTAGTATTTTTTACTTGGAAACAGAGTGAGGTATTGAGGTCTCTGTGATTGTTTATATTAGATAATTAATCGTACTGTGCATCCTTCCTTAAGGTAAGTGAATTAACCTTATCATTAAACTCTATTTTGTCTTAAATATATTTTGTAGTCTTGACGATTTAAATAATATATAATATACTATAGTGCATTAGCAAAGCTAAATAATAAAAATAATCTCCCACAATATCATTAGCAATCCTAAATTTATTCATTTATGCCTTCTCCAGATTTGTTTACATTCATTTTAAGCAGTTGTTATATAATTGTGATCATTTCTGGCTCTATGGCTAGAATATAAGGAAAGTGTTTTTCATCATACAGACTCCTTTGCTTCATTCTGCTCAAAATCCATGACAGCCTCTTTTTTTCTCATCTTATTTTTACTTAAAGAAATCTATATCCATGAATGTGGCATCTCCCGCACTGGTCTTTCCCACTGCTTAGCATCCATCTTCCCAGCCTATGATCTCCCATTTTTTCTGGCTCTGCATTTGACATTTACACACATTTTGATCAAGTCTCATTGTAACTTTTCACGCATATTTTAAAATCAAGTTACATAAGAAAATATTCTCCCAAATTTTGTTCAAATAAGATATAAAACCAAGAGTTGGTTACCAAAAAAGGCCATTGTCATGTCATCTTGATTTCATTTCTCAGGAATAGAAAGCAAAGCCAGACAAGACACAAAAGAGCAACTATTATTAAGTACTATTCTAATTGCATGTTACATATTTTAATTTTTCCAATACTCATGAAACTCAATGAAGCAGATACTGACATTAATCGTACTCTCACTCCCATAATAAAAATGAAAAGAGAAAGATTAAACAACTTTCCCAAATCAAGAATTCTAACCACAGAGCCTGTGAGTTTGATCATGGCACATCTTACTTCTTTGTATGATTAACAGTGTTAACCTTTTATATATTTTCTAACATACACATATACAAGACCTAGTCATATTTGAGAGTAGCTAAAAAGCAATAGTAGCTTAGAATTTTCTCAATATCTTAACCTAGAAAAATTCAGAGATTGTATTTTCAATATTTCTATTTTTAAAAAGAATGACAGGAACTTATATTTCAACTTCAGAAGAATTTCAGAGATCATTTGAATTGTCAAGGTATACCGCAGTATTATTTCAATTTAATCTTTTTACATTACACAGGGGAACTGGGGTTAGAAAAGAAACCAGAAGACCCAGCTCTGGCAATAGCACTGCCCACCAATAGCTGACTGTTTAGATGTCACTTTTGTTATATAATCGTTTTCTTCATTTGATAAGAAAATTCTTTCTGAACAATAATGTAGGTTTTTACCTAACTCACTGATTTGTTCTAAAGATAAATGAGATCACATATTGGAAGCACTCGATAAATTGTATAAATTTTTTATATATAATGGTACATATTGAAAGTTATTATGAAATATGGTAAAGTATCTTTTAAACTACTTTGTAGTTATATGATTTGGACAAAATTCTTTAACTTCTCTAATATTCCATTTTCTCAGATGTAAAAGTTACATCTAACTTTCTACGATTAATTGACTGTCTGCAGACATGGGTCTTGAGCCAAAAATTTGAGTATAAATAAAGTATTGAAATACATAGAAATAAAACAAAGAAAGGAAGGAAGTAATAAAAAGTTCATTTGATTGAGCAAATTATCATCTTGGTTACTGGAATGTAAACCTCCTGGGGAAGTCTGAGGAATGACATTGAATATATATATTATATATATAAACTTTTAATGTATATTTTTATTATACATATACTTTATATATAATTACATGTACTGTTATTTCTTCATTGAGACAATTTCTACTAAAGTCTTTAAGTAATTGATTCTCTCAGTTCTCATGTCCATTTACTGACCAAACCAAAGAAATAAATTTTCAGTTTTTCATATTATAATTTTTGTTTCTAGAATTTCTACCTAGTTCTTTCCCACAGTTTCAATTTCTCTGCTCAAATTCTCCATCTGTTAACATCTCTTCTGTATCTGTCCTGATTACTATTGCTGCATAATAAATTACTTACATACTTAGCAGCTAAAAATAGCCTTTCTAATTTGTTTATGAATTTAAGGTAATTCAAAAAAAGCTCAGCTGTTACGGTCTCTCATGAGGTCATAGTAAGAGGTCAGCTCTGGCGGCAGTCATCTGGGGCCTCTATTGGGCAGGACATCAAGGTACCTTAACTCATAGTGGACAACCAATCCTTGGATATCCCCTGTGAGGTCAACTAGGGCTACTGGCCTAAGTATATACATGTGTCCTCTTCAGGATGGCAATGTGAGGGTAGTCAAGTTTTTTACCTGGTCCAAGAGGACAGGAAGGAAGCTGCATGGTCTTTCCAGAGATAGTCTCAGGAGTCATATAAAAGTACTTCTGTCATATGTTATTGTTCAGAGCAGATAAAAGGCCTGTCCATATTCGAGATGAGGTAAAATAAACATGGACTGCCAATGAAGTATGTCAAGTAATTTTTGGACCATGTTTTCATACTACTGTTACCTCTAAATTATTTAGAGTATTCATCAGAGTTCTTTTACAGAGCTTTTTAGCTAATTGCAAAATTTGTGTTATCTATGGGCTGCTTCAAGTAACTCTTCCTTCTCTTAACTATAGCTGACATTTTCCTGTCTCTTCATATATTCGGAAATTTCTAATTAAATGTCAAGCATTGTGTCTAAAAGGAATAGCAGGGATAAATGTAGATAAAGTCTTCTAGGAAGAGCCTGCTCTTTCCTCAGGCCACTAGTTTTATGATCTTTCTTGGCTGTATTAAAGCTTTGGTTAGATACAATTCACTGTGGGATTTAGCCTTATGGTTTGCTGGAGAATTCTCTTTGTTTTCTAACTCTCTACACATCTTTACGGGCAACAGTTTTCCAGAGATTTATGCTCAAGAAAGGTTTTGTCTACCTTAGCATGATCTCTTTAACCTCTCCTGCTCTGACTTCAGCCTTTATCAGCCCACTCTCTTGTAGTCAAGTAGAGTTCTATGTATCTTGGAAATATTCCTCTTAGCTGCCTTTCCCCATTCCTAAGCTTTACACACTGCTCCTCTGCATTCAGTAGAGATCCCATGCAAAATTATTTATAGCTATATGTGGACTTGATTTGTTACTGGGATTCTCAGAATAATCTTTCATTCAGAATAATCTACACATGGCCATTAAAAGTTTATTAAAAGTTTGGCTGTTTGGCTGTTTCTCCCTATGCTCCCCTAGTAGATGATTTCCCCCTTCTTCCAATATAATCAGAAGGATAACAGTGGGCACATATAGTTTTCTCCTAAGAAAGGGCTCATTTTATTCTAGAATTTAATTCATCTGGATTTTTTTCCATTGTCAAGTCTGAAGAATTTCTAAACAACTTTGGATTTTATAGTGGATTATATGACATTTTTGTTTTTAGAGGTGAGAATAATAGTCTTTTTTTCAATGTTATACATTAGCAACTGATTTGTTTTGTTTTGTTTTTGTACCAGGGATAGAACTTGGGACCTTCTGATTGAGAGACAGGTGGCGGCACTGCTGAGCTAAATCCCCGGCCCTAGCAACTGATTTTTTAATGAAAATTTCCTTGCTATATGTAGCATGAACTTACCTTAAAATGTTAGGGGTCTATAATGTGATTCTTTCTCTAGGGCTCTCTAAAGGTACCTCACATTGAGTACTTCGACAATATTTCTCTGGGGCAGGGCCATGAATGCCTGCTTTTGGTCATTGCAAGGGAAGACACATGGTTTTTTATCCTGATTCTTTATTGAAACTGAAAGAAATACTCTTGTAAGATCAGTTGTCTTATGCCATGTACCATAAAATGTATTATCTATTCTAGTGAAACTATCACTTCTAGAACAACAGATATAATTAGTAATAACAATTTTTTTTAATTTTCAGCAGTGCTTGATCGCTTCCATGGTCCATCTAGGTTTTTGACATTCTTTGATTTTTTTTAATGTGGCACCATCTATACCATTCTACCTAGGATCCTTCTAATTTAATATCTTGCATGATGGGACAAAGTTTATAATGGTTATTATTCAAAAGGCCAAGTAAGCAATATGAGAATTCCATCAGTTACTAAATATATCCACCCTTTTAAGCACATAGTGATTAAAGAAACAAGCAAGATCAATCTATGAACCCACTGAAGCCACTCTCAGGTAGACTCAATCCTTGTAGCTCTATTTTGCATCTGGCTTCAGTACACCTTCACTTTAACTAAAGAGTCATCATAGCACTGCAATTTCCCAGAGGCAATCTCTGAGACAAGGTGAGTTAGTTATCTCCTGCAGTCCAACAAATTATTCCAAAATGTTAACAGTTTAAAATAAAAAGACATTTTGTATATTACATAATTTCTGAGTGTCAGAAATCCAGAAGATTAGCTGTATAATTCTAGGTCAGGGCCTTTCAGGAGGTTGCAGTCATGATGTTGTTGAGCTGGAGGTATCTAAAGGTAGACTAGCACAAGGGGTCTGCTTTATGATGACTAGTCCACATGGCTATTGGCAGGAGGGCTCCTCACCCCATAGACTTCTCTATAAGGCTACTGGAATATCCATATGATGAAGAGAGCCAAGCAGGACAGTAAGGTGTAATCCTTTTACTCCTTCACACAAGCCATCATTCCCACTGTATCCTATTGGCTAGAAACAAGTCATTAAGTGCAAGTGAATTAAAGGTAGAACTTTTCTTAAGAGAGAATAACTGGATATTGACGAACACAACTAGTGACAACTAGAAGCTCTTAAGATTCAAACTTCAACAGGAAGCAAGGCATTTGGTTTTGGCCACAAGTATAAATTGATGAGGTAATGACAACAAATGAGCACCCTATGGAGCTAGTCCCAAGGACAAAGAGGTAATAGGTTATGAAAGTGGAGGTCACAGGGTCTGAGGGGAAGATGTTAGATGTAGAAGTTTCCCTATTCCTCTGTCAGTTTTCCAATGAGTCAGAGAAGGTCTCATCCAACACCTATAGATTATCACTGTCGTAGAATTCACCTCATGTTTCTCATGTGCTTAACCACATTATCTATTCATATCATTAATTTGTGGGTCACTTAACCTACAACTGTCTGCACATGGCCTACACAAGAGGCAATGCTTGAAACTTTTCTGAGTGTCTTCTGACCTCTTCATGAATGTATCTATTTTATATAATCAAAGGTGCACCCTTGCTACCTATAGAGGAAATAACAATAAGGAAAGGAAGAGTCCTAGCCATTGTATTTGGCAAGAATGAACCAGGAAGCAATTGTTTAAAATGCCTGTTATTCCTAACTCTTCTGTTAACCGACATAACTGGTAATGAAATTCTCCATTTTTCCCATTATCCAAGCATATGAAAATGTATTATAATGAGGAAATAAATGTGCTAATATTCTAATAATACCATGCATTCCCATCATTACTGGTGGAATATGCTTCAAATAAAATGGGAAGGGAAGATTTAAGTCTTCTGTGATTGTTACAGATTTCACTAGACTTTCCATGAGATTGATATTGCTAATCTTAGTGCCTTATTCAATTCAAATGAAAGTAATTTTATTCTGGCTCAGTCGCCTTTTGGAATTTATAATCTCTGAGGGAAAATTATTTCTTTTTTTCCATGCATTGTACTACTATTTTGTTCGTTTTAGAGTTTCTAAGTTTATTGATTACCAAATTCACAAGAAGGTCTGATTTTTAACGAAAAAAAAAACAAAACTGAGGAAGATTTCATTCCAGAAACCATACTTAACAGTGATTCCAAATTACACCAACATATTAGTATTGAATTTTTGTGTGAATAGATATTACTAACCTCTGCGTTCCCACAGAAATAATCACAATTCAGTAAAATATAGCAATTTTCTTTACTATAGGAAAGAAAGAATAGGAGTCAAAGACCTAGGGGTTCAGGGCAGATTTTCCCCTAGGGAAAACAGAATTAACTCTTTGAAACAGAGTAATGAAGCCTGGAAGAAAACAGATTATTTTTTTTCCTAAAATTCTTTTATTGGCACATTTTAGGTATACAATACATTTACATTTCTCATTGGGTACTTGTACCTGTACATGATGTATCTTGGTTCTTATTTTTCCCCATTACCTGTGTGCCCTTCACCCCTCCACCCTTCCCTATTTACAAAGACTTTGTTTCCATTTTTTCCTTTTCTCATAATTTTTCCTTTCCCTTCTTTCCTTTCCTCTTCCCCTCCCACTTTCCCTACCCCTTTGGACATTTTCTTCCTATTTCAAATTACCAATTATTCATTTCTGAGACAAAGAAGTAAAAGCAGAAAACATTCTTTTTAACTGACTCTCTCTCTACTCCCTGAGTTATCTCAGAGTTTTAGAATTTACCTAGCCAACATGTTTCTCCTGAGAAAAACTTCCTTCTGAGGAAGTAGAGCTCATGTCTTGTGGCTCCCTCAGTTATTCTTCATACTATCATCCCACTTTTCAGTAATATCTATCACATTTAAAGATGCCACCCTATGCCCTAATTTATCTTGTATAATGTTAAATTTTTCTTCTATTTACATATTATTAATAAAGGATCCTTTTTCTTACATTTCTTGCAAACTGTTCTGAAAGCAGAACTACTTAGAAAGATGACGTGATAATGTGTTTTTAAAATAAGCTCTACAGCCTTTGTTGAAAATGTTATAAATATTCCTTTCATGGGTCAACTTATTTTTCATTTTGCAGTAACAGTGAAAAGTTGGGAGGAGAAGATACCAAAAATATACAACAAAACCTGAGTCCACCTTATCAGAATGGATGTTCTCACTAAGAATATTGATCACAATTACAGTGGACCCTCAAGTTACAACCAGCCTGACATACGAACAACTTGGGTTAATTAGGTTAATTAGGCAGAGTCATCTGCCTCTTGTTATCTATAGCGTGTACCCAGGTAAACATCCATATCCCAGCTGTATTGACTTAGTTACAACCAGCCTTCAGGAATCAATCTAGTTTGTAAGTCAAGGGTCCACTGTACTTCACCTATTTCTCTACTTATGGAAACATCGTGCAGCCTAACAACGGAGGTCACTAGGGTAAATTTTAGGGTGTAGGAACAATGATTAAGGCATGGGGTATTTTTTAAAATATCTCAGCAGAGCTGAAATAATGTGGGATTAAAATTATAACATATCATAATCCTTATATTCTTGCCAAAAAGTGAAATCATCTAAGGACATTTAGATACCTGAATTTTTGATTATAGAAAAAAATTATATAATTGTTACCATAGAAAAATAAAAGCCACATCTACTTCTCTTTAAATTTATACTACAATATTTTATTTTGCATGCCATGCATACACCAGTGGGTCCAGGTTCCACATCAGTAATTATTTCTCTACAAGATAACAAGATTTACACAGAGATGAGTTGCATGTGAAAACTGATTTTGGTTTATTGCTAGAAACAGATAATTTGGAGAGGTCTCCAACTACACAAAGGAGCCAACCATGATGAAAGGTGCTCATTCATGCCCCCAACAGTACATGGGATGCTTAGTAATTCCAAGAAATTACCCAAATATTGAAATAAAAAAATACGGTGACCATTGAGGAATAAGATGTATTTTGAAGTTATTTCAGAAGAGCAAATTCCCTAAGCTTTGTATACTCTAAAAGTAATTCTGTAAAATCTTTAAATCTTAAATTGGATAAAAACAGGTCATAAGATTGCCAAGGGAAATGAACAAGGAATGAAAAGGGAAAGGTCCCTTTGTAAACAGTTTAACTCCTTGTTTGAGAAAGAATCCTGAACTTCTCATTTGGCCTTCTGATCATTCCTGGTCACTCTCTAGAAATTATACTTTGTCTAAAAGAGAATTTCTCCTTGTGAGATCCTGAACAATCCATGTTGTTAACCACCAGGCCTGTAGAAGACTGAGGAGTGTTTATTCTGGGACAATGGCATATTTCCTTCTTTCCTTCTTGGTTACTTTGATAGCACTCTTTGGTGATCAAATTCTGCACAAATAGAAAGTAAATATTTTCAAATCTCTTCCACACGTATGTCTGTCCATAAAGACAGCAATTTTTTGAGTTAAATCACTGAAAATTTTGTTAAAAATAATATTTATGTAATCAAAGTGTTAATAAATGGCTGTTTTTCAAGTCTTTTTCACCAATGCTCAATATCAAAAAATACATTTCGCGCACACACACACACACACACACTTAAAATAAAATTTTCCTTTTGCAATGAAAATCAATATTCTCTCTTCCCTTGTGGTTGAGTCATTCTTAATCTGATATAGTTTATATTTTAATTTTAACTACTTGTCCAGATTTACCAAATTTGTATCACACTATATCTGCAGGCTGTATTCAACTTGGGAAGCACTGATGTAAAGAATCTAAAAATATTACCTAGACATTTGATTCAAATGGGAAGAAAGCCAAGAAAAGGGGCTTTCTCCAAAGGATAATCAGTTCTTCAGAAAAAAATGCCCCCTTCCTTCTGGGATAACTCGCCAACCCGAGTGAAACTGAAACGGTGTTAGACACAATACATGTCCCACTAAACGCCTTTAAACAATCACTAAAGACCAACGGCAAATGTCTAGAATTGCACAGTGTAGGAAATCTATATTGTTACACTTGAACTCATCATGCAGTCCACCTTCGTTGTTTCTAGAGAGGAAGTTAGGCATCCAATGTGGAAGGATTGAAGAGTCTAGCCGGATCTTTGTCTGGAATAAGGCCCTAAGGGAGAACAGGAGGATATCCAAGTAGGTGTGTCCAACTGTGGCCCCAAGGCCACTTGCTCTCTCTCTCTTTTTATTGTACTAATGATGAATATTTTTTAAAGTTTTGTTGCTTGTATACATTAATGATATTATATGTTTTCTGTGCAGCTAAGACAATTCATCTTTACTCAATGGCAAACCAAAAGGTTGGATACATCTGCAACCAAAAGACTAAGACACCAGTGTGAAATTAATATTGCAATATTGTTATCAACATGATGGTACCAATATCATTGTCAAACAGGATGGATGTCCCTATAGATGGCTGACAGAGACAAGAGGCACACAAAATGGCAACGGGGTGCATGAGCCTTACTGTCCTTATGTAAGAAAGTATTTGGAATATTTTACAAGTGCCTAAAATTGGTTAGCATTTATTGTATTTAAATTTGCATTTGTTTTTTTCAAATGTTCTTCTATCTTCTTATACCACAAGTTCTCAGGCATGCTTTCTCCATTTTAATTGTCATAGGTGTATAAATTCTTTTTAATTACAAATTAAAATTGTATAGCTCTTGAAGCCCATCAAAAGAAAAAAAAAACATGTAAACCAGACACTGTTCTTCTCTTACTAAAAAAAAAGAAGCAACAAAACTGCATGTCTAGGAAATTTTTCCTCACTTAGAATATTTTTCTGGAAAAAATATTATTTGTGGGGTCAGTGCCAGGATTTAGGGGTATGCTTTACTTCATGTGGCCCATTATCTGGTATTATGGCCTTATCCATTACCTGAACGTGGATTTTATTCTAGTAAAAAGAGAGTAAAGGAATCATTATTTAAAGCCATATTATTATTCAGGCTTTTGAAGTGTTCATGCAGCGAACAGAGAACTTGGGATCCCAAAGGTTTAATGCACCCATATTAAATAAAGAAGAGTCTCTTCCTTAATGTAGTGAGAAGAAAAGCCAAAAGACAAGAGGAGAAAGAAAATTCAATAATACAAGCTGCACTGAATTTAATACACAACATATTCAGTCATTCTAAGCAAACACATTTTGATATACCTTAATATTCTAATCAACTAAAACATTTACACAAAAACTAGAATCATATTATTACAAAAAAGGCTTATATTCTTTTTGCCATATATTTAAAAATATGAAAAAGAAGATACATAGTGAGATATACTATGAATGAACAAATAGATCATATTGCTGGTTTTTAAGTACTTTTATAAACTATCTTAGCTACAAGTATGACATTTATAATTAAAATTTTTATACTTAATACAGTACATAATTTGGTCGAAATATTGATAGGATATTTTAAATAATTATTTATTCAACAAGTAATATGCTATTTATCTTATATCATCTCAGATCCAGATTTATATTATACATTTCGACAAAAGCTACCTGACACTATAATAATACCGGGTTCATTTAGGTGTGTAAGTACACCTTCTAGCAACAAAGATGTAAATGAAATTAATCTGGATAGGAAAGATATGATTGGATGTGCCTTGAACTTTCAAGTATGTATTCTACTTTAATGTGTATGTGAACACTTACAGTAGCACTATTTTTCTTTTCAGTGTAAAATAAGCAATTTTTTAAAAAATCATTAGCATGTATAATATGGCTGGAGTTAGATCTCAATAGTAATATTGAGAGTCTTAGAGCTAGCTGGATATTTTTAAAAGGCTTAATTACTTTAGTCTTAAAAGAGATTCTACATCATTTCTCACAAAGACACATGAAGTCATGTGTGACTTGGCTCCAGATAGTATAGATCTATATTATTAATCTTTGACTGCCAAAGAAGAAATTAGGATTAAAAACCTACCAAGTCTGTCTTTAATCATCAGCATATATTTATAGTATAAGATTGATGGAAAATCTGAGTTTGCTCTTTGTTGTTGAAACAGTTTTTTAACTTCATTATAAATTTTTTGCTCATTCTCTTAGATTAAATGAACCGTACTGTTTTAATATCATGAAACAGCAACTATTGAGTGAACACAAGCATTACTATACGTGTGCCAATTGCCCTCAGTAAACCACTGCTGAAGAGCTGTGTTCTGATACTTTCACATGGCCTTTAAGAAGGCTTGTCTGAAGTCTAGCTATGTCCACACCAATAGGTATTCAAGCAAAATCTAACATCCCACTTTTCCTGGGTTGTCTTCCTTTGGGCCAGTGAGAATGGTTTCTCAGCTGTTAGGGAGATGTTGAAAATGACCAAAATAGATAGCCTTTTTTTGGGGGGGGGGGTACAGGGGATCAAGTGCACTTATCAAGTGCAGGTATCCTGCACTTGGGAGGCAGGCGGTGGCACCACTGAGCTAAATCCCCGGCCCAATAGCCTATTTTGAGTCGAAGCTATTTAGAGCCACAAGTTTAGGGTCAAACTACAATGCTCAGATTTAGAGACAAAAACCCCAGTTAAAACAAAATATGGAATTGCCTACTTTGTTTTTTTATATATGGATTTCTCCTGGAAGCTAAATGGAGATGAGGTGTTCTTGGACTACATACCAAGACAGCATCAGTTCAAACATGTATCAAGTGTTCTTTCAGAAAACTAGCAAGTACACACCTAGGAATGGACATTTGGAGAATAAATAATAATATGGACAGATTCTTGTAATTGGCTTCTTGTTTCTAAAGTTTAAAAGGAAGGATAATTTTCTGATATTATTAGGGTTGTGGATCCCGGTAATTCTAGGATTTTAAATCCTAAGTCCTGCAGGAAAGTCACTTAGAACAAGAATCAGGCCATGATCAGAACTAGTTTGTTTAAAGAAATTCACAAGAAACTTATTTTTAATCCTCAGACCAAAGAGGGAGCTATTGTTTTTGTGGCCCAAATCCTACATGAATTCAGCAAAGTTCCTGAGTGTCAAATTGTCAGTAGATGTCAAAGGTTGGCATTCTCTAGGGCCAATGGAGCCTTAATCCAAACTAAGGACATCAGGACTGACTAGTGTCAGAGATTTTGCTGACATATTTCATTTTGTTGTAATTTTTCTTATGTATTGATTTGTTTTAAATCATCACTGAGAACTTTCATATAAAAAAATTAAAGTTTCTGTGGAAATAGAACTTTTATGATAATTAAAGAGATTTGACTCCATTATTGGGTTATACATCCATTTATTTTGGTATATATTACTGTCTGATAATTGTAATTAGATAAAAAGAGAGAATGACAGGTTATAGAAGACATGGACAATTCTTGACTTGGTAAGATAAGGTTAAGTTATCTTAATGTTTTATCCTAGCTGCAGAAGCTTCTGGAGGGATTATAAAACATTTAAGAATGTGGTGTGAATAATGATTCCACGAATTCCTTGACAGCACTTCTTTCAAGTAGCAGAGTTCCCTTCTCCTGGTCTTGAGAGTGAGCTAGATATAGTGACTCACTTGTAACCAATAGTGTGCAGTGGAAGTGGTTGGTGGCATAGAAGACATTTGGCTTTCTTTTTGATCACTCCTCTTGGTTCACATTCTGCAAAGGAAGCAATATGTCATATAGGACACTCAAGTAACTCCAGAAAGAGGTCCATGGGGACTGAGGCCTCTTGCCAAGTCACAGCAGTGAGCCATCATGAAAACGAGTTTCTAGCCCCAGGTGGACCTCCCAACCACTGTGACACCAGCTGACACCTTAAATACAACATCATGAGAAACTCAGAATCATAACTACCTAGCTTAGCCTTTCCCAGATTTCTAGCTCCCAGAAACTGTATGAGGTAATAAATGTTTTTGTTTTAAGCTGCTAAACTTTGGAGTAAGAGAAAGAGAGGAGTCGACAATGAGTACAGAGGAGCTGAGCTGCTTGTATCATTAATCCCAGATAAACAAAATGAAGGGTTTCTGACAGTGCACAGAAAAATTACCCCAAAAATGCAGACACAACTTGCTGATGTTTGCCTACTAATTCTCACAACAGGACCAGCTGATCATAGACTTAATATTTAACTCCATAAAGTTAGGAGAAGAAAGAATACAAAATTTTAGATTATGGAGAAAAACTTCTACTCTTCAACCTGTCTCTCCCTTATTATACCTCAAGAAGGAGAGGGAATCAAGTAAAAAAATATTCCACCATCAAGCAAGAGCAAGTGTTAAACACTGAATTTCCAAGGAAGGAGCTATTGGTTAAATGTCTGATATAGGGAGTTATGGCCTCCTTCAGACAATTCCCAGGAAACCTAGTTGTGACAAGTCTTGGGTTGCTGCAACACAGTAGGTTCACAGCCTCTTCACTCCTTGTAGTCTTTTTCTCTTCTATTCACATATCTAACAGAATTACAGAACTTTTTTCCCTAAAAGGGAAAAAACAAACAAGCATGAGCTGTCTCTGTCTCTTCTCTCCTTTGCTCTTAGGAAGTAGGCCTGCACCTTGTCTATCAACAGAGTATCTAGACAAGCAACTCAGAACAGTTCCATTTGAGTCCATAGAGGCAAACCTTTCTCCTCCTCTCTCTCTCTGTCTCAGCCGTGTAGTCCTGAGATACTAGGTTCAGACAGAAGTCTGGAGGGGAATGGCTGGGGATGTAGCTCAGTGGCACTGTGCCTGCCTGGCAGACACAAGGTCCTGAATTGAATCCCTAGTACCAGAAAAAGGAAAAAAAAACTGTTGAGGGGAAGTAGTATGCACCATGTAGAGAAAAAAAGCTTTTCCATGAAATTCAACCCATTAATTAGAGCTTTCCATTGAGTTTCAGAACAAAAACCCAAGTCAAGAATGAAATATCACTTTGTCACCTTTGACTTTTGTGTGTTTCCTTCTCTCTCAGTGCATACATGTTTGTGTGTGTGTGTGTGTGTGTGTGTGTGTATACACAGTCATCCCTTAATATCTGCAGAGAATTAGGGAAATGATTCCAGAAGACCCTGTGGTTGCCAAAATTTGAGGATGCTCAAATCCCTTATATAAAATGGCATAGAATTTGCATATAACCTACATACATCCCTTGTATACTTTATATCATCTTTAGATTATTACAATACCTAATACAATATAAATGCTCTATAAATAGTAGTTACATTATACTGGTTAGGAAATACAACAAGAAAAATATCTGTACATGTTCAATATAAACACAATTTTTAAAAAATATTTTCCATGTGAGTTTGGTGATAACAGAAACCTCAGACATACACACACACATAGACAAACACACACACACACACACACACATCTTCCTCCCTTCTGTCTCTCATCACGGGAACATTCAGTCTTCTCTCCTGGACTCGAATCCAGGTATGTAGGAGACAGACTCTGTTTAGCTCAAACTGCCACCTTCTTCCCTATTCAAACCACAGACTATTCAGTCCCAGGTCACTGTGGACATTTCCCTTGACCAACAATTCGCAGTATCCTACCTAAAATCTATACACTGAGCCAAGCACCATTGCTCAGTGAAGCCACTAAAAAATTGCTCTTTACCAGCATCACCGAATAGATGGCTTTCCTGATGCTAAATCTGCAGAGACAGCACTGCTCAGACCACTCATTTTGCACAGAAATATCAGCAACTTCTGCTGTTTATGTAATCTTCCCCCTTTCTTTGGACCCTAGGATTGAGCCCGAGGAAGCTCTGTGAGATAATCTGAGTCACCTTGACAAAATGGAAGTATACACACCTCTTAAAATGAATAAAATATCATGAAGACATCTCTTCCAAGGCCTTGTTATATACCAGAGAGTCAGCAAGGCTGGCTGTCAGCCCTCCGAAAGGGTTCGTATTTTCTCTCCACTGGGCTCCATGGTTCTTCATGAAAATAGCCCCTGGCAGGTCCAAAAGTCAACCCTCAGAACATGCCAGAGAAATCTGAATCTACACAATACAGGGTAGGGTGTTCTCCGCATTTTGGATATGTTGTCAGAAGCCCATCACCAATTAGCTTTAGGGTAGTCAACATATTCAGTTTATTTAAATGTCTGTTTTTAAAATGCATGCTTTTTGCTAGGAATCAAATATTGATAACACTGTTAAGTAATTTATTCTTAAAATAAAAGCTCAATGATTATGTATAATTCACAAGCTTTATATTTAAGGAATCTTCCAATTTTGAAGCACTATAAAAATATTATCAATGAATTTGCGTGTGAATTAAAGCCTAAATACCACACCAGTTGAGAACACATCTAATCATAGAAGCTGCACCGATAAGTCCTCAGTTCAAAGAGAAGCCATTAGAATAAACCTTTGGCATGCAAATTAATATACTAATTAGATATATATTTACAGCACAAGTTTGTATGAGAAGGGTAGACAATAAGCATAAGTAATTTAACACCTTTGGGTGGAAAAAAAGTGAGAGCTTTACCTTTGCTTTCCAAGACTCCAAATCAAGAAAACAAGGCAGGATAGAGTTGCCTTCACTGAGATTCCCCAGCAGAAATGTACTTTAAGATTTTAAACCAGGATCTCTGGACTCTGATGTCATGTATTGATCCACTAATCCAAGTATGCTTCTAGATACCACAAGTATGTATGTGCAGTGAGATGTGAACACAGAAGTTGGCTTCATGGAGCCCATTTATGGACAGGCCAGCCCGCTCTATCCCAGCAAGTCTCCTTGAAATCATCACAGAAGATACTGTGTACTCTGACAGCAATCACAGTGATAGTTGGGATGAGGGGATGGTAGACAACTACATTTCCCTGTGGTATCTTAGTTCTTTCAGTAACCCAAACAAGTAGACATGTTCATAGATTTCTAGATGAAGTAGCCTTAGAAATTGATTTACTTACCCAACACAACAGTACGACAAAGCTGAGGTTTGGGCCTAGATCTGCCCGATTCTGTATGTCACACTTTTTCAGAATTGGAGATCTTGAAGTTGTGTGTTTGCAAGAGGCTACACATTTTTAAAATGCATGCATATGAATACAAACTGCTGTGGAGTGAAAATTAACAACTTTAAAATTGAAGGGACCAGAAAGTGATGAAAATACATGACAAAAAGGAGGAAATCCAAAGGACCAAGGCAGAAGTTGCCTTGGAAGCTGCTGAGGATGGAGAGCACACCCAGCTGTGGGCCTGTGAGAGAGTAATAGATCATGTGATCAGGGTGAATCTATAAAGCAACAAGTTTGGAAGAGAGTTCTGTAAGTGGGTACTGCGACTAGAAAGAGGCATTATTTTTCTTGATGTCAGGGTTATAACTTCCTAAAGAGTTAGGGATCTCTGGTCATATTAAATTTAATTGAGGCTTTTTTCTGTAAGAAATGACCTCAGGGATTATACTATACTGAATTTCTGCCACGGTGAAACAGATTCTATTTTATTTTGTGAATTTAAATCAACAAATATGAAGCTGGAGAAAGGGGTCTTGTAAATTCCTATGTTTGGCTTGGAAAATGAATAATTTTTAAAATATTTTATATTAAAATAACAGTGTGCTAGTGTACTGTCACAGAATTAGTAATTGTATTCCCCAAAGCCATCTTCTCAATCATCATTAGTAACTGAAACCAGTTTTATTTGGGTGAAAGGTACTAGCTAAAAGACTACATTTGACAAATTTTCTTTGAAAAGGTGTAGCTTCAGTCAATGAGAAGGAAGAAGCAGCCATGGGTGAGACTTCTGCGAAAGTACAGGTTGCCTCTGTGAACTCTTGTGACAGCAGAGCAGCCCTGAGAGAGCAGATCCCTGAGAGTCCTGGCATCATCAAAACACCAAAGATTGCCTACCTCTAGGCTTCTCTGTGAGGGAGGTAAGATTCTCCTGTGTATTAATACTTTGGGTATTTTTCCATTTTGTGTGGTCAAATATGATCCTAACCAATACAGGACTAATTAGATTGAGTAATCATTGCCTTAGGATATTAATGCTAGATAATCTTAAATTAAAATTGAAGTGAATAATAATAAATAGATAATTCAAGTAATAAAAATTTATATGTGAACTTTTAGCTAAATTTGGCCCATGCATATCAAATGTAATAATTATCTGAAATCCAATCTAGGAAGAACAAGTCAGAGTTAAGTGACAATAGAGTAAAATCACCTTCAATATCTCTCACATCTCCAGGATTTTATACACAGAGTATAAAAACAAAGACAATGAGGCACTGGAGCCATTTCTATACATAATTAATATTCCATGGTAAAAACATGCAGGAATTCATTTTAATCTCCCACTTTCATTGAGATCCACATATTTTCCATTAAACTACCTTCAGTAAATATGTTATTTCTAAAGGTAATGTGATTCTTAGTTATAAGTTTTAGAATAGTCTACATATGAAACTAATAATAAGGAAATAGAAGAGTAAATAAGGGATATATATTGTTAGGAACCCTTTCCTAAATTCTGCTACAATTTGGCTTCCTCCTCTGCCTGGTGAGTCTGATTAACAGAAGACTGGAAAATCAATAAGAGGACAGGATGCTTCCAGAAACAAGTGGAAGAAAAAAGGAAGGGCCATGAACATTACTAAATGAAACACCATGTGTATTTTTAAAGTTTTCTTATTAACTGAGAAAATGAAAACAATAATGCATGATATAATGCACTTAAGTCCAATTTCTGCCAGGAAGTAGAGAAAGGAACTCCAAATAGGAAGCTTTCTAGGCTTCAAAAAGGAACAAATCCATTTAAAATGTCACGTATGCTCATGTTATCTTCTTTTATCCTTTATTATTGAACAGTTGGTCTAACCCCATAGCCTCAACCACCACGTTATTACAAAAGAATTCTAAAATGTCCATGTTCAGGCTTCAATTTGTGCCCTGAATTCTAGACTGGAATACCGTTATCCTCATATGGATGTCGGCCAGGCATCAGCTAAACAGGAAACTTGGCAAAGACATGAAACATAAAAAGTAAATCTCTTCCCCTGCCCCAGTCCCTAGCCCACCCCAACACACATTCTCTTTCTTCACCATCACCTTAACTCCTCTCTCTCCCCCCGCCCCACCCCCATGGATTTACTTCTGCACGATAAATGCATCTCCCCTTTCCATTGTCTTTGCCCATAATACAAGTCAGCCACACCATTCCCATTTCTCACCTTTATCATTGGACTTTCTTTTTTCTTTTTTATTATTATTAGTATATGTTGCAATATACAAGAAATACACCCCAGGTACACTGGTACATGTACATATCATATCGTTCCCATCTCTTTCCCTTTCAAATGAAGTTTTATTTTCTAAAACAAATATTTGACCATCTTTAACCTCTCTTTCCTTAAAAGCCATCAATAATAACTTGTCCCTAACCACCTTTAATTTATGCCTTCTATCATGTATTTCTCATGACTTTGTACTCTGGCAACAAGAAGCAGTTCCCATTTCCTCAGATGAGCTTCATACTCCATGACCTGCCTGGCACTCTGCATGAGAACACGAGAACCCTCTTCGCTTTCACCCCCTGCCCATCCAAATCCCCTGCAAGTGATCTACACCTTTTATGTCCTGTTCTACCATGCTCCGTTGTCCTCTCCTCTTTACTCTCTTAAAGCCTTTGATACTCACCTCTATTGAAACAGTTATCTCTTTATGGTAAATTTTTTTCTCATTCTAGTCTGTGAGTTATTGGAGGTATCATGGTATATCTGTTTTCATATCTTCAATATATCTATATAATATAATATAACTGCATTGTAAGTAGCAGATGCTTAATTTTTCAGAATTGATATAAAAGGTATTGCCATGTTACTCAGTTAAAGGATGTTTTTCTTTGTTTTATATATGGTTCCTCTTCCTTGAAAAATTATCCACTGCCTTTGTTTTATTCTCAAAAGATAATGGCTGGCTATAAGCAGAGAATCAAACCTGGAAGATACTAATACTCCCATTGCATTTACACAGCACATTTTAAGCACACCATAGCACCTAATAATCACCCATTATTTATTAAAACTTAACTCTTTTCCAGTTAATTAAACTCACATTTGGTGAGGTGATCCAATTTGGGCAGATAATCAGCTTTTTACACATATGCATGCTGTTAAAGACTGGCTACATACAACTTTTTACACTACTTAGAGGTTTTCAAATTTCTCTCCTTGCTTAAATACATGGCAACGATACTTCTTTAATATGGGAAGTTTATTCCAAAGAAACAGTGAGACTTAATCTATTGTCATCAAATTTTAAAGAGAAAGATAAGCAGATACAATTAATATTTCTAACATGGAAAAATTACTGGGAAGAAAAAGAACCAGAATGTTAATGTTGCTTACCTCTGACTGTTGAAGTTGTAGATGATTCATTATTTCCTTTTTATTTTCTAAAGGTTCTATAAAAAATACTTATTTCTTTTGAAAATGGGAAAAATGTATAACTCAAGTTCTTGAAACACTGGATTAAAGAAAACACACAAGGGGGTGCCTGGGATTTAGCTCAGTGGTGCCACCGCCTCCTGCCTCACAACCACAAAGTCCCAAGTTCGATCCCCGGTACCAAAAAAGAGAAAAAAAACCCACACACACATGAGAATGAAAAATAGTAGTTAAATCAACATGGCAGAGAAATTAAGAGCAAATAACAGACCAATAATTCTCATTTATATGCATTAAAAGAAAACAACAAAGACATAGCTGCCTCAAAAAGCAAATGAGCCAGTGGTCTATTTCACTTTGGTTGGTTTGGGGATACCTGTGCAATTTACCTCCCAGACACTTCCTCTCTGAGCCCTTGAGCCTCAGTTTTCTTCTCTGTGAAATCGTACCCAGCCCTCAGAGTTGCTGAGAAGCCTAGAAATTGATGTGAAAGCACCTGAACTTCAATTTCTAGCAAATGAATAATCAGTCCATATAATTGTGATCGCAGATGTTCAAATCAATTCATGAAATGCTATGTGAGCATATACTGTGAACATCAATGTTGTATGCGCAACCAAGATGAATGAGAAAGCCACTCTGCATCTGGATGCCGCACTCAAGTTGGAGTGATAAAACACAAAGCCAAACAGTCACAACACAACATCTCTCACGAGAGAGGAACAGAGTACAATGAGGTTCAGAAGCAAACTAAGAAAAGTTTTACAGGAAAGAGAAAGGATTTCAGTATAAAGATGCAAAGAAGTGAAAATCCTGAATTCCAGAGGTAGCTGTCCCACTCACCTGTGACCCAGGACAAGGCTACAAATCTTCTTTGAGGGCTAGATTTATCATTTTTCCAGTTAGGATTTCCCCAAATGTCTAAGATAACTTCTGTTTCTATATTGATGTAATATTTTGTGCAAGAACTGATATAACTCCTTTGTAACAACAGATTAGATAAAGACTGTGTGTAACATAAACATCTATATGACATATAGTATAAAAGATACATATTTAATTCTCACATCAATCCTATAATAAAAATATAGGTATTATCATTCCCATTTTCCAGCTGAGGAATTGAGGCACAGAGAGAAAAAGTTCCCTAAAGTCACATGACTAAGGATTCAACCCTGAAAGTCAGTAATATTTGAGTGAAGCTCTGAGCAGTTTTAAGGATTTTTCCATAAAGCAAAAAAGAAGGACTAATGTCCTGAATGGAAGCTCACCATGAACAAAGGCACAAAAGCAGGAAAGTGGAGACCTTTTGGGAGCTAGCACATGACCCTGGAAAGAGTCAAGTCTGAATGCATGATTAGAATCCTTGATCATTTTGTGACAGTGATAAAGTTCCTTAAGTATTCTAATCTTTACCCTCAGAGTAAAGCTAACAACATTGTCCTTTCAGGGTTGATATGAAGATTAAATGAGATTCTATAAAGTTCCTAACCCAGTGTCTGGTATATGGTAGGAATATAATAAATTGAGATCATTACTACTAATCAGTGAATACCTAGCCAAGACATAACACAGGATAAGGTAAGAAGTGGACAATAAAAGGCTTTGATGGTAGATGTCATACAAATCAGGAAGATCTTTAACGCCTAGCCAGGAAATTTGGACTTTTTAGTGTCACTGGAAGTTTACAAGGAGAAGACTTTGTATGGCTACAGATGATATTGAACTTGTTTGAACTCCTTGAACATTACTTGGTGTTCAGAGAAAGATGGCACTGTAGGAGGATTATAGGTTAAAATATAAAAATGTGTGGAAAACAATCCACATTTACTTAAAAGGGCACTGCGTTTGGTGACCCAGTTTACTGGATTGCTGAAGTTTCTGGATAGAAAAGCACATTATTAAATTCTAGAAGTGTAAATTTCTAAAAGGCTAAAATGATATAAAGAAACTTGATATAAAGATAAATAAAGAACAAATGTGGAATCAGTCAATCAATACATAATCAACTTTGTCTAATATGGTATATGTGCTTTACATTTTGCTGAAGCCTTTACCTACTTAATCTATATGACATATTCAGAACTAAAATATTACTTTTATCACATTTTTAGGTGCAAAGACTAAGGCTCAGAGACATTAAGCAATTTTTCAAAGTACACAGAGATAGTAAATTGCTTGAACCAGGACTGAAAACTAATTCCTGCTGCTCTGTTACTTAGTGCAAACCAGTAACACTACTGCCATGCCAGTGCACCTACCACCACCTCTACCCACATCTTAGGAACTACTACATTCCCAGCCACAACCACAGCCTCCAAACTATCACCACTACCATAGCTATCACCACTACCAGCATCAGATCCTACAACACCAAAACCTCCACCCCTGCTGCCGTCACAATCACTGCACCATCACTGATCTATCCCTCTTTACCTCCAGCACTCCTCCCTTTGCCTTCCAGAAAGACTACTTGTTGTTGCTGCTGCTGCTGCTGCTGCTGCTGCTGCTGCTGCTGCTGCTGCTGCTGCTGCTGCTGCTGTTTTAACTCGAATCTCTTTCCAGGAAAAATAAACCATATTCTTAAAATCTCCAAGGATAAATATCTTTCCTAGCTTCTTCCAACACAAAGGTCATGTCTTCCTCAACAAAGGCCCTCTGCCGGGACAATTATCCTTGATATTTCAACCTGCAGGTGGTTTCTAAGATATTTCTAAGATCAAGAAAAGCAAAATTAGTCCCATTTTCCATGGTCATATAGTAAGGCACTTTATAGAGTAAAGCGTATCTCCAAATTTTAAAGGAATAAAGTTGATGAGATGATGTGCATATTCATGGGGGATGATTGGAGCTCGTGTTACTTAAAAGATGGTGTAAAGTCATTACATCAACATGTGAACTTGTTAGAAATAGATAAGCTCAGGCCCATCCTGAACCTGATAAATCAGAACCTGCATTCTAACAATCTCCCCAGGTGATTTGCAACACATTAAAATTTGAGAAGGACTACCCTAAATCCCTTAACCCAGACTAACATTCTGCATTGAAGAGTGGGTGATTTTTGGCAATTTTTACGCAGATCTCAACTCAGACTCATAAGGAACACAAAAACATTTCTTTCAAAATTAAATGAAATTTAATTATTATTAAAGTATAATTATTAATTATAATAATTAATATAATTATTGTAGTTTAAATATTAGAACAGAGCTGCTTTCAAGAAGCTGAGAATCTAGCTGGCTTGTCACTGAGTGATGAAAATGAAAACAGGTATTCTCTCAAAAGGGGAAGGCAGCCACATTAACCAGGAGGAGAAATTTTGAGAATACAGGAAAAAGAAAAGGGTTAAACAATTTGAAAAAAACTAAGGGAAAGAAAATGTTGTTTAAATAGAGCAAGAATGGAGAGGGCATGGGAAAATGCTGCCCCCCTTTGAAGTAGAGAAAGGAAAGCTGGTAAATGCTGAGGCTGAAGCAGCAGAGGCTGTTAATGAGGTTCTAAAGGCATGATTTCACTCCCTTTGCCCCAGTATATCATCATCTGTAATCAACTTACACTCTGTAATCAGTGTTGAAGAACAACAACCCGAGTCGTCTAAGAATCACCTGGGGATGAAATACCTGCTCTTTCCTATCCTTGGGTCCCTTCAATCCTTCTCAGGTCCCTAGGCATGTTCTTTCTCTTTATGCTGAAAGATTAGTTTCCCCTTTCAGTTTCCTCCTTTGAAACACTTGTGTACCCTCATCATCTTTATCTTTGAGTAACATATGTAATTACAATCAATTTCTGAAATATTTATGGATGCCTACCATGACCTCTTCTTCTGTCATTTAAAATCACAGGGCTTTAGACCCCAAGGGAAGCCTACAAGAAGTAAAGCAGCCAGTCTGCACCCTGATTCTGGGTCCCTTACAACCTTGCGTCTCTCTTCTGTCCCTCTCTCCTTGCTCTAGACAGGATTGGTGCAAAGGGAACAGCAAATTTCAAATGCTATGAAAATTTCTCATGCATTCATTTTAGCCGTTAGCTTGTTTCCCTCTTTGTTTTTATTTTACTTTACTAATCTTTTCTCCTAAAGATACTTTCCCTTACAATATCCCAGCCACGTAAATTATCACCAAAATAAAATTCTTATTTAGACTATGAACTGCTAATAAACGTTAAAAGACAATATCCAAAGAGAAGTTATAGGGACAACATATTTTGTTCCACAATTTCATTCATACATATTTACCATGTAATTTAAAATGTCACCTCTGAGTTTCTAATGAAAAAGAAAATGCTATTTCTAGGGCAAGCACGACTCTGTGTCTCCAACACTTGCCCACCCACATCAGTCTTTTAGTGCCGGAGTATTAGATTTCAGGGAGATGATAACTAGTAAACACAAGTCTTGTCCAGGTAGAACTAATCCCCTCTCTTCAGCTCACAGGATAGCCTTCTGCTACAGATGTCTGAATTATTATTACTAATTATTTAAACGCTTTGCCTCCTCCATTAGCTTACTTTGATAATGGAGGGGGGAAAAAGAAGGCAAAAGTCTTCTGATATTCACATGGCGGGGAGTCCAATTTGTGATTGATTGAAACATAAAATATTTTTTGAATGATTTTTGTTTTGGTGTCATTTTAAAATGTATAAATTTATATAGAATTGACTATGAATATAATTTTAGGCCTCACTATTTTTTATCTTCTTGTGGGCTTATATCTGTGCTTAGGAATTACTGAAAAAGGACACACAAATATGTATCAGTACACAGTCACAGGTCACTTAACAACAGGGTCACATTCTGAAAACTGTGTCCTGAGTTGATTTCATAGTGCAAACACACAGAGTGTACCTACACAAACTACGATGACTACAACATCACTAAGTGATAAAATCTTAGGGACTATCACCATATAGGCAGACCACCCTTGATAGAAATATCATTATATGGCACATAACTGTCTGTGTTCAGACTACCTGTATTAGAATCTTGGCTTCTTTGTCAGAACATTTAACCCATTAAATATCTTTCTCTATATCTTTACAGAATAATATCTATCTCACAGAGTTAAAATGAGATCATGCATCAAAATGCTTAATGAAATCCCTAGCACATAGTAGGTGTTCAACAAGGCAAAGCCAATAAAAGTATTAGTTTTTTATCTGAAAACAGAAAACTAAGAACTGTAGATATTAAGGGCAAGGTAAGTATTGCTTCAATTCTGGAGGGAGTTGCCTTTTCCCTCGCATTTTAGCACTCTGCCAGTATGTCCTAAGACAATTTAAGCTGAAAGGTTAGTACTCCGTGAGGTGCTTCCTCTCTTGATGTAACATGATAAGAATCAATCTAAAAGTACAGAAAATTAGTTACTTTTCCCTATTTCCTATCTCTTCCTTAGTATGAATTAAATACAGCTAAATTACAGACAGACTTTTATGAACACATACACAATCAAAAAATGAGTAAATTCCTCACCTAAATGATATTTATTTTGTTATGGGGAGAGGTGATGTGACTTCAGAAGTCTTTTCCTGGACAGCACCAAGTGCTAGCTCCTCTTTATCTGCATCTCAGTGTAGGAGACCCTTCCCCAACCATCTAGGTTGGTTCTAGCCCTGCCTGCTTATCAGTCTTCTTTCATTGATATTCACAATGTTGCCTGTACCTGAAATTAACAATTTATATCTTATTCTATTTATCATCTCCCTTTTCCTACTAGAATGGAAGCTTTTTGTGCTCAATTATTCATTATTGAATGAATGAATACATCCATTTGTCTTTGCAGTTTTTCTCTTAGTTCCTGGGGTTCTTTCTAGAACTTTCTTTAGACGATAGGAAAAATCTGGCTATTTCTCAACTTCATCAGAGGTGGAATAATTAGCTTCCATTGCTACTTAATGGTGAATGCCCCCACCATCCCCTCCTGCTCTGAGTTATTCATTCATTAAGTTAACAGTTAACTCAAGTAAAGTTTATGTAAGTACAGTCTGGAAAGACACTTCCCAGTTCAAGTGGAATTTATTTTTTCCGTGCCAGGAGACAAATTCTCCAGAGAAACATAACTCTATAGTACTCTATGAAGGATGAAGAAAGAAAAGAGATATACAAGTACACTAGCTCCTATTTTTCAAAACAGAGGCTGAAAATCAAAGCAGAAGACTTTCTTCAAAAAACTGTGATCAGATCAAAATTCAAATTGCTTTAAAAGGAAAATATTACTTTTTCATCAAAGTGAATTATTATTCTCCCTGCTCCGGTGAGGTCTGTAAATACTTGAAGGGTAATTCCATAAAGAATAATCACCAGCTGCTGTGTATGTGGGAAGAGGGCTACAAGAGGAAGAAACAAATGTCCGTGCTACAGATCATGGGCTTCTTGAGGGTAGGAACTGAGCATAATACTCTTTGGGGCCCCAGGCAGCATTTAATATGGATTAAGTTGCCATCACATGAGCATGAGGAATTGGGAGACATTTGAATGTAACAAAAGCTTTGCTAATTAAGAGTTAATAAAGCTAGAAACTAGATTCTGAAAGAGGCTAGACATTTTTCTCTAGATTGTAATAAAGAACAAACTCAGATCCATTTAACTGGTAAACTTTTCCCCCAAATAGAACTAAATAACATTTTTCAGTCTCCACATTGTGACCTTAACTAATATTATCATATCTAGCAAGAACAAGTGGTAGTAGACTCAGTCATTAATAAAGAGCAATCTTCTTTCTCCTCACTGCAATTTTAAAAACTCAGTGATTTTTAAGGAAAAGCCACTGGATTTTAGAGCCATATGTAGTATTAGAGTAATAATGGTCTAAACCTTAGTTTTGCAGTGGAGAAAACCTTGTTCTGAGGAGTGAAAATTAAGCGCTCGCAAGACCTTCAACTAGTGAATGTGCTCAGCAGTGAGAATGGTTAGGAAAACAAGATTGACAACAAAATTCTCCCTACATTAGTAGCTCCCCAAAGCAGGAACTTTTTAAAGAAGGATAGAAAGATAGAAAGCACAGACTTACAAAAACAGAGAATTTTAAAGTCATAAGAAATCCGTGAAAATACCAGAAACATATGATTACCAAACTTTAAGATGCTTATTTTCCGAATGTCCCTTTGATGAAATGATTTCACTTGAAAGCTTATTCACAAATATAAGATAATTTTGAAAAGTCACTTTCTGATTATGACCCACAGAAAGAAGCCCATTTTATTTTGTAACTCAGCACACACACATATATAGAAATGAGACAAAAGTTTCAAGAAACACATTCATGCTTGTCACATAGGACCGACTCTGCTGTTTTCTATTTGACCCTACTTACGCTCACTAAACTGATTTCAGGACCTAGTAACGGATCTCACGGCATTTTCAAAAAAAGATACCAATTCCTCTTACCAGACCATTCCCATACTAACATCTTCCCTCCAAGGGCATACTGGATCACATAGAAAATATTTTGAAATTATTAATACAGCAGTAGAGTTGTAGTGCTGTAATCCCAAGTCCTTCCAACAGGTATGCAGCCACTTTGATAGTCAATAAACTTCTGTTGCCAACAAAATCAATTTAATCCTCTTGAGAGACCAGAGCATCATCCTTATCCTACTTCTGCTACGGCATCCTTACCTTCCCTAAATCCCCTCCCTACAGAGAAGTCTCCTTGCTCTCTGCAAGATTATTTCTACCACAGTTAGCACTTTAATCAGCCTAGGTTGCTTATGCTTAGACCGCACAGAATTGAAGGTTTTTTAATACACCCAGCCCATTTTTCTTGCTAATTTTAGATTTTGTTTTATCTGAGTTATGGTTTAGGGCTGCGATCCCCAAGTCTTCAGTACAGAGCCAAGCCTACGCTGCTCTCAGAATCCTGGGGGTCCTTAGCAGTAAGCAGAACAGGCTGGGCTACAGCCGTAAACTCTCCGGCTGCTTGTTTCATCACTCAGAAGGGAGGGCAGAAGCACCTTCCACTTGGCAGGAATGCCCCCAAAGTCATTGTTATTTCAGCGATTTGGGCTTTGCAAAAAAGAAAGCTTGGCCCCCAGCAGTTGACCATAGGAGATATTTAAAACAATTTTAATTAATTTCTGCTGTTTGGTCCCCATGAAGGTAATTCATGTCTCAAAGGAGAATGTTTAAAGGAGGGCGTGGTCAGGTGTTAGCAGGTTATCAGGAACTGGGAATGAGAAGCAGGGAGCTACGGCCCCCAGGATAGATGTTAAAGCATAGAGTGAGGATTTATTTGTATCTAAATCTTGAATTTGGAGGTTTTCTGGTTCAGGTTTTATGTTACAGCGTGTGTGTGTGTGTGTGTGTGTGTGTGTGTGTGTGCGCGCGCGCGCGCGCGCACTCGGGTTACTTTGCAAGCTTCCTCTCCCAAATGCCCAACCTCCTTTCTTGTCACATTTCTTACCGCTAACAACATCATTCCCACTTAGACCCGAAGAAGGAAGGGTCTGTGGGATGTCCCCCTGCAATAGGACAGTGCCATGGGGTTTGAATGCATAGTGAGTCACATACAGCCCTCTGGTCATCAGACTGAAAGTGGCAGGAAAAGGGAGGCAGAAAGAGGAGCCTGAAAGATGCATCTCCTAGTGCGTCTGGTGGGAGAGCTCTTCTGTCCCTGTAGTGTCTTCCTCTGTGACTGGGAAAGTCCCCAACCCCATAGATTAGGGGCTCCGCAAGTCGCTCTGGGTTTGGACTTGAGGGCTTAATACAGGACAGGGCACACACACGTTTCCCTTAAAGTCACTGACCGTCAGTGGAGGGCTCCAAGGAGCGATGATGAGACAGGGTAGCAGCCCCACGGGGCGAGACCCTTCCACTTCGGCCTCCGGGGTTGCCTCGTGTGCTTTCAAAGCACCTCGCACTGGCGCTGCCCGGGAAAGTGTGCTGTGTTGTTGCCGTCTGGCTTTAGTCTCATCCCGATACACGGTATTGTTATCGCTTTTGCCAAGGAAGCAGTGTTAGAAACCTCGACGGTACACAGCCACCTTGGGGTCCAGGACGCACGGGTTGCTGCTTTCACATTGACCAGAGTTGGGAAACAAATGTCCGCCGCTGCCCTGCTGCACCCGGCTGTGTGTTAAAGGAGGTTGAGGGCGGCCAGTCCTTGGAAGCAACTTCCCTGCCTCCCCGGGCGCCTGCCAGCCCCGCTGCGCCCTGCCCAGAATCAGATTGTCCGGGGCGGGCGCCTGCTGTCATCTAAGGGATTTGGGGGGAAAGAGGAAGGAGTCGCGGTCCTCAACACCAAGTCAGGCACCTCAGACCTGCCTTTCCTCACCCCGGATCCTGAGACCACGAGCCTTCCCCTACGTGGAGGGCACTGTCCCCCAAATCCAACCCGCGCCCGGCTCAGCCACCCGACGCAGGCGCTGAGGGACCCACGTGGTCTCTCTTCTCACCTACTTCCCCCAGCTCCTTTTTCTGTACCCCAGCTCTTAGGAAGCGGTCTTTTCACGCCCCATAGCACTTTGACTACCTCGCCCAACTACCGACCCCTCTGCACAGGGTCCCGGGTTCTGTCACTGAGTGGCTAGGGTGACGCCTCTGGGCTAGGGTTCCTTTGGAAACTCACCTCCCTCTGGAATTGGCCTCTTCCGGGGAAGGGACAGGGCTCTCAGAAAGCAGTCTCCGGGGACAGGTTAGCAATTTCCCAGCCCAGTCTGTCGCCCCCCACTCCGTCCCCACTCCACGTCTAACGGGTCCCTCGCCTGCTTCCCGCGCTTATACCGCACTGGGGTCCCTGGGATTCGCAGGGCGAGGCGGCACGGTGCGCGTAGCCCCTCCAGCGGACCAGGGCGCGGGGGGCTGGCGGAAGTGCTCGCAGCTCCCCGGCTCGCCCCTCCCTCTCCCGGGACCGGAGGGGGCTGGCGCGGGAGGGGGGAGGTCCGGGAGGGGCCGCTCGCAGAGGATCAGCAGCCCCCGCCTCCGTGCTGCGGGAGGGAGGCAGGCACCGGGAGGGGGCGGAGCCCAGAGGATTTAAATCGGAGAAGTTTGCGCTCAGCTTCACAGCGGGGCGAGCGCAGGCAGGCGCCACGAAGGTGAGCTCCCGCGCTTTGAGAGGGAGGCAGCGAGCTCCGGAAAGGACAGGTGCCAACCCATCCGACCACCTGGGGCTGGATGTTAAACCTTCCCTTAAGGCAGAATTGAAGTGTTGGGGAATCTGGAGGGGTGAGCAGCGGGGAGCTCTAGAATAACGCAGTTTGCTCTCACGTCCAACTAGGACTTGGCACCCCAGACGCTGAGCGCCCGGCTTCCCGAGTTTGAGCTTCCCGGGCTGGACAGGTGCACCTGTCCGCACCTGTCCCAGAGGCGCGCATCTCCGGTCCAGGTCAGAGCGCTGGAGCTTGAGGATCTGAGTCTCCCGAGTCACCACCTGCGGACGCCCAGCCGCCTAGTGAGAGAATTCCGGGTAAGGAGGGTCTGGGGTGAGGGGATTTAAAGCTTTGGGGGTCCCAAGGATGGCTAACAGGGAGGTGGGGAAGGCACCTTGCTTTTCTATTGCAGAACTGAGGTTTGCTTGTGATGTTTACGGGTTCTCAGAACGAGGCTGCTTGGTCTCAGTCACTTCACTTTACCATGGACCAGAGAAATAACAGGCGTCCTGGGAAGGTGTTAGAACTCTTGGTTTCCTATTGAAGAGACCTCTGATGTCTTGTGACTTGTAAAAGGTTGTTAGTATTAATTTTCCTTTAAAATTTTCATTCTTCAGCTTACTGAGTATATCAGTTGCAGGGCTTAAAGTTGTGGATTTTTCCTGAAAGGTATTTATTAGGTAACAAATAGGTAACATTGGGATTTGTAAGATGTGTTGTTCTTGATATTGGGAATGAGTACAGTAGTGAATGGACTTGCTTGTTTAGTCATGTTTTACAGAGAATTATTTTCCAACAATCGTTTATGCATAGCAGCCATTCTTCACACCTATTAGGAAAAATATGTTGTGTGCATAGTTTCCAAAAGAATACGCTTTTTCATGATGCTCTTTCCAAGCCCGGGTGAAAGACATCAAGAAAGGCTCCAACAAATTAATTCCCCTTCCCAAAACATTCGTTTTCCCCGAGGTCCAAAGCAAATCTAGTTAGTCAAAAATCACCAATTTAATTAAATTTTTAACCTATCGTGCTGGCATTATTTAACAAATCTACCTTTTAAAAAGTTCTGTCTGAAAACTCAAATGTGATATTATGTTGTTGCATATGGGAGACAAGATAGTGTGATCTTCTGGAGACCCTGACCACTTTGTGACTGTAGTTAACTAGAGCAAAGTCACCATTTTAGAACTATTTGTCAAGAACTGTTGGATAATTGAAAATGAAATGTTCAGATCAAACCAGAGTTTGACTATGTAACTCTGAAGCTAATCATTAAGTAGCAGAGTGTTCAAGTCTGAATGTGTATTAAATGGTCATAAAAAACAAGTATTTTATTCATGCGGGCTGGTTGGCTTATCACTGACAAAATAGGAGTGCTTTTGGTTTTGCGGGATTTATACAGTATCATTTTTAACATTTGTAGTAGCATATTGTTAACCTACTCTGTGTTCAGTAGTTTAAAAACTCATGTTTAAAATGTTGGAATTCTTGGTTTTATACCCTTGTATCAGAAGAAGAACTAAGATGATTCGATTTTCAAAAGTCTTTTCAGTTTATACTAGTCTCAGTGGACGTTCATTTCTATTCAGTATTTTAACAGCCCAAAACATCCCTCAACTGGGATTTGTTTTGGTTCAACAATACCTCTAACCTACAGTTAATTTTAGGAACTAAAGTCACAAGAATAATATTCAGTCATATTGTAAAATGTTCTGAGAGTACTGACCACATCAACACACTGAGTGTAGTAAACATGAAATACTTGCTATAACTGATTCACCAAAACATATAAATTAATCTCAGAGTTTGACTCTATAGTTATGAAGTTGAAAATAATGAGCTGATACAACTTCTGCTCCCCATTTTCTTGTATTTTTGGAACTCCAGATAATGAAAGACTACATTGATAAGGCCTTTGTTTTAATCGGTTAAAGGGGAGCTAAATATCAGTGCAGTTGTGCCATGGCAATTCTGTTCTTGGTAAACCTCTCAGCCTATTTGAGTGTTAATGTGAATGAAAATATTGTCTACTGTTGGTCTGTATTAAAGCAAAAGTGAAATGGGAATTGGGTACTGGTGATGTTTGCCATGATAATTTAAGCCAGTGTTCTCAATGTGGGCTGTAAATTAGAATCAACGGGAACTTTAAAAAAAAATAACCAATTAGATCATAATACCCCAGGAAGAGGTCTGCACCTTGGTGTATTTCTTTAGTATGCAGCTAAGACTGAGAGCCACTGGCCAGGATAGTTTCTATCAGATCGGATAGAGCCTGTGATGTTGGAGGGTCTTGGTGAATGTAATGTCATTTGTTGCATTTCCGGTCTAATCTGTGGATTTGATGGAAACTGTTAATATTGGAGGATCTTGATAAATATAAATTTCATTTTTGTATTGCTAGTCTAATTTTTATTATCATTTGATTTCCCAATTAGAAGAAAGAGATTTTGTTATCTTGTGTTAGATATTTAACCCATAATAGCTTCCAGGAAATATATTATTTTGTTTTTTGGATTTTTTTTTTCAAAAAATAAGCTATTGGGTTTGAAACATACCTGGCCACCCAGAAAATGCTTTAGTGAATGAACTCTAGCTTTAAGGGATGTTGAAAATAATACTTTATGAAGTAGAATTTGCTAGAACCTATATAATGTGTAATACGCAATATGTATCTTACTGAAAGGGGAAAGGAAGAAAATGATATCATTCTCCTTGGGATGTCAGCTAACATTCTGAGTCCCGACTTATGTTCTAGTATTTTCATTAAAATTAATTTTTAAAATTTTCAGTAGGCTTGTGAAATACAAACTGTTATTCTGGTTTTATGTATGAAGAAATTGAGGATCCATCAGGTTAATGAACTTGCTCAAAGCCACAAACAAGTAAATTAAAACCGCATTTGAGCCCAGACCTTCTTAGTCTGAGTTCAGTGATATAATGAAATATATATCTATGTACATAATTGTATTTTTTAACTTAAAGAAAGCATTTATTTAAAAATTGAATATGTTATGAACATGAATTATAGCACAGCTCTGCTTGGGGTCTGGCTCCCAGCTCCCTCATTTTCTAGCTGTGTGATTTGGGCAATTAATTTAGCCTTTCCTGCCTTAATTTCCTTTGTCAAAGGAGATTTTTTTTCCTTTAATAAGTATTAAATGAGTTAATGTTTGGAAAGCATTTGGGTGGGTGCCAGGTGCATAGTAGGCTCTATGTAAGTGTTGTTTTTTAAAGTATCATTTATTCATAAAACATTTTGATTGTTTATTATGTCAAGCATTGCACTAAGCCTATCCATGTATAAACAAATAAGTTATATCTTTGTCTTCAAGGACTTTGTGTCCAATAGAAAATGATCAATACCCATAAGTAGGATGATTATCCCATTCAGGTATGGGATTTTTTCCCATTTTAATTATAATTAAAAGGATTATGTGTTTTTAAATGTTCACATGATCTTCCAAAGCTCTGTATAATGAGCTTTATAAAACCAAGTGACAATATTTTTTGTTGTCACAGTGGTATTAAGCATTATTAACTTGTTTGCAATTCTAACAAAACACAGAAAACCATATTATCATACGTTTCTGGCTTCTATTTATGAGGTTAGAAAACTGGTACATGGATAAGTTTCAGATCTTTAAAACTTTATTTTCAAAGTGAATCATGAGAATGGAGTATCAGAAGAATCAGTATAAAATTTCATCAGAATCTGTCCCTCAATACTTTGAAATGCTATTTTCTTATTGGTTTTTCAAAAACAATGTTATTGGGTTAGAATATGGTTTTGTTTTAGTTTTATTTACAAAATACTTTTTAGAGAATGAAGAAGGGATCGAAGGGTACAGGTAAAAGTGTCTAATATAGGGTTGGCTCAGCAAGACAGACCTCATGGAGCTGGCCATGCCTCCTACACTGCCCTGTCTGCACTGCTGCCCGGTGCGAGCAGGGTACCTGTGGATGCCTGAGGTATGAGACTGTCTTGTTCAGATGAAGGTCCCTCTTGATTAATAATGGCAAGTGAATTATCAGTATTCTTTGTACAGTAATAGTACAGATACTCTAAGCCTAAGGAATTATTTGTCTAAGAAAAAATACTTGGTTCTGAAATATTGTTTCTTTAATCAATATTTAACCATTCCATTCCCCTAACATCTCTGTTTGCAGATGTATGCTTCTCTTCCTATCCAGTCTCAAAGAGACTTCCAGTTTTTCCTATGTGTGATATAATTTTCATCCTTACAGTTTTACTAGTTTAAGTATTTATTACCATTATCATGACATTTAAATATTGTCCTAAAATTTAATCACATTCAATCCCAATATGCTGAATTCAGGGTTATATGATATGGTAACCCTTGTTTTCTAAGTTTGAATGTTGTCATTCATAACTATTCAGTGATCCCCAGGGATTCAGAGCCCCTCTTCTGCCTGGTTTTTAAGATGTTTCATTATATAATCCTACTTTATCTTTTCTATCCATCATAGATAGCAAACTTCAACAGCTCCCTAATTTCAGTTCTGGGGCCTTAGGTATGCTAGAAAAATCAACACCAGATTTCACGCCTGTTGTTCACCATTCAACCCAGTGCCTGGAACTTCAGTCTCAGTTTACATTTTATCACCTCACAATCAGACTGCATGTGTGTTAATGTGTGTCTCTTTACATCAATGGTTCAGTTGCTGAGCTGCTTTTTTATTGTTGCTGTTTTATTCTCTCCACAGCTTTAGTCCCAGTCCCTGCCTTGTATTGTACATGGTGTTTCAGAATTCAGTATTTCAAACCTTACCTACCTTCAGCCTTCAAAATGTATTCATCATTCCCCTGTAACACATCCAACAAGTTTCCATCTTGACAGCCTTGCCCATTTTTTAAAACACAGTAAATACTTACTAAAGGTCTCTTATATTCTAGTCATAGGATGTCATGACAGATTAAAGCTCCTGGCTTTGTGGAGACTGAGGCAATAGACAAACTAGCAATTACACAACCAAGTGATGCAGACAGCAGTAGGGAAATGTCATGGGTACTCTGGAAGTCAGTAAGAACAGCACCTAATCCAGCCTCAGGAAAGCTCTCTAGGGAGATGGCCCTAAAGGAGACATGATTTGGCTTTGAAAGGGCTGGATATAATAAGCCAAATGGACAGGACACCAGATCTTAAAAAACCCAAAGGCCCGAACAACAGGATGATCAGAAACTGAGTATTTTGATTACCTGCTGGGGTTTGCGGACACACTGCATGTCTGCTGCACTGAATGGATCACATTGTATCCTGAAAACAGTGGAGGTCCTTGAAGGAGCTCATGCACAGGTCCAAAAATCAGATTTGCCGTTCTGATAGATCAAACTGGTGAAAAACTAGGAGAAATACTAGGTTGAAAAGGGAATGGATACAAATTAATGGGAAGCCCAGAGCCTTATCACAATAATGGAAAGGAGAAGCAATTAGGACAGAGTTGTTTGGGATAGAAAAAGAAAGACAACAATCAGAAAATTATTTTAAAGGTAGCATTTGTCAGGTTTGGTAAATGACAGAAATTGGAGATGGGATGAATGTAATACAGAGCAGGTTATATGATAAGTTCCAGTTTTCTTTCACAGGTAACAGGAGAGAGGTGATGCCATTCACTAAGTCCATACAAGGAATATTTTGGAGGGAGGAAGATAAAGTTTGGCTAATCTATGTAGTGATTTTCACTAAAAGTAAATACAGAGATTCATACCTCAAGGGAGAATTCAATACTAGAGGTACAGATTTGGACAACATGTGTATCTATCTGTAGCAGCCAACACTGTAAAAATGGAGTATATCACATATGGAGAAGTGGAAGGGAGGAAGGGAGGAAAATAAAGGGAAGGACGTGGAAGGGAAAGAGAAAGATGGGGAAAGAAAAGGGAAAAGAAGGGAAGGGGGAAAAGAAAGAAGAAAGAAAAAAGAAAGCAATAAATTGGAGGCAGATAATTAAAAGAATAGAGAAACATCTAAGAGAGTACCCTGCAGAACACCAATTTTTAAAAGGGACAAGTGGAAAATAAGCCTGCAGAAAAGTCAAGAGACAGACTCCTTATTTTGTCTCCTGTGTTTGAAATTGTATGGTTCCCCGAAGTTTAACTTAATTCTACTTCCTTATTTTTCCCTTTTCTGAGCATCCAATGACCCTTCAAACAAGATATAATACCACAACATCCTGATATTGTCTTTCTTAGTGTTTACAGAAGTCTCATGCATCAAGCCTGAGTGTAGGGGGATGTCTGTGTGAATACATAGAATATATATTGCCTGTACATAACATCTATCTTTATATAGAGTATCCTTCCTTTTATCCTTCATTTACTGAAATAAACTTTCCTAATCTTTTTATTATAATAGTTTATTGGGATAAAAAATTGGGGTTTTATAAACTCCCACTCTCAAAGATAACGGTTTAGAAATTCCCACATTTCAGCATATACAAAATAGTTCTCAGAATATTTGTGTGCTGAAAAAGTTGTGCAGAGAAGTTTCTCTGGCCAAATATGCTAATTTGAAGATCACGAACTATACCATTTTGTAACTGGCTTGTGGAGCTTTGTCTGCCTTTTGTATTTTGGATATCTGTTGATTTTTCTTATTAAGTACTAGATTACAAAGAACAGTCATCCATTTATCCAGTCTTCCCTGGACACCCAAAACAGTTTCTCCTTGTTCAGTGAAATGAGTTAAAACTTAGACAGTACTTTTTTTTTTCTGAAGTGATTTTTGCCACACTGAAGCTTAAATTTTTATTCCTTTAAGATATCTATCTGCTGTTGCCCCAGAGCTTTCAAATAGACTGGTACTTTCTCCAAACCAATAACCCATTGATATTTTGAACTGTATTTTACCCATTCTCTTATTTCAGGCTTCAGTAGGTGTTGACCCCACTGTCTTTACTGAGCTTTTGAAATAGTTCACAGATCAGAACACAGCATTCAGTTTAAGCACTCAGAACTCTTCCGAATGTCCCGTTTATCCTTCTTCCTCACAGAGGACAGCCTGTGCTCCCTCCATATCTCTAGGTTCCACTTCCATGGGTTCCACAAATCATGGGTTAAAATATTGTAAAATATTACATCTGTACTGTTTTTTTCTATCATCATTCCCTAAACGAGAACAGAGCAAGTATTTGTATACATTTACATTGTATTAAGTATTGTAAGCAAACTAGAGATGATTTAAAGTATATAAGAGGACCCATGCAGGTTACATGTGAACACTCTGCCACTTTATATGAGACTTGAGCATCCTCAGAGTTTGGTATCCATTGGCATCCTGGATCCAGTACCTCCTGGATACGGAGAACTGATCCTACTTCTACTTCTCCATTGCTTTTTACACTAAGCTGGAGCTACCTAGGTGATATTTAGATCTCCGCGTGCAGGGAAGAAAAGCCAAGATTTTCCTTCTTATTTTCCCAATACAGAGCAGAGCCCTAAAAGCAACTAATTCTCAATTGTTTGAAAAATTGATCCTCCCCAAACTAATATCTCTTAGACTTTAGGGATATAGCAAAACAGTAACAGAAGCGACTGCCCCTACTGTGTGCCAAAAACAGTCAGAGTCACTTCTTATAACAATCTTCTGGGATATTAGCAAGCCCATTCCAAAGAGGAGGAAGCGAGCTCAGAAACATTTGAAACTCACCAGAATTCATGCATTTCTGAAGCGGCAGAGATGGGACTTAAATCTAAGTTTCCCTAACACCAAAGGACAGTGCTCACTCAACTAGAACAGTTAAATGGCAATTGATGGTGACTTGCTTTTTCATTATATTTTTAATAATTTTATTACATTGGAATTTTATTGTAATATTTTATTATAATTGCATTTTATTATAATTGGGATATTAATTGTCTTGGGTGATCAGATCCTTTAAGTCATAGATGAGACAAGGAGCTGCTTCTAATGTACTTTTCAAACAGTCTATCTGAGGCTTTAATTTGGCTTCCCAATGATAAATTGAGGTAGAAGCTATGGCGGTACCTCCCACTAAATTCCAGCCTTTTGGAATAGTCTGGAGTAGTCCAGGGTCAGACCTATACTAAGCAGACATTGCAGATAGCTAAGTATATAACCAGCTCATTCCTACACAGCAAGAAAAATATGAAATGCAGATCTAGTTCTAGAATTTTTGGGTTTTATTGTCTGGTCACATCTCTATCTATTAAGTAGTTATCAGATGAATTTACTAATTGTGAACTGATATGAATTTGGTGATATCCAGATATGAAAACTCTATTTATCTTTTCTTGGTACCCAAAAGTAACAACACTTATCCCATGACTAAAACAGTGGAAAATGTCTCTTTGATAATAGCTAACAATAATGTTTAAAGAACAGTTTGCCATTGGAAGAGATTTCTTCTCTCAAGTGATGTTCATCAAGTTAGCTCAGAGAGTGAGGGAAAAAGCAAGACAAATTGTACAGCTGCCAAATTGAAAGTTTAAATTGATTTGACTCATACATTAAATATCCCAAATTTCAGGGTAATTACCTGTTTCTAACCTTAAATGTGGCAGGTGAAATTCTGGCAAGTGTGAGAATGTATTGTAGAACATGTAGGTGTTCATGGACGTTGGGATGGGATATTTTTAGCCCAGGATTCAGAGAGGTTTATGGCACAGAGCACACATAATGCAAACCACTTTAGCCCCTTCTTTCCTGGGTCTGCTACAGGGCTGAGAGGTCAGGACAATATCAGAACACTTTTTATTTTTACCATCATGTAAATCGCAAAGATGGCATTATGGCAAAACCCCAACAAAGGGAACAATTGCTGTTGCTTGGGGGCCAATTCAGGGAAAATAAAAATTAACTGGGTTGCTTCTTTTCCTATTCAAAATGAAAATAATTTTATTGTATCCCATGAGGAAAATATATATACTTGCAAATTAGATGCATTATTTTAGTGAATAAAAGGTCAATGAGAAACTTGGCTTTTCTTTTGAGCTACTAAAATATTAATACCTGGGCATATTTGAGGAGGAGCAACTTTATATCAACAAATGTCAAAATTGGAAATTATGTTTTCATTGAGCTGCATTTTAATTTGTTAAAGAAATATTTTTAGCCTTGGAGACAATGGCATATATTTTCTTGGTAACTGATATTTTACTATTATTAAGGATAGGAGTCTAATGTTTTCATTAAAGAGGAGACTAAAGCAGAGATGACTTAATTCTTCACAAGTAGATGCTAACTCTGCCATGAGAACTTTATCCTCTGACCCCACACCTAGTGTTCTTCCTGAAGAGCCTGAAAATTTGCAGGGATAAACATTTTCAAAAAAAATCAGTACATCACTGAAAAGAGCGAAAGGGAATTGAAACATGTGAAAGAGAAAGGCTCTAGACTACATGTGTAAGAGTCAAAGCCTGTCACTCATGTTCTCTACCTTCTAGTTAGTCCCAAACCTGAAGCTTATGTAATATCCCCATTGAGTCTATGGCCTGGTCTCTATGCAAAAGCCCAATTGCTTGAATCTTACAATCCCCATTCCGCCCTTTTTTAACCTATTCCCATAAATCCTACTTTCTACAGATAACATGATAGTGGAATAAATCCCTTTTCTCTTCAGGAAAAAAAACCGCTTTCTTAATGATAATCAAGTGTTCTTTGATGGAGTGAATTTGGGTCTTTATTTCTAAATTTAAAGCTTTATATGACACTTACACTTATTAAAAGTTTAATATCTAGTGCCTGTAAGGAAACATTTTACCATTAACTCTGCAAAATTATTTAATAGAAGGGTGCTGTGTCTTTTTAATCAATTTGTGCAGAGTAGATTCTCAGAAATTAAGCACAGTGTTGGTACTAACTAGACCCTAATCAAAACCGAGCCCCGTGTGAAACTTTAATCCATACCTGATTCCCAGCTAATGATTTACAATTTTTAAGGAAGGCATATTTTTAAAACTTTTTAAGAAAGCTCAATGCATCATTTCCCCCTCAATACTTTGCTTTCCACCCCTTCCCTCCCTCCCTTCCCTCCAGCTCTTGTTACCCTCCATCTGAAAAAGATCTCCCTGTTTTTCATTTGTCTGTCTTCTATTCTGGTAGGGAAGACATATATGTGTATAGGTATATATATGAGAGAGAGAGAGAGAGAGAGAGAGAGAGAGAGAGAGAGAGAGAGAGAGAAACTTTCTCATATTACAGAAATCATATAATAGTTGTAACCAGCAGAGAGGGAGTGGAGGGATAGAGGATTAAATAAAAGAAGAATTAAGATGCATTATGTACATGTACCAACTCCTCATGATTAATGTAATCTTCATATACTGAAACAAGTACCAATAAAAAATGAAACCTTGACATGAAATAGGCTAATTAAAAATCTTTCAATAATAATTCTTCTGGTAATAATACACTTACAAAGCACTTACTATGAGCCAGTAATATTCTATAACTTTTACAGATATATTTAATATTCACAGTATGTATTTAATATTCACAGTAGTTCTCTAAGGTAAGTGCACTTTTTACCATCTTATACACAAGAAGAAACTGAAGCACAGAGAGGTAAGTTACCTGCGGAAGAACACACAGCTACTACACAAAGGACTTGGAAGTGAAACTAAGAAAGTCTGCTCCCAAGGGTAAGTAAATCATAAAGGAGCAATGTGCTTATTATAAATGTAGGACAGCCAAAGTTCTGATATTATAACGTAAAATGTCTTATTTTTAAATTTTGTGTGTCTTTGAGTAGCAGATTCATGGATTTCTCTCTTTTTCCTAGAAAACAAAAAGAATGGATTTCTTTATTCTAAATGCTAATCTCTGTAGCTGTCATGAAATACAACCTGCTTATAGTATTCCACTCTGCTCTGTGGTTTCCAAGAAAGGGAAATCGTGTTTGGTCAAGTTGATAACCTCATTCACAAAAAGTGGGGACAAATCCAAAAACTTAATCTGGTTCATCATTTCAAAGGCAAAACACAACTGAAAAAGAGCAAAACACAACTTTTTCCAAGATGTGGCTTTAAATAGAATTTTAAAACTATATTTTGATTACTTACATGAAAGTTAGTCAGAAACCCATGGTGTATGTGGTTTTAATGATGTGGAGGGGAAAAAATGGCCCAAAAATGGCAAGTAAAAATACATTGAATTTTAATTAGTCTAAAAATGTTCAAGTTCCCTATTCACTCACTTGGGGATGATAGACTTTCCAAGATCTATTTTGGAGCATGGCAACTCTTTTCCATGTGCTCTGAGTGGCCTCATTTCCCCATTCAATGACTGTGTTGGCACCCTGTGTATCTGCTCTGATACCGAAAGGAAGCCATGCACACTTGGGGAATGTTCGGGCTACTCAGCCTTTTGTAAGTGAGTTTTTATTTAACATCTCTATTTTTAATTTTATGTACCATATCTGAGGTTCTTTTCTTTTCTAATATCAATTTTAGCTCTTCCAGTCACTGTTATTGTTCCTACATTCCATCATGTAACATGTGTCACCCTAAAACTTTTTTCCTCTCTCTGCTAAAGCTCAGTTTAAGAACAGTGAAAGGAAGAGAGGGAGGGAGGGAAGGAGAGAGGAAGAAAGAAAAGGAGGAAGGGAGGAAGGGAGGAAGGAAGGGAAGAAGGAAGGAAGGAAGGAGGGAAGATTTATCTAAAACCTAACTACTTTACATTAAATTATCAAATTTTCCCAAGAATTAGAAAATTATCAGGACATATCAAGAAGCCAAGATTACAGTAATATAGGCTGGTTTTACCACTTCATTTTATTCCACCACTATCCAGAATCTTCCAGCTGGACAGATGTCACCCCTGCATTAAATAAAAGAAAGGGCTGAGTTCCAGACATAATCATAATGATGACAAGAGGGCAAAAGGGAGAGAGAAAAATGCACCTTGGGTGAATCCCTGAGTTGTCTGGGCTAATGGACACCTAAAAATATATACTGAGGCAGGAGAACAAACAAAATTTACCTGGTCTTACATTCTCCCATTATAATCAAGGTGGAGATTTTTCATATTGTAATGTCTTCATTTTTCCTTTCTTCTTCACAGTCTTTTAAAGCAAAGTTCCAAAGTGAATAATATGTATTGGACTTCAAATATCTGCCAAATTATGTACAAATATACATTATCTCATTTAATTTAAATGACAACTCTGAAAGCCAGATATTTTTATCTCCATTCTACAAATTCAAAGATACAGAGTCAAAGAAAAATCAAAATAACTAACTAAATAAATTAAGGAGAAATAACAGTATGAAGCCAGGCTTAGTGTCACATGCCTGCAATCCCAGCATTGTGGGAGGCTGAGACAAGAGGATTGCAAGGTCTACCCCAGCCAAGGCAACTTAGTGACTTAAAACAACCCTAACTCAAAAAAAAAAAAAATGGCTGGGGATATAGCTCAATGTGAAGGCTCTGGGTGTGATACCCACTACCACAAAAAAGAAATGACAAAATCATAATTATAATATTAATAATATTTTAGTCACAGTTTAATCTTTAATTTATTTAAGGGTGAACATTTATTTTGGATGAATCCTCCAATTTAATTTCCATAGTAAAACAGGTATAGTAGTGTACTTATTTTGCCCACAAAGAAAGGTGAGGCTTCCAGACATAAAGAAAGATCATATAACTTGAACCACCATGAGATTTAAAACCAAACTGCTGCACCACAGAGCTCATGATCTAGATGGCTGCCCTGTTCTCCTTGTAGAGGTAGAACTCAAATTCTCACCCACACCTGTTGGCCGTTCAGGCTATAATTTTTCAGAGTCCAATGTGGATTTTCACTTAAACCCACGATTCTCAAATGTGTTCTTACTGCACCATGACAGCGTTTCCATCTCTGGGCAAAATGAAAAGATCAAAGACAGTGTCAAGGGTTCCTTTTACCACTGAGTAGGTTCAATTTAAAGGATGCGCTTTGTTCTGAGAATATGTTCTTCCTTTCCTGGTATGAAATATACCCCTTTGATGATTGTAGATAATAGTTTGTTTTTTTATTTGTTTGTTTGGTGGTACCGGGGATCGAACTTGGGACCTTTGGGACCTTGCACTTGAGAGGCAGGTGGTGGAACCACTGAGCTAAATCCCTGGCCTGATAATAGTTATTTTTTAAAACAATTTTTATTAAAAATTATAAATTTATCATCCCTGCACCCTCTGCCTCCCACTGGGGACAGTGGTAGAAAAATTGCATTTATTCATAAAGTTTAAAAATCTGAGCTCTTGTGCAAAAGAATGCTGTAATGAAAGATGGTATCCAAAGTATACTCCACGAGTTAGCCCAAGATTTAAGGCTTCATCTAGTGGGTGACACAGCAGATTACACAGTACTTAAATTAGAATGACATCATCAGTGTCATTTGACAGAATAGAATGCTCCATACAAAACACCTGAGCTTTGGGTAAGTTTGTGTGAATAGCCTGAAAAATGCTTTTGTATGCCAAATTTCACTTGATCTGCATCCATGACTCCAGGTAGGCAGAATGTGCCCTCATTAGGACACTACTCATTAGTGTCATTTGGCTTCTCTTAGTCTCCATTTCCTTTAAAGGCGGAATTTTTTCTCCAAATATTATTTTATAAATTTTAAATAATGTAGAAAGGAAGGGTCGAGTGTATGGTACAAGGAACATAGCAGTGGATAGATAGTGGTGTCTATTTTTGTTTTATCTTGTTTGTTGCAGTGCTGGGGACTGAACCCAGGGTCTTTTGCATGCTAGGCAAGTGCTCTACTACTGAGCCACACCCCCAGTCCTTGTATCTATTGTTATAATTATTATGACTCTCATTTTACACATGGAAAGGCTATAACTCAGATTAAAATGTGAGATAAAATAGTTCATCTAGTTAAATGATGAAGTTAGATCTTTTAATTATCCCTCATCCCCAATTCTATATGAATCCAAAACCTTTTCAGTGCCCCATGTCACAATTCTACTCAAGATAAGCAATGAGAAATTCCCTTGATTTAAATGTGCCTTTGTCATTCTGTAAATGTGTGTCTTAGATGTCCTTGTGCTTATGGACATAGCACATAAACTTCTCAATAGGAAAATCAGATGAAATGAAAAATGATTTATTGCACATATCAAGCTAATAAAATTATGTTAAAATAAGTACAGGTAGGAAGGGAAATTATAAAATATTGCCAAGTGGTATAAAAAGTAAGATCCTGCAATGCTTAAAGAAAGCAAGAGCCAGCCATGAGTTGAGTAGAAAGACAAAATCTGAAAGTGAACCAATAACTTTTATATTTACAAGTGAACTCTCGTTGTGTGACAGGTGCATATCAGCAGATATATTCTCCTGTGTTGCAGAGATGGATAGTATGTTGTTTATTTTAGTGATTTCATCTTTCTAGGGTAGAGTTGAACTTTGTGGATGGAGGATTAGAAAAAGTGGGTACTCGATGATTCCTTAGCCAAAAGCTTTTGCATCAAAATCCTGAAGAATAAGAGGTTTCTGTCTCTTTAAAAAGAAAGCAGAAGTATGCCATAGTCCTCAGAGGGAGCAAATGAGGGAAGGAAACCAATTCCTTTTCCTTTCTGTGAATGTAGCATACTCTTTAGCATTGCATCTCTTTTTTGGAGCTCATCATAGATCTGGTCTTATTAGCTATTTATATTATATTGAGAGACAAGGGTATACCAAATATAACTGTGTTGTGAGAATGAATATCTTGAACTTAAAGAATGTAAGAAATATTAAGTTCCTTATCTTCCTGAGAATTAGGGTTCAAATTTGCAACAGAGAAGTTGTCTTGTGGTGTGTCAACCACCAGCAAGGGAAGATAAAAGGCTGGATCTTTGCTCAACATAAGAAAGAAATGGAATCCATGAAACAGATTCAAACAGATATTCAGGAGATTAAAAACTCCATTGAAAGCATGCAGAGCAAACTAAGAGAATCTGAAGACAGAATATCAGATATAGAAGACAGGGTTGCAGTTAAGGACCATGAAAACAGAGATTTCTTAAAGATAGTAAGGGACCATGAGAAATCAATGCAACAGCTGCTAGATGATGCAAAGAAGAATAACATAAGACTCATAGGAGTCCATGAAAAAACAGGAGAAAGTACAACAGTCATAAAAAAACTGTTCACAGAAATAATAGTAAATAACTTTCCAGACAGAGGTAGAGAGTTGGACATACAGATAAGTGAGGCATAGAACTCCATCCAGCCATGACCAAAAGAATCTACACCTACACATATAATAGTTATGATCCCAGAAACCCAACAGAAGAACAAAATTCTACAGGCTGTTAAAGAAAAGAAACAAATCACCTTACAAAGGAAAGCCCATCAGAATCATGGCAGATTTCTCAACACAAACCCTCAAATCAAGGAAAGCCTGGAGTGAAGTATTTCAAGCCCTAAAAGAAAAAAACTTCCAACCTAGACTGTTGTATCTGGCAAAATTATCTTTCAAAATCGATGGGGAA
>NW_004624813.1:225931-332618 GCF_000247695.1 Heterocephalus glaber | reverse complement strand
AATGTCTCCTAGATCTTAATATTGTAATTTTAAAAATGTATAACTGATATTGTGTAACAGGAAGAAAAGGTCTAAAGGAGCAGGGGAATTGGGAGGGGTAGGGGAAGGAAAAAGGAAAAGGAAAAAATATGAAAAGAGGAAAAAAATGGAAACAAGGTCTTCGCAAATAGGGAAGGGTGGAGGGGGTGAAGGGAGGGCAAGGGAAGGGGAAAGAAATAAAAACCAAGAGACTCATGTATAAGTACAAGATCCCAATGATGAATGTAACTGTATTTTATACCAAAAATGTACCAATAAACTTAAAAAAAAAGAAAAAAAATTCAAAAGGATACCTGCCTTAGACCATACTTAGAAACAAGTACAGATATACTAGGACGAATATAAGAGAATATATTTATTATAGTCTCAGTATTATAACTATAAGCATAATTAAAAAGACAAAAATGACTATATACTAATGTAAAATTTCTATATAGTGAAAATTTCTTGCAGTAATATTATAAGCCAACAACAGCTTGATTATAATAGTATTTGCAACACATCAAACAAATATTTGTTGAGTGTACCAAGGACTATTCTGAAAATTTACAACCATTGTATCATTTTTAAGACTCATGAAAACTACCATTTTCTTACATATTTTAATTAGCTTTACTTAGTCTTTCTACAGTGTTTAGATATGTCAAAACATCATCTTTAACACCATCAGTATATACATAATTTTGTCAACTTTATAAAAAATTTAAAGTGAAAACTATGAAGTATGTGCTTGTATTACCCTCCTATATATAAGCAGTCTGAAGAATCTTTATTACCTAACCTTTATTACTTTATTTACTTAAAGCTCCAAGATCAACCTGCAAGAAAAAGACAAATCTAGGATTTAAATTCAGTTCTCCCTAACTGTAGAGTTTAAATTTTTAAGCAATGAGATGCAGAGTTCCTGTAAATCCAAAAGAAGAAGGAGAAACTACCAAATTTTTTAGATGGGAAAAAAGTTACTACCCACAGAGTTATGGAAAATGATCCACATGGGCCAGGTCACTGTAATAAGAGATTCAACCTCCTTAATAATCAAGGAAAAGCAGAAAACTTAGTAGTACCTGTCAGAATTACAGATCTTGTAATGCTCTGCCCCAACACTTCCAAACATTTCTACTCAGCAGAAATGTAAGTCTTTCTGTACCCATCTTTAGGCTCAGGTACAATGTTTTTGCAAGATTATCTGTAATAATTCAAAGATAAATACTGCCTAAACATCAATAAATGAGGAAATAATTAAATGTAATGCAGCCAACTCACACTATATAATACTACAGAGCCATTTACAAAGAATGAGGCAGGTCTACTACAAGCACTGACATGGAAAAATGTTCATTATACCTATATGAAGAAAGGGGAAAGTCTCAGGAGAATATATCTTAATGGATAAATACATCCTGTTTTATAAAATTATGCATCCTCCACACATCTCTGTGACAGAATTGGTAAACCTTAAAGTGTGACCTCTTCCTACTTCTGAGGAGTCATTGGGAAAATGTGGTAGGTTTGAGAACTTTGACATATAAAATAAAGTATAAAATAAAAGTTCTCTAGATTTTATAATTTATATGTTAAACTTAAAATTTTGTTGAAGGAAATAAGAACATACTGGGAAAAATTAAGATACATTTTTATTTAAAATTAAAGAGCATATAATGGGCCTACTGAATGAATGCAAAGAAGATGCGTCCCATTTCTATCTGATTGGAGAATATCAGTCTCCATGAGTCTCAGGCTTTGCTTCTATACTGGTAATCAAGCCACTAATAATAACATCCATCAAATTCCATATCTGTTTTCATCCTCCACCCCTAACTGTGCTATTTTAAAGCAAAAACTTGCCTTAGAGAAACAAATTCAAGTATCTTGGTGACTTAGAGATAACAGTAATGATTTCAGAAAGAATTCCATGCCCATCTTCATCCTTCTTTCCCCTTCTGCAGAACACAGAATTTGGCTAAGGTAAGCCATGCAGTGTGGAATATCTATTCCAAGCATTTGGCCCTCTGAGTTATCTCTGTATTATGAGTGAATTTTAGCCTTTCCAAAATTATTGAAAAACACCTCAGTGGATGTTGAACATTTTAATTAAAATTAAATTTGTTGTGTAAATTTAACCTATTCACTACTGTGTGATAAACTTCCACTGTCTGCCAGTCAGCCTGTCAAGACTGTCTAGGTTTTTTGTATACCTGTTTTTTAAAGATTTCGATTATATGATAGCTTAATGTTTCTGCCTGTTTAATAAATCTGTGATAAGCTCAGCGCTGTGCTTAATTGATGTCACTTTGGTATAGTTACTGGCCTGCATCAATAAATTACCAAATTTGGAATTCAGTTTCTCCCCTTTGATAAACATTTGAAGGGATAAATCCTTTCAAAACAACTTGAAGGCAGATATCATTCAAAATGGTTGTTTTCATTCTCCTCCACAAATGACCTTTTGCAGTTTGAACCATTATCAAATTTATTTGGGACTACCAGCCTTAGTCCTATACCTGCTATTCCAGATAACCCCACAGTATGAATGCCTGTCATTTCTTCCTCATAGCTTATTTGAGGGTAATGAATCAATCTCTCTCCAGCCCACCCATAGTCCCTCTGGGCCCTGGGTTAACTGTGCTTCTACTGCTTGGATGCACGGAGATGCTGGGGCATTGCTGGAGCCAGATCAGATCAAAATCCGCTTCTGACTGTCAGGGTCCTGACCACCTACTGTTCATCCGAGGGGTTTCCTGTTCCAATCCAGAGTGCTGACACAAGAGTACAGTAGCAGTTGAGTTTGATATCTTTTATCATCTGGCTCAGACTTCTCTGTATAGAAATTCCTATCCCATGGAGATGGTGCTCGAAGTCCACCCTAATAAGCATCACAATACATAGTAGTTTTGAGATGTGATCAAAATATATAGTGAATGTTTAATTTTTTTAAATTACAATAAAAGACACATTGCCATTAAAACTCCCTCTTACTTTGAACATACAAATTCTTGTTACTTTCCTAAGCAGTTCTGGAAGTCTTTTTTCATGTCTTCATGAAATGTAATAAAAAAAATACAGTGACTGCTGCTGCCAAGTGCCATCCTGTAAAAAGGCAGGTGTGTAAAACCATTATGGTGAGTCCTCATCTACCTTATTCACCAAATCTGGCACCATTCAACTTCTGGCTCTTCCTCAAAGTCAAAATGACCATGAAAAGTAAACGGTTTGAATCAGTTCAAGATATTGAGGCAGCTGCAACAGCACAACTAGAGGCATACATAAGAAAACTTCCAGCACTGCTTCAGAAAGTGGCAAGAACGATGGAGACAAGGTGTTAGGAGTGAGAGGGAGTATTTCGAGGGAGATTAATGACAACGTGTCTTTTACTATAACAAATTTTTTACAACTTAAACATTCATTGTGCTTTTTTGATCATGCTGTATGAGTACTGACAGTCTGGAGTCAGAGAATCTAAGATCACACTCTGCTTCACTGGTTACTGGCAGCTTAGCCTGGAGCAAACAATTTAACCTTACCTTGCCTCAATATTCTCATCAGTTCAATAGGGATATATGCTCCTATCTCTCAGCATCATTCAGTGAATGTGTAGGAGTTGAATGTGTGAGGCTTTCAGCACAATAACTACTACAAAACAAGTGCTCATATCTTAATGATTTTGCATGTTGTACATGTTTTAGGTATGGCCTGGCAACCAGAACATCTACCATTTCTGCTTTCAGAATTCTGCATTTGTCCTAGCCCTGAAGATGGGACTTTGAACACAGTAATTAGTTTAAACTAGAAATAAGCCTGCTAGTTGATCTTAAGATTTCTGCTCTTCCAAATGAACTATTGCCAGATTCTGTGTCACCATAGTCCTCCAACATTCGTCCTTCTGTCTCTTAAGTTAGCTACTTTGCCCTGCTAACCAAAAATGAAAGATGAGAAATATCAACCTGTTGCTGGAACTGAATTATGAGTCATCTTTAATCATTTAGATCACTTATACCATCCATCTCCTCATGTCTTTCCATAGAGATTTCCTTTCTTTAAGAAAAGCTTCTATATGTAAGATGGTTCTGAATCTATAATAAAAATTAAAAGTTTCTAAGAAACAGAATTTCATCCAAATAAGTGCATTCTCAAATAAATAACTTCTAATAGAAATGATTTTTGTAATAAAGCATTTTATGTACCAATTTTCATCATAGTGTATTTAAAATGTACAACCTTTATGAAAAAAAGCAAACATTAAACATAAAAGCAAAATCTGTGGTAATTGGCTAAATCCACATGAAAATGTCATGCTAAAGCAAAAAATCATGTAGATATATAAGATTTATCTTTTGATCCCAACAAGTTTCACAGCTAAAGTCTCAATCTCTTCAACAAATTGACAAAAGTAGAAGTGGCAAATAGCTTTCATCTTACTTGTCTACTCTAGAACTCTGGGGGATGCTAATGTCACATCAAGGCACAGTGAAATTGAGTGTCTTGCTGGAAGATTATAACTCTTGTGGCCATGGCAGTGGGAAGTGATAGGATTCCTACCACATAGTTACCACCCCTGCTTGCTTTTGGACCAAACATCCCACTGATAGTCACATAGCATGTATATTTTATACAGAGGCAGAATACACTAACATTGCAAAATCTGTCTCCACACTCTGGGGCTTTACAACTATACTAATTTGCCCCCAGAGTTGTTTGTTTGTTTGTTTATTTGTTTGTTTGTTTTGCAAAAACAATATAGAGTCAATTTTCCTGAATCTTTCTATAGCATGAATTTTGTAAACCTAGGACCCTAAAATGGCAGTGTGGACAGGAACCTTGCCAGGTGTTTGGAACAACTTTCTACTAGCACCCAGTTGCCCCTCAGAATCTCCATGTTCTCCCTTTATTGAATAGCTCTCCAAGATCTTCAATTTGGAGACCCAAAATCTGCTTCCCTGAGATTTCACACCTTTAGTCTCACTTGTGTCCTCTATGAAGTAACACAGGATGGCAGTCAGCATCTTATGGGTGAAGTCGCTCCAGGGTGAGTGATATTTAATGAGAAAGGAGACAGTGGATTTTTAAAATTATCCATGATTGAGCAAAAAAAGCATTTTATTTTCAAACTTTCTCCCTTTTAAAAAAACACTATACAATTAATAAGTAGTAATAAGGCTCAGACTTTTATTAGGTAGCTAGAAAAATGGATTCGCTTGTTTTTATTTTTTTCTTTTCCACCATAGAAACTGATACTCTGCTTATCTTATCCAGTGAGGAAGAACTTCTTTGGTTTTTCCCAAGAGTTGTTAGACAGCTACCTTGAATATAGTGCACCATGTCCAACTAGGCAAATGAAATCGTTCTGGGCAAGAGGGGCAGGGAAACTCTACATAGAGAAAAGAAGTCTTTTTGAGCATTTCTTCCTATTGTCTCCCTCAATTATTTGTTGTTTAAGATCCACAAATAGTCATTAATATAAATAATCCATTAACGTACTATAGTTCATATATAGAGATAATGCTAGTCAAATAAATTTTCAGTTGTGTTTTTCAGAGAAGTTAGAAAAAGATCAGAGAAATCATTGTAGAAATGTGGATTAATATGAAGATTTTAAATCAAATCTGATTCATCCATGAAAGTGGCTTTCTAAATATGGGGCTGAATGAAATATAGCCAATCAATTGAGTCACAAAGCTCAGCCCTGGACCTTCATTTAGTTGAAGTCACATACATATATACGCCTAATAATATGCACAATAATGGAGTTGAACCTTAGTTTTAAAAGACTTCAGTATGGTCTTGGAAAGGTCATCATGTCAACAGCCAGAACACCTGGCTTCTAGGTCCAGCCCTGGAGGATGCTTTGTGACTATAGTATACTCATAATCTGTGTTGGACACTTAAGAGACTTTGAGGGACTGAGTGGGGTATTTTATTTAATTTAATTTTCTAGCCACTTTGTAAATTACATATTACATTCATCTCTTAGGGGTGAGGAAATTAAAACTCTGAAAGGCTAATTAACAGTACCCAAGATAACTCAGTTTACGTCGTTGAAGAAATAAGTTCTACATACTCTCTACGTCCTTTGAAATTCTGACATTTTTAAATTTCAGTGTAAATATTTAAACCCAGTCGCATGTTATTTTTATTAGTAGTAGTAAATGTTACACTTATTGTTAGCAGATCTTTTCCTCATTTTTGAACTTAAACATTTATTTCAGTCATTTTGCCATATTATGAAATTAATCCTTTCTTGGATTGGCTTAACACACATGATATCACAAAAATTTACATTTCTGGTAGTTGTAAAATCTGCCAGAATTTGACTCTTGTAGTCCAAAACTACAAGTAGAGGTGCTGGCACCTTTTGACCCCTCCATCCACAAGATGCTACCCCTTCTCCCAGCCCAAGGATGGTCCTAACTTAGTTTACCCAGAGGATCAAGAAATGGTAGAAAAGAAACTCCTACAAACTTTGGCCAAAATTTTCTTCACTTTTTACCTTCTACCTACAAATAAAGTTATTGTAGACTCTAAAGCAGCTGGCACTAAAAAAAAAACCATGTAAAATGTTGCTATATTGTTCTTGCTGTTTGAACATTAAAGGATTGATTCTGACCATGTGAACCATGATAGCAAAAGCTTTTGATAATAAGCAGAGGCATAGCGCGTTGACAATAAGTTGGAAAAGTTTTGCCTGCATATATTCAGAGCTTCGTCCCTGCCCAGGGCTGGTAGAAGTTTCACTGCTGAAACAAGCATTTCAAGCTCTTGAGCACATTTCTTCGGAGTTGACAAGTTGTCCAGTAGGTGGCACAATATCAACACTGTCAATAGGTTTTTGTTGTAAAAGTAATTTTCTTAAACAGTTGAACATATCCACATAGATTTGCTATTATATACAGTGTCTAAACAGACACACTGCCTATCAATTTCATTTTAGGTGGTGTATTTTGGGATTTTTGAATTTACATGTCTCCCTTTCGGTTTGTTAATTTTATACCCATTCATTATTCCTTTTCCCTTCAAATATTTTATATTGCACGCTCCTATTCACTTTTATTCCTCAGAAATAAGTACAAACATATAAACTGAAAATTGACCTTTAAATATCACAAATATTTTTTAGAAAACTTCTTCGAGGTGAAATTTTTCAGGAATTATGCAGATAATTCACACAAAAGCATCAATATATTCCAGTTATTTAAATAGGTCATATAGGGGTTGTGCCATCTTTAATTCAACCAGATATCATACTTCAGTAGTCTCAGCCCAACAACTCATTCTTCATCTGTGTGTGCATGTGGATGTTTATGTGTGTTTAGTCTAAATGGAAATTCCTGATTGCAATAATTGTGAATTCTATAAGTATTAAAACTTGTCAACATTGATTAAATGGGTAAAATTATCCACTAATTTGTCTTAACGGGGAAAGCAAATCTATGTAGTAAACTATAAAGTAACTATTATCTAAACAAGTCATTATTCATTATTTGAGAAAAAAAACTGATCAAAGGATCTGTACTGGGAAAAATGAGAAGAATTCCTCCTCACCTTTTAATGTATTATATTTAGCAAAAGTGCAGCAAATGAGGAGCACTGTCATTGGATTCTAAAGCAAGTCATTACATTTAATTATGTTGCCACTCTGATTTCTCCGGCAGACTTTCTGTGATTAAAACTGAATTGCCTATTTGCATTATTTAAAAAACTGCTGCCCTCTCAGCAGCATGGTTATGTTGGATAGGTTAGTTCCTGGATAGCCTCCCTTGCCATCCTCATAATATTTAAACTCTGCTCACAGTCTTTACGTCTCAGTTGAGTTGCAGAACTACAGAAATGCACTGGCTTTGGGCTTTCCATTAACTCAACTCAGTAAGAAATTCACCAGGCCTTTCATCTACAGAGGATATAGAGTCAGATGGATGAAATGAATTTTAAGATCAATATCTTAATTTTGTTACTTTGATCTTTTCATCTTGATGTTTACCCTAACCACAAATTTGAACCTAAAATTATTCTCCTGGGGAATTTTCTATGGAAAATAAGGAATAGTTTCATCCTTAGCCTCCAGAGTCACTATTTTTATGTTATCTAATATCAACTTCCCTAAGCTGGGTATTTGAAGTAGTCCACAAATAAGAGCATGCTAAGGAAACAACTGGAAAACTCAGTAGCTGAGAGGATCTTATTCTCTCTTGTCTCTCCGGTATCCCCTTCTTTTCTCCCCCTTCCCCAGTGAAAATGGGGCACAGAATTAATAATCATGAAAATTATCTGAAAAATGTGATATTGGAGAGAGTACTTAGCTAATCATTCAGTCTCTGAATCCATCTGAATAAAGAATTCAGCTATTATAATAAATGGTTTTCTTCCCACCCCTCCACTGTGAGCATGAGAAAAGGAAGGCATGAAAAGGTTAATTGGCCAAGCAGACATCTTTCTTTGAATAATAGGCAGAAATTTAGCGATTGGAAATTCTCCATAATTTGCTTTTGTCATATGCTTCCACTCATCTTTCCATTTCTCTCCATAACAATAAGAAAATAGATCCAATATAATATTTTTTATTTGAAAGTAGTTTTACTGGAATTTTAAAAAATCATAACATTATAATTTTCTGGAAAAAACAATAAATAGAGGCAATGCACAAATATCAGGAGTAAAAAATTCACGCACACAAACACAAATACTGTCTTCTGGGTTAAATTATTATTATAATTATTATCAGTTTATAATTGCCCAAGAAAATGTAAGTACATTGTGAATTTTAATAGTTACTAAGAATTTACAGTAAGGCTTTATTCTCTGGTATGAGAAACTAAAAATGCAAATAAGGATCAAAATGTATAATAGATAATGTGAAATAGGAAGAAATTATCAGCGCTTCTCTTAATGAGATAGATGAGGTGTTTTGTGGTTTTTGTTTTGTTTTGCTTTTTCTTATTCTAATTGGTTCCTTCATCCATGGGCAAAAATTATATATTTTTAGAAGTACACAGAGCTCAGCATCAATCCTATTCATATTTTTGTTTTTTCTAACCTCAATCCTGAGAAAACATGCTTATATTAAAAAGCAGATGGTATAGAAGCAGTTTTAGTGTAGTTACATCCCTTATTTCTTTGAATTCTTCCCTAGTTGTAAGTCAAAAACCACATGATGATTTATCATTGAATTTAAAGTATGTCTAATTATATTTCAATTAAGCAACTTATTTAGATCATCCCAAGCAAAGAATTAGAAACCATCTCTGACTTGCAAGAAGATTTATTGGCCAGTCATTAGAGTTGTTCACTTTGTCAACCCCAGTATTTGGCACTGGGAAGACTCTCTGCACCCCAAAAGGTGCAGTACCCATGAGTAACTGTGGGTAAGAGCTAGGCTTTTGGGTTTTCTTTATTTTTGGTAAAGTGATTTTTTTTCCTATAGGTGTTTATCAAAGAGGATCAAGAGTTTGGCAGAACTCAGGTAGACTGTAAGACAGATCAGTCTTCAGAAGGAGCACATAGTATAGATGTTGAGACTTGCAGCTGAGAAGTTGATACTCAGAATTATTCCTATGCCCTCTACCTTGGATAGAACCAGGGTTTGTGTATATGAATTTAAAGACCACAGGGGCTGGGAAGTCCAGGGAGACCAATGTTCTTGGAGCCTGTGGAGTGTAGCCTTAGAATAACCAACTGTTCTCATGCTTAGCCATTGGAGTTCCACAAACTTTCCGGGGGAAAACCTTTCCCCCATGCACTGTTCTAAGGTTTTTAATGAAATGGCACACCTGGAAACCTGTGATACGAAGGTCAAGTGCATCCAGAAGTAGCTGACTCTGTCACATTAAATCAACTAGGCCCAATTATTTACTTTGAATACTCACTCAGGTATAACTTTCCAAATATGATAACTGCACGAAATTGGCTATTAATGTGATCACCCCCATTCTAAATTCAGACTCTCCCTGATTAACCTAAGTGACTTCTGGGTCATCATTATACTTCTCTGCTTTCTTGCTCATAAAACAAAGGATTTAAATAATTTCACCCTACTTTAAATTATGAAAGATTAGTACAGATGTGGCTGTTGTGGACAAAACTGCATACAAAAAATTATTCAAATAAAACATTGTGCTCTTTGTTTTTCAGGCACCAAAAGTTTTAAGAATCAAAAATAAACTTTTTAGCATAGTAATAGCTGACATTTTAAAAATTCAATTTACTTAGTACTCTCCATGTATTCTTTTTTAACTTAACTTTATGGATATACAATATAATGACATTCATCATTGAAAATTTGTACTTTTACATAATCTACCTTGATTCTTATTTTTTCCCCATTCCCCTGCCCTCCCTTCAACCCCTCCACCCCTCCCTATTTACAAAGACTTTGTTTCCATTTTTTCATTTTCTCATATTAATTCCATTCTCTCCTTTCCCCTACTCCTCCCACTTCCCCTTCCCCTTTTCTTCCATTTATTCTTTTATATACCCAAAAGGGTTCTCTTTGTTCAAGAGTTTAGAGATCAATACAATGCAGAGCTATCTATAACAGTTTGTATCATACAAATGTCAAAAAAGAAAATGTGTTCTATAAATTAACACATATTGTCTACCAGCCTAACCACCAGCTAGAATAAAAATGAGCACATATTCTGAACCCAGAGTTTGTTTTAATCTAAGAAACCTATGAATTAGAAGGCACTCATGGGTCCAGCATGAGGGCAAAACTTGAGAATCCACCACTTCAGGCATTGAGACCACTCTGCCTGGGTTTGACTTCCAGTGTTTGGCACTTACAAATTGTTTGGATAACTTGTTTGATCTTTCAGTTCTTCATATGCAAAACAGGGCAATAATAACCGTATCTTTCTACTAGGTCTTATTAAGATAAAGAACGATAAGACACAGAAATGGTATGGCCATATATATGATCACTGGTACACTTTTGTGTACATTTTTGTGAATGAATAGGGATGTTATCAGTAATTACATCAAGGCAGCCAGAATGAGCCAGGACTTTCCTGAAGAAACCAGGATTATGGGATTTCCCTATTACAAAACCCCTAACTTGATGCCCAGCTCTTGTTAGAGTTAATGAGCTAATGTCTTGTTAAAATGATATTAATTATGCCAGAAGGATTATGGGCAACAAAGTTTCAGAGAATATCGTATTCAATTCCATATTAACATTTTTTGATTTTGTTAATTTGCAGGTTCTTTTTTCTACGAGGAGATACATTCAAATATGTATGTGTAGAAAAGTCTCTTGCCATTGTTTTACTGGTTTAGCCCCTGTTTTAATCCTTAATTAGGTTTAAGTCAGTGGAGAAAAAGCTCACTTTGTTCAAGAGAAACCCAAACATGGAATGTGGAAGAAAGCATCTCTGGCACTCCAGTCCCCACCCTGTCAAATAATGAAAGAGCGGTGATATGAGGTCGATCCCACGGTAGTAGCAGGACTGCCATTTAGCTTGAGGAAATTGACGGTTATTTTTGTTTAGATTTTTTAAAAATTTAAAAACACTGTGTCAAAAATCCAGCAAAAACAATTAGTAATAGAGCAAAGAAATTCCAGGCTCAGTAGTCCCATGAAGTCATCTCTATACCTCTTGCCAGCATAGGGTCTTTTTAAAACATGTTCTCAGGATTCTAGCCAGACTAGCATCAGCTGCCCCTGGATTTCATAGTTCAATACCATCCTATTATACAAGTTCTGTTAAATGCAGTTTCTTAAAATATGCTTTGGTGGATCTTATGCATCCAGAGGCAGAATTTACATCATATAGTTTAAACTTTTTTAATATGTACCATCAAAATCATCTTGTCCTCCTAAGTCTACAGTTAACAAAACCAGCTCTCTATGCTTAGCAAGAGGACAGGATTTTTAATCTGTGACCTGCAAGCCAACAACATTCAGGTAGATCATATTTTATTGAAGAGGCTAATAGAGCTCCTCATTCCTGACACTAATATCAGCAGGAATAGCATCCTGTTAGAACCTCCAGGTTTACAAAGTAGAACAAGTTATCTCATCTCATGAATATTGTAATTTTTCCATTCTATCAAATGAACATGCTGCAGATCCAACCTTGTTCAAGAATCACCCTAAAGAAAAGGTCTGGGAGCTTATCCCCCTCGGCTGGTTTTCTGCCCTTCTCAGAGCCTGGGGAAAGTATGGGACACATCAAGAAAAGATGAGTTCATATTCAGCCTGGGAAAGCTGCAAAGCAGCCTTTCCTGCTGCCCGGCATGAAATGAGCCATGAGCAGCATGAAATCACTGAGCACAGGTGTGGAGACTCACAGTGACATAAATATCCTTGCTGTTCAGCAGTTGGAGGACGGCTGTGGGAAGATTCGCCACAAGCTCCTCCTCGCCAAGTCTGCCTTTATAAAGGAACAGTCACTCAGGCCACACTGTGATGGCCAGAGATCTTAAGGAGTCTCAGCCCAGCTTCCAATTACAATACTCAAGAGGCGGAATTAGAGAAAGATGTAAATGAACACTTACCTCTGACCATTGGGAGAAGAGGAGAAAAATCAGAAAAAGGTCATGCTGTGCAAAACTGGTATGTTTGACCACAAACACTTAAAATCTTATAGGTGTTAAAATAAAAACACTTCCATAAACAAAATTTGTAAGAACAAATACAGGCCAGATTGTAATTTATAGGACAAGGTATTATCTATACAACTACATAAAGTATTTTAAAATTATTTTATAAAACGACTAACAGTATGCAAAAAATAAAAGAAAAGAAAAAGGAAAGTAATTTATCAAAGGGAGGGGAAAGCCTGAAAAAGTACTTGAAAAAATACTCACAAAATACCCCAATTCACTTAATGGATGATGTAAGTTAATGTAATGAATGTAGCATGTTTACCTATTAACCTGGAAGTCATTTGTTTTAATTTTTAATTGTAAAACACATCTTTAGCTTGGTGTTGAAATTCTATGCCATCTGAGTTCAGTTTTTTAAATCTTTTCTTCCATTGTGTTTGTGGTGGATAAATTTTATTTTTGTTTTATTTATCTATTTATTTCTGCATCATTTGTATAGTTGCTTGTCAATGTAATAAAGATACAGTTTAATTTTTATATAAAATTAAAAGCTATTGTGTGTTAAAGGGAGAGACTATTCCAACTATGCTTATTATTATAATAGACATTATTAGTCATATGTTCTGCTGTAAAAATTTCCAGTTTCCATTTATTCTGCTATTTATTATTCAATATATATTGTTTAAATTTCTAGTGAAATGTAAAAGGTGGAAATCCTGTAACAATTATTATCACATATAAATATACTCTAAGTGCTAATTGTAAAAGCTACAAAGAGACTATTAATAGAAAAAAATACAAATAACTAATAATAAAAAACAATTATTTGATAGGTTGTTGCATAATTATTAAAACTTTTATTTAAAATGAAGAATGGAAAAAAATCTCACAATATAACTATAAACTTGGCAAAAGAAACCTAGTTATATTATAATCCCAATTGTGTAAAAACTGTGTATATATTTGTCTTCATAGGAAAAAAGTCTGAGAGGTAAATACATCAAAATTGGTGACTTTTTCTCTACTGTATTTTTACTAATTTTCCAAATTTTGTGTAATGACCACATACTCATAATCAAAAAATAGTTACTAATGTAAATTTCAGTAAAATGTTTATCAGTGAGCTTCTCAGAAAGAAAAAAAACTTCGGAAATTCCTACATGCCTGTTGAAAAAGGTTTTCCTTAAAAGTTGAGAGATCCAGTTTACAATAAATGGTCATAGCCCCAAGCCTTTTAAGGAGGGTGATTAATTCTAACCACAAAGAAAATGCTTGAAAGTTGTGGATAGCCAGACAGATAAGGATGGAACTTGAATTACACTCTGTGAAACAACCTTGTGATATCCTGTAGCCAGCAGGTAGTATAAACAGCAGAACAGCTGATTTTTAAAATATAAATATTCAGTATATTGTTCTGAAGTCGATATTTAATGCAAATGTAGGACCCAATACATCTTCCCCTAGTCTCCAGCACTTAATTTTACTTCTGTTGCTCTTTGATCTTTAAAAAAGAACAATGCTCAGTTTCCTGTTTCATTTACAAAGCCGTAATTTGATACTGTTATTTTGGAGTCTATAATCGAATTTGTATCATTCAGTCCAGTGGAGTGAATTTGCATGGTAATCATATGTTAAAAATTATGAACTGAAAACACATCTAAAGTTTTTGTGTCTTTGTAAGGCTACAGTGGGTTTTAATGTCAAATCACTTATTTTTCTTAATGAAATTGGATTTTTTGCTACAATATTGAAATATTTTCTACTGAATACTTATTATAAATAAAAAAGAGATGTTGAGTTGGAGTGATTTATAAAGCAATAATAATGTTTATATATTTTTCTATTATGCAAGTTAAATATAACGAAGATATATATCTTTAGAGCTGTCTAAGGTTTGAGCACATTTTAAAAATTGGACAGTTAGGCAAAAAAAAAAATACAAACTGCTTAAAAAGAACAAGGAAAGAAAGAGTTTAGTAAGCATGTGAAATAAATTTGTTACCACTGGGCCCTAAATTTGCCTCCAGTTTTGCTGTGTAAATGTAAATAAGCACATTGAGTTACATAAATATCAAAATAGAAAGTACATCAGCAAAGATAATTCGGATCTCAATTAGCTCTCAATTCAAAATTTTATCACAGGCTACCATCTATTAAAAATTTTGAGGGTGAGCACAACAATTTTAAATGACAGTTTAACCAAAGGTAATGTGACAGGACTCTGGCTGTACTTGTACCTGTCATCCACACAGTAGGGCATTGTCCTAGTCACTGACTCCTGCCTTCATACTTAATGTACTCTGGCATCTGTTGCATAGACACTGAGAATTCACCAAGCCCCAAAATGAACTACCCACCCCTCAATTTCTGCTGAATTAATCAGTGCTTTTTATTGCACCTAATAAAAACAAATTTGCAGTTGCCTTAGCAACTAGAGATTCTTTGGAATGATCCTAAGGCAACTTACAGAAACTGAAGGTAACTTTTCTGTCTCCTCCTCCAACCCTCCAAGGGAATGGGATGAGGCATTGAAAGCCTGTGGGGACCAAGGCAGTTCTTCATTTCTAGCTCTTAGCTCTTTTCCCCCGTATTCCTAAACTTCATTATAAACTGCAGGGGCAGAGGACAACTGCCTCTATGATCCTTACTCTGATATGGGCTTCTCCAGTTCAGGGTCTGCATAGACAAGCTCACCCCTATTTCCCATCTCAACCATGGTTGCACAGCACTCCCTCTCTCCCCTCCCAACATTGCCTTTTACATAAGGAAAAAACAAAATTTTCAAAGGCATTTGGTAACCTGTCCAAGAACACACATTAAGCAATTATCAGAGATAGGATACAGCCTGAGGCCAGACACACCTGCTCCAGAGACCCGTACCATGTGGGAATGACTCCTTGAGTTTTTGGACCAAAGAATATATCACCATGGATTATTAGCAAGAATCATGGATTTCAGAGGAACACATTTTTCTTGAATCATGCATTTATCATGCAACAATGATATATTAAGTTCCTCACTTGACACTGGAATAAGAAATTGGTAGTTAAACAGACGTAATAACAGATCTTTATTCTAAAAGCTCATGATCAATGGCAGAAAGAAGTACCAAAAAAAAAAAAAAAAGGCAAGCAGGATCTCAAATACATAAAACATGATACATTTGCCAAATGAATGATATGGTCATGCACGTTGATCATCATTGGCTTAAAAAAAAATCACAGAAAGCTTCAGATAAAAAACAAGACTTTAAGCGTCCATGATTTCATAAATCCTTATGTTGAGGATTTTAATGAGGAGCGGGGGAGAGAATATGAATAAAATTACCTGGAGAGCTATTACAACACATCAACATCTTATACACTAAATATCAAATTCTTCTAAGAGCTAAGAAACAGAAAAGCTGGAGACAATCTGGAGTGGAAATTCTTCATCTGAGGCTTCTAGGTTCCAGAGGAGTCTTTCTCATGCCTAGTGATATCCCCAAACATCCGTGTTACCTAGGATTTCTTAAAATACAAATTCTAGATCCTTCTTCAGTTAGATTCAAATAATATCCCAGGAACTGTCCTGGGAATCCATCATTTAAACACTTAACCCTATTTTGATAATCTCTATCCTGAAGTGGACTCTGGGAGGTAGAAAAGGTCTGAAACAGTGTAGGAATTACTGAGCATGTGTGCCTGGCTCCTCTGCCAGATTCTCAAAAGGGTCTGTAGTCTCCAAAAGATTAGGGGTCACTGTCATATAGAAAACAAAGCTAAGGTGTTTTAAGACTGAGGAACAGAACACTTTCAGTATTAGAAGATTGGAACTGCCGAGCCCAGGAGAAAGGCACTAACCTGAAGGTAGCTTTGAGTCCACGGTGATGTTAAATGGATGATAATTCTGGCCTGGTGTTCACCATGTCTGGTGAAGGTGGAAGAAGAAGAATTATCATAAAACCATAGTAGCCAGAATTAAGACAGGAAATAAACATTTCTTCACACTAAAATGCTGGGAATATGCCCAAGGAGAGGAATAAACTAGATAACCACCTATCTAGAAAGTTAGATGCAGGAAAAAATAGGCTTTCTTAGCATTTTGGGCTGTTTTTGTTATTGGAGTAATCACAATGATCCTAATAAAAGAAGATAATGATACCTAAGTTACTTTGACTGTGTAGTTTTATGAACAATTATTTCCTTATTATGTTTTCTGTATCCTTCATTAACCATACATCATCTTACCAACATAATCACTGCTACAATTGGTGAATTACTTGATGTTTTTCAAAAGGCACACATTAAACATATATTATTTGGCTAATTTTTGACTGGAAAAAGATGTAGAAAATTTCCTCATTAGTATCACCTGCTCTAAATAAAGAAAATTTTCATTTATAAATGGAATAGTATAAAATTGTCTTGGTGCATGTCCAGTGCAATCCCATATCAACTGGTCAACATTATTAACTAGAAAATTTTGACCAGAAAAGTAAAAAAGTGTGTGAAACATACTGTTTGACTTTGTACAAGAGAATAAAATGCTGGCTTTTCTTACAGAATGTATATGTGTATATTTATTTATACACATACATACATATATAGATATATTTAATAAAAATGTATAAAAACATAGCACGGTCTTTTAAATGAAGATAATAAGCTTATTTTCAAAAAGTGAAACATGATGCAGTGGCACAAGATTGTAATCCTAGCAATCAGGAAGCTGAGGCAGGAGGGTTGCCATGAGTTCAAGGCAAGTCTGGGCTCCAAAGTAAGTTCAAGACCAGCCTGAACTAGATAACAAGATTGTGTCTCAGAAAAACAAATACAAAGTGAATCATAAAAATAATTATGACACTCTGGTCATATGATTGATATGGGAATTATTTTTCAATTTAAAAAAATAAATTGCAAAAATAATTTAATAAGAAGTAAATCACTAAGGGCTAAACTTAAACTAATAATAGTAAACACCAAGAATAATATTTTTGCCAAGTTAAAATGCTATGAGATTCTATAAATGTAAAGAATACATATCTATTTATGCTTTAATTTTAAAGTATTTAATTTTATTAATATCAGAGAGAAATATTGAAAAATTGAAAGTGGATAAGGCAGAATTAGACCAATAAAAACATCATTCAATGCACCCCAGCAAAGGGAAAATAACATGCTAAGAGGTTTCACTTCTCTTCCCACTTCAGCCACCAGTGTTGGTCTCAGGTTGTATCTCATGAAATAACTTCACAAATCCCACCTGCTCACCCAAAGAGCTAAACAGCACTCTTTCCTTCTGAACCACTAAACTCAGTTAAAAAATAGTGTCAATGAAGGAATTTCACCTTAATTGAAATCCTAGAATACAGTTTTAAGGGAAAAAAATATTTTTCATTTCTCCACTAAACAGTTTTTAAAAGGTTGCATGAATGTTTATAACATTTTATGAATGTTAAAATGAAGAAACTTGTTCCACAACTTTTTCTTAGCATTGGTTTATTTATTTTAGTTTCTGCTTCTCAAGTTTAAAGAAAAGTCACTTGGGATGGTACAAGGAATTCCTACATGTCCTTTACCTAGACTTACCAATCCATTTTCTTTATAATATTTTAGTTTTTCCTAAACCACTTAAGAGTAAAAGAGAAACATTGTGGTACTTACCCTGAAATACTTGTGTTTGTTTACAAATACATCCTTTTATATAACCATAGTTGAGTTCTCAAAAAGAAAATTTAACAATGGTACAATTTTATTTCTTAATTCACAGTTCATATTTAAATTCTACCACTACTTTCTTATATCAAGAATGATTTGAAAGAAATTTTTTGAGAAAATATAAGAAATCTAAGAAGTTACTTAATTACAAGAGACATAGAAAGCTTTCCTCTTAGGAAACATTAAATAAAAATAATTTCATCTACTATTCTCTATAATTTTTAGAGATTTTATTTTCTATGTAACTTCAGAAGAGTTAACAATTTTCTGCAAGGTCTCTAATTTTTCTTTCCAAAATCAGTTAACAGGAAACATTAACATTTCTTAAACAGGCGTGAATGGCACTATAAGACAGATTTCTTTAAGCTGATCAATAGAGCATGAAGAAAATTAATGCCCAGGCCTGGTGACAAAGCATGCCACTCACTTCCGTGAAATAGCATGTGTCTGTCTGGGGGCAAGGAGCATTTAGCATAAAAAACAGCCAGGAATTATTTGGCACTTTTAAAATGCTCTTATACTTCCTGCATGCACTCACAACTTAAAATTGATAATTGAAGCCAGAAAGAACGTCTGGAAAGCCTCACCAGTTCAGTTATTTCTTCTCAGGCAGAATAGCAAAGCCCTAACCTGAGTGCATTATCTGCTTTGCTGCACCCATATAAACACATAAGAATATCAAGTAAACAGATCAAATTATTCAATGTGAATGAGATTAAGAAGGAGGAGATTTGAGAGGATGCAAAGAACTATTTCAAAGGTTAAAAAATTGAAAACCTGTTTGTAAATACCAGAGAAGTTTCCATATCGTAGCATTAGTTTAGAGTTCAATCCTGTAATTCCAAAAATTCCAAACTGTGACTTTTTTGGGCACCTAACTTTGTAATGAAGTCCTGCTGCCTTTTGGGCCAAGGGCAAGTTCTTAAAGAACATGCATGGCCCTGTATAGGTAAGCAAATGCTATTTACCTCTGGCTTTCAGTATTAAATTCTTAATACAGCGGTCTCTTTGTATAAGTACTCTAACAATTCTTTATGGAATAATCTATATGTTTCCTAAAACTGTAGGCTACCTGGACCTGTGGGAGGATAAATGTCCTTGTACTAGACATTATTTTCTTCAGTAAAGCCTTGAGCTCCAAAGATTTTACTGAAAAATGAGGGAGGAAGGGAAAAATGTAATAAAACTATTGTTTAACAAAGATATTGTCCTTCACTTCTATAACAACTGTTCCACATGAGTGTACCAGTCCCCCTTTATGAGAATGGCTTCCATACTGTCATTAGTAAAACTGGAATTTTGTTAGAAGGAGTATTAACATGGATAGACACAGAGATAATGTCTACCTACTATGATGTCTTTATTCAAAAGAATGAACATTATTTTCTGAAGGAATCAGGCTTATAATCTCTGAGCAAGGCTGCGTACTGTGACTGAAAGAGCCCACATGTAAAGGGGCAGCCTGAACCAGGAGGACGAGCTTCCCAGCAGCCGTCCATAGACTACACACCCAGATCATCCATTTCCTCCTCCCTGTGCAGTTTGGGGCATGCTTCTTAATCACTCTCAGCTGTGATCACTTTCTACTCTGGAATGCGGGGTTGAGAGTGGATCCGTAGGGTGTGAAGAGTATACCAAGCGCTATTAATAAAGTAAAAGCAGGCAGCTACCAAACTCTGAGCACTGACCCTCATATTTATTTTCCAAAGAAACAGCATTCATGGCAGAAGAAAATTTAGTATTTTATGAATTCACTGACCGTGCTAGGGAATAAAGCCTCTAAAATGTTGATAGCTTATATCAGTGGTGGTGAACCCATGGCATGCATATTGTTTTGCTTTTAAGACAAAATGAGTACTTTTTTCTAACCTAATCCTCAGTATGCCTGTTTCATTGCAGTGTTGGCACTTTGCAATAAGTAAGTGGGATTTGGTTTGCAGTTTGGGCACTCAGTCTCTAAAGGTTCACCATCACTGGCTTATATGTCTGTAAGTTTCAGACCTACTTAACAACTAAATTTCAAGATAAGGGACTCTATCTCTGCACTTCCAATCAGAATGAACCCAGGATAAAATGATGCCACACACAGCTTTTTGGTGCACTTCCTCATTCCTATCCTTCAATCTGTGGCTAAGCATCTCATAATGCCAGATCTTTTTATCCTTTTCCATCGAAAGGAGGAAGATAATGTTCCATTAACACAAAAACATAAAACCCAATAGTCATTTGATCCCTTCTACTTCTCATTGGTCTTTGCACTCTAACAGAGGTCAAAGGCCAGTAATTAAATTGAAAGCATAATGGGGGGCTGGGGATGTAGCTCAGTGGTGCCCTTGCCTGCCTGGCAAGCACAGGTCCTGAGTTCGATCCCCAGTACCAAGAAAAAGAAAGCACATTAAATTGAAAGCATGAAGCATAATTCATAAAAATGCCAGGCTTTTGGAGGAAAGGGTTGTAGAACTTCCTCCAAAAATAAAGTCATATTGGATAGTTGCTGTCAAGCCATCTCTTCACTGTCAGCTAATAGAGCAAAAATGAAAACACCTATCAGACACAACTTTGGCTTTTTCAAAATAGAAGTCACAATTGAGTCCCATGAAAAATGGTGTATTCTACTTAGGTTATCTATTTTTTTAATAAAACAAAAATAAAAGTGAGAAACTCAGCACCTCTTTTATCCTATAAAATGCTAAGTCCCCAGATCACTCTTAGAGACGTACTGTCATTGACCCTTCTGGCTTCACAAGATGTTTTTCTAGGTATTATCCCAATTCATACTTGTCACAGTTCTGGAGGAAAATAATGTTATCATCCTTGTTTTGTGAAAGCTCATAAAAGAAAAGTAGTTGAGTAGGCGGTTATCAGCAGAGCTGAGGCTAGAGTTATTTCATTCTGTTTAGTGGGTTATTTCCTGAGCTAGGTTCTCTATATCCACAATTAAGGGATTTCCTCTTTGTTGCAGACCTTCATCTCTTCTTGGGCCTGGAACAGCAGAACAAAAGGGACTGTGGAAACTTTCATTGCTCTAATGCCATAAGTTGACCAGGGCAGTATGGGGGAGATTTGGCTTTTCCAACTTGCATGGCACTACAGAGCCCTGGTGCCTCAGCTTCTGCTGTGAGAGATCCCCCACCCCACCCCAGCTATGTTTACTGGGGTAGACTGCACATGCTAAAGGGGGGGAAATCTTTCCATTTTAACCATGATCCAAGAAAGTCTTGGTTCTCTGTGGCTCCTGTGTATATACAGCAGTGTCAAAGTGAAGAAGAGTCAGAATACCAGTTCCCCTAGTGTTTTTTCAGTACACCAATTTTTGTAAACCATATTGCTCAACTAAGTTGGTACTATATCTAGTTTGCCAAGAATTTCTGCGTTAACAAGGATGTGGGAAATTATATGTCACACCAAGGACATAAATTCTTGTATTTTTTGCACTTTTTGCTTTAGCCATGAACAATCAAGGCTCTGTGGTGTAGATTTGTATTGAATTCCTCCAGAAGTCCTCTTAGGTCTTTTGTCAGAGTCACCCCTGACATTTGTATTATAGAATAACATTCATATACTACAGTCTGTCCACCCTTCCCAAACCTAGCCAGACAGGCTGTTAGCACACATCTGTTCTAAATTAGGGGACCATACCAGTGTATGAAATAAAGTGCTTTAATAATTTTGTTGCATTTATATCAGCCATTGACTGAGGTTTTGGCCTACTGTAAGGAGCAATTATGCAGCTTGCTCATTACTCTCATTATTCATCTGTAAAGAGTCCTGTCAATCAACCACATTCCCTATTGGTTGTAGCCTCTTTTACACTAACCTCACAAACATTGTATTACTCTGCCTAAGACCAAAGGAGTATAGCAAACAACAGAAAAACTTAAAAAGAACTAGTGAGTAGTGGAGAGCGGTGTAGAACACCAAGACTGGCGAGCCCTCCCTTCCTGTCTACAGCACTGCTACGCTCTTGGAAGCAAACCCTTTCAGGCTTGGGTATAATCCCTTTGGGACTTCTGGATATGGCTTTTGGTTCTACAGCCTGTATTAGCCTTTAAATAGACATAATCATGCAGTGTCTACCAAAACTGGAAGGACTGAACTTGTAAGTAGTAAGAACTGATTATCTTACCACTGGTTTTTTTATTCACAACATAGTTATGACAGTTATTTCTTCCTAGCTATCAATGGCTAGTGAGTACTTGATAATTTTCACACTAACAAAACTCATATTCTTCTTGCAGTTTGTTTAGATAGTTTGTTTAAAATCTCAGACAGACTTTGGAGTATATTACATAATTAAATAAGGATAGAAAGAATGTAAATATAATTGTAGGATAACATGTATTTATCTTCCCATGGAATTCTGAGATTGCTTTAACAAGTTTATGAAAACAACTCAAAGAAAAGGAATATTTTTCATGTTGTCTCTCTAGATTGACACTTTACTACTCTCTCCATCTTCCAAGATGGTTTCTAACTTTCTGCAGTGTTTTGTGCTATGTAAATGTAGTATGTGGTTGAAAGAAATAGTCCTGAAGTCATCGGGCATGAAAGATGGACTTGTGACACCAAAGGTAATAATTTAGCATGTGAGATCCCTGGAAATGTGCGAGAACTTTATAGCAACTCTGTCCAGATCTCCACTCTTAATGACTTGCATTCTCTAAAACTTATTCTCCTTCACAGAGTGAAGTCATATTTATCATCCTTATAGTAGTAGTGCATTGATGAATTCTTAATTCAACTACATTAATTCTAACAAATTCAAAATGAAAAACTTAAAGAAGTAAACATGCTGCCCATAGCCAAATAATGCTTTATAATTTAAATGTTACATAAACTGTAATAATAATTTAACTTATGCATTCATTACATTTTCTGTGGACATCCTTTATTTCAAGTACATCCAAATGTGTAACTTGCAGATCCTTAAATTTTTATTTCACTGCAATCATCTGGAGAGCTTGTCTTCTTCACCCTCATGGTTTCCTATTCAGTAGATGTAAGCAAAAGAACTTGCATTTCTAACAAGTTTCCAAGCCAGCCTGACCCTACTAGCCCAGGGATTATCACATTTGGAGAATCTCTCGAGGATGCTCCCTCGTCCTAGGATTGGGTTTTCCATTAATCAGCCATCTTGTATATTCAGAGGCAAGCAAAGAATTGATATAACTAACATACTGTATGTTTCCTTGCGTTTAGGGGGTGCTTAACCCCAAGAATAGTGCTGCTTTCCTCCATCATAGAAAGTTAACCATCAGCACCTGTGTGACCGCCATCTGTGCTTTCTGGAACCTCACTAAGAACATGTCAAAGACCTCTAATGATTTTTAAATATACCACTTATGGGTGAACTTAGGCACTTTTTGTGTTAAGGAAATTATAGACCTCCTGTCTAATATATTAATCCAAAAACATAAAATCAATCCAACACTTTTGTGTGATGTGGCATTAAAGTTAAATTAAAAGGTGGGAAAAGTCATGTAATTAATGTAGTTTGTAGAAAGGGGGAAAATACTGCTCTACCTGGTGAGTCTCCTGGCAGTCAGGAAGGGACTAGGCAGCCTGAATATTTTGATTTATAAATCCAATAAAGTCTGAATATTTTGATTTATAAATTCACAACCTCTGCCATGACTCCCCGTGAGGAACCCTTAACCTCCCAACCATAATTTCCTCATTTCCATAATAAGGCATAATTATGTCAGCCTGCCTCGTAATTAAGTGAGAACAGGATTGATGAAAAAGAGCTCTTTCAGAATTTAACATTTTGAAATACAAGTAATACTCAAGTACCTATTCGTATATCCTTGTTCAGTTTGGTTAACCAGTTTACCTGAATGATCATGATATAAAACAGAAATATTAATAAAAGATCACAGTACTGTGCTTATATGTAGAAAGGTAAAAATAGTGATATGTGTGAAGCTTTCACTAGTGAAAGGGGAATATAAGTTGAACTGTCACTCTAAACACAGAGAAAAATTTTGCCTTTGTGTGTAGACATTGCTTTTATTGCTATCTTACCATTGACTATTCAGTATAGAGTAGTAATCATCCAGACTTTTCTCCTCTTTTCATTCATCTATTGATTCCCTGAGCCAATGCTAACATCTAGCATTATTTAAGCTATGCTTATAACTGGGCCTCGAATATGCATTTTAATCCAAGTTAACAAGTTCCAGATACATGATGTTGACGACATGAAATTAGAAGAAATGATGAAAACATGTATGGCATCTGTAGGATAATTGATTTAAAAATAAATTGAATATCACAATAATAAATAGCCACTTTTAGTGGCTCCTCAAATAGTTTTTTACTTTGAAATTATGTGACATGCATATTATATCTTTATCATGTGTTTAAATATAATTTATTCATCTATCTAACAGGCATTACAAAAACTAATTTTCCCATAATCATATGTCTATAGCTATAGAACACAGCATTACTACAAAGAAAATTATACACCAAGGTGTCCTACGAGCATATAGCCAAATATTCCTTTTTTCTGAAATTTTTCATGCAATTAGTTAAGAACTGAAACTATCAGGTTCAGGCTAAGATGACAACTTGAATGAGGATAAATCATAAGATATAATCAGACCTAGCATTTTGGGGTAAAATAGAATATTAGTGTTATGGATTTTTAACTTCAGAAAATTTTCAGGGTGCCTCTTTGTGTTTCACTTTTTCTTTAAATACTAAATATGAATAAGAGATATTTCTAATTATTTCCCATTAAAGTCTTTTAAAATAATATTTTCAAATAAAGTAATCCATGTTGCTATGTTTAAGCAAAGAGTAATATCTTAGAACTTATTTATATTATACCATAACATTTAAAATTTCTCAGAAATCTGTGAAATGCTAATCAAGAGTGTATTTTGGACCAGACACTGTGCTAGACTCTGGTAAAATAGAAATGAATACAGTACATTAATAAGCCTGAAACTCTTCGGGCTGGTGTCATTCTTTTAAAAAATTACATAGAATTTATTTAAGCATAAACTTGTCTTTTCACTCATCAAAGGCATCAGAGTATCTTCTGAGCAGTTTGAGACTCGGAAGGAAGAAGAGTAATATCTCAAAGCTAAGCTATTAGATTACTATACTTTAATATGCTTGCCAAATTCAATTTAAAATATTGACACTTTGAAACAATAACAGTAACTTCATCTCTATAATTAAAACAGAGAAGATATGTTTTCTGCAAAGATGACACAGCTTTGATCATTTAAACACTAAAGACATCATTTCTGTCCCACTAGAACAAACTCACATAACGGAGCTGAGAATTCTGTCCTGTTAATTGGGCCTCTGTTTAGTGCAGTGCTCTTGGGGTTTCTGGGCATCTCTTAGTTGCAGAGGGGTAATTTCGTGTTGAACACTTTTTTCCAGATCCAGATGATATCTCACCCATGCTATGCCACTGTTTGGCAGCATCACCATGGAGAAAATCACCGAGGGTCCAAGTTTCCTCACTTAAATGAATAACAACAAAAAAGAGCTAATTCACATAGGTGGACACTAAAGCCCCTTTTTGTATAATGTTGCCAATGAATCATCTTGGAATAGTGGTTTGTAATCTTTATGTTGACTTCCCACCAGAAGAGCTCCTTGAGAAGTCTTGAAATGCTAATGATTTTTATCACATCTCATCTGTCCCTGTTTCCTATTTTGTATCTCGTGACTTGATTAAAATTATACATCTACACTTTAGAGTGAAAGCAAAAAGATAAATTCTAGATTTGTTAGCATGTTCCACTAAAACTAAACACTAATTTCCCTTACACACACACAAACACACACACATGCATACACATACACAATGCAAAATGCAAGATAATTATTTTTTTAAAGAGTACTTAGTAACTTTTAAATTAATTTAATACAAAACTGTCTTTAACCCCCTAAAGAACATCAACTAAAAGAAAATATTTGAAGCCATTACTAAAATATTTCAGATTTTAAAAATAACAATTTAAGGATAAATAATGATTGACTATTTTGAATCTCGTTCTTATATGGCCTTTTACTTTTAAAGATGGAGAGACTGGAACTAGCAGATATGCTATGGCTTGCCCTAAAGACTTTAATTTTATAATAGAAACCATCTGGGACACAAAATTTACTTTATTACCCATTGTGCTATAAATGTCTTTGCAATTAATTTCCTGGAGAAGGTTATGGAGTCTCATCTAGTTAGAGAGAAGATGTTGGAGATACAGATATATGTAAAATCATGCATACACATACATTATTTTCATCTTTATCTGCAATATCAATTACAAAGTTGACCTACTTGTGAGAGAAGACAATCAGTAAATTTAGGGAAGAACTTGGAATTACATTACTAAGTGCAAGAAAGCAGTTTTCCCTTCAAGCAAAATAAAATAAAATAAATGAGATATAAGAATATAATTATAATTTAATTATAACTTAGAGAAAATTACAAATATACACTTTTTAAAATTAGAAAATAGAGATGAAAATATTGGAGGTGGTTATTTGTGGGTGGTAGAACTTGAGCCAATTTTCTCCTTTCTACAAATATTTTTCCATTTTATTTACTAAGTGGTTATTACCTCTACAGTGAAAAATATTTCAGTATGGAAATGGGAAATGTAATTATGTAGTGCTATAATAACAGTCTAAAAATTATAAACACATTATCTAAAATAAATTTCTATAATATAAGGGCATCCATTATAGAAATTTCTAGGCAGTAATATGCCCATTTGTTAGATTTTGGATCTTTGAAACTCACGACTACAAAAGAAAACCTACCTCATTATCAAAATATTAAATGTTAGGGCTAGATGTTGGGTTAAAAATATCTAATTATTGGAAACTTTTTCTAAAACTTTATTTCAGTATTGTGGTTTAGACAGAAAAGTAGAATCAATCTCTAGTTTTAAAAAGCAATCAAAGGAGATATTTTGTTCATTCACTAATACTTTTGAAATGCTATTTGGTTCCAAACATTCTGCTGAGTACTACATGAAATATACCAGAGCAATAAACTATGGGTCCTATTCTCAAAGAGTTGCCAGTCCTGTTGAAGACATGAGGTATACACTAAATAAAAGCTGAAAGAAATCAAACACATAAGAATAAATCTCCTTCATGAGTTGATTCAGTAGGCAGTATTTAATGCCTAATAGACATCAAGAATATAGTGGTGAATAAGATAGTCTCTGTTTTAACTAACCTGATTGTTCAGTGGAACTAGATAAGAAATGCAGTGATTATGAGACAAACGGATTCACTGATCTATCCTCTAATCTTTAGTTTACTTTAAAGCCTCTATTAAGCACCCTTTGTATATCTACCATAAAAGGAAAAACATGTGAAAGACACAGAAACATATCAAAATTAAGACCTTGGGAGAAGAATTTACTATCTACAATGAAATAGGCAACTAAACTTTTGAAACAATTGTGTATTGAGCAGTTCTTGATTCTAAATGGTAGAAAGGGAAATAAATTAGCAAGCTGATTAATTCAAGGAGACATTCATAGATGAAGTGTTCTTGAATACTCTCCTTAACAAACTAATTTTCAATTACTATTATCTATTTTATAATGATCGTTATTGTGAAACACATAATTAGTAGTGCTAATTTAAAGCATTAACTTCGGTTGTATACAACAATGTAACAAAATCATCTCAATTTTTTAACCAATTTTCCACAAACTGAAAAATTGTGGGAAGTAATTAAGTTAATTAAAAATAAGTTGAATATGCTCTATCCTTGCTTTGCTTCCAAAAGGTTTGCCAGTGGTATGAGAGAACATAACAATCTTTTTTAAGATGGTAAATATTTATTTAAATACTAGTATTTTTATGAATCATTTATACCATCACACTAACATAAAAAGAACTGCAAAAAGAAACACAGGATGATACAATCGAAAGAAGCCTGGAATATAAACAGCATAAAATTCTGCTGGTTCTGCCTTAAATGTGCTTTGTGTCCTTTGCAAATTGTGCCAGTTCTTTGCGATTCAATTTACTCATCGCCAAAATGGGAAAATTTGAAGGAAATTGTAGAAATAATTACATTGCAGTTCAAAAACCCTCCACTTTTATAACGCATATCCTTCACACCTAAAAATGTATATGAAAAAATAACAAGTAGGTACATGCGCACACAAGTACACACACACTCCAGTTTTGAGAGCCAGCCACTAGAAGACCAGAAGACCCAACACTGAAGGAGTTGGAGAAATGCTTTATGTCCACACTTTACCTGAAGCAAACAATCATATAATGTCCTATTGAAGGAAAGACAATACATTTTATATAGAAGAGAGGCATAGTTTTGGATATACAGTGTTTTACGAATCAATACAGGTAGCAACATTAAGAGATTTTAAAACATTGTGTTTTTATTTTTGCTGAGTTTACCATTTAAAAAATTATATACCTAATTTTTAAGTTGATGAGGCATTTGGCTTCCTCCATGATGTGAATACTATAGTTCACACTGAATGAAAGGAAACCCCTCCCCCCAGAGGGTTTGTTCCCACACAAACATAAATACCATGTTTCATTTACACACTCATATCTGGGGTATTATCTCTAAGTATTGTTTAAAAAATAAAACAAAGGAATTAGGGGGACGGAAATGACTGAAAATTATAAACCCCAGAAATCTTTTTGAAGATCCTAGTCACATAACATCTTTAAGAATCTGAGGATTTTACCCTTTGGGATTTTGATAATAAGAAAATAGTGATAATGCAGATTTAAGGAGATTATACAAAGGTGTATATAAAAGATGCATAACAGAACTCTGTGTAAGAGATATAGGGATTCCCATACATCCTCATATCAGTGATTTGGCACAATTCTAAATAGGAAAGAGCCCTCAACAATGAATTTAGGTACATACCGAATGAATGGTTTGAAAAAAAAAAAATCCTCTAGAATCTTCTTCCTTGCCAGCAGCTCCCCTAGCTTACTGATTAGATGCTTTTCTTTCTTGCTGCTTTAGTTTGTTTTTATGTTGTTGTTTTGGTTTGATTTGGTTTTGGGTTTTGTTTCTGTGATTAGGTTTTTAAAAAGGTTGAGAAATATGAACATTCATATATTGATTCCTTATTTACTCCTTTTTATCTATGAAAATGAAGATTCTCCCATTTGTCAGTTCAATCTGGGGAGTCTGCTATTTCTCATGGAAAGAAGAGGTGGCAGATTGCTGTTATACAAGACTTAGCTTCTTATCAGCTGCAATTTTCAGAGGCCATTGTGGCCTAGGTTGCTGGACAGAGTCATAGCTTCATGGAACTATAAAGCTACCTGGTCCACCCAGGCCAACCCTAGATTAGTCTTACTGGCAACAATTCAGATAACCAGTTGGAACTCTGAAGTATTGGCCTATATAGGCCATAGAGCTATTTGCTAATTAAAATGAAATATGGTAAATTGTTGAGATTTTTTAATAACTTTACATTTAGTATGGCAACGGTTTGGACCCTTCACCTGCTCCGAGACTCAGGAAAGAAAATATGCCGCCTACAAAAGGAGCCAACCAAGAAATAGCAAGTGTTCTATAGCCATCCATTATTTTGCAGGAAGCCATGGTGACCTTTCCCAAATCACATGTGTTCATTGGTAATGGGCTCCAATAATGCCTAACCAGACATGTAAAAAGTATAAACATAAAAATATCCATGAAATTTTGGCTTTTCCTGCTTTAAACTCAACAGGCCTCAGAGTATAAAGGCCCCTCTAGAACTTGCCCACACTGTGGATAGAAAGTGCAACTTGTACTATTTAAAACAAATAAATAAAAATCATTTGATTTCTATAGAAGAAATTCTCATCAGAATGTTTGTAGCTGTAGCTTTTGTAGGCTTGACTTTTTCACTTTGTAAAGCATTGGTGGCCTTATTATGAACCAAGAAGGTAGGAGGAGTGCTAAACTTTTTTTATAAATTTTCCAAGCAGCATTAACTTGTACAAATGCAAAATAGCACAGTGAGAGGCAACGGATATTATGAAAAAAATGGGCAATGATGCTTCTTTTGATGTGACAAATCGAACATTTTCCATCCAACCTCATGATGAGTAAATTATGCCATCAGTGAAATGTAAGGAAGTAGCTGGTCAAATGCCACACATGTTGTTTACATGTTCCATTTAAATACAGTAAAAATTAACTAATTGAACGAAGTCCTTATGTAAACCTGTAACTTCACGTTGCACAGCATCAAGTTGAATAACAGTTATTTCCCTTTTTCTTTGTGAACCCACTTGGCAGTTTTGATTCAGAGTTTTTCTTCATCTCACTTTATTTCATTAACATCTATCAGCTACCCTCTAGTCTCTTTAGCAATCATCTTCTTCTTTGTCCAATCGTCTCTGCTTGAGAAGTTGCAGGTAACATTGGTAATTCTGATATTTTTCAATAAATGAGAAATAGTTGCTTCATCTTCAGCAATAGTAACAATTTATTCTATTTCTAATTTATATCAACATTTTATAAATTGCTCATATTTGAACACAAACTATATTGTAATAGAACTGAGTTTGAAAATATCTTTCAAAATATTTTTATAATATAAATTATGATAAAAATCCTTTTATTGAATATTGACTGTATGCCAAGGACTATTTAATACATATACTATGCATATTAACCTAATTCTCCAACTTCCAATTGCCATATAATATAAAGTGCATTATCCATCTCATTGTACAAATGAGTGTACTGAGGCTAAGAGGGGATAATATAAAACTGTCCTTAGGTTACACTGCTATAAGTGAAGGAACTGGGATGTGAATCTATAAAAGTTAACTCTAGAGTCAATATTTTATAAAATAATTTAAATTAAAGCTACTATATTGAAGGTAAGCATAAATTTTTATTTCATTTCTGTTAAACTAATCTGATTATTACACCATCATAAGGAATTCTAGAAATATGACAACCAACTCTGTAGCATTTAAATTCATCAGACAGTAAAATAAAGGAACATATTGGTATGGGTGATTGAAGACCATGGGTTTCTTCAATTTTTGATTTGTCTTTTAAACCTTATTCATGTTTTGCGGTATGTGGGGGGGGTTGTTCTTTCCTGTCGGAATTATTAATCTTCTTTTTTATGCTTCCTAATTTGAAGGCCTTTTTCTATTCCATGATTATAAAAATATTCACTATTTTTAATGTTTTGTGTTTTTACATATATTTACATTATTCATCTAAAATGTAGAAGTAGGGAATAAACAATAATTTTTTTCTCAAGTGGCTTTGTGGTTGTTCCAGCACCATTTATTAAATAATTTATCTTTTCCTTAGCAATATAAAATGCTACCTTTACTTTATAACAAATTCCCAAGGAGAGTTGGACTTATTTCTAGATTCTCTATTTAGTTATGTTGAACTAATCTTTTTTTTAAAGTTGTCCTTAGGTCAATATTTTACTCAACAAGGTTTTCTTACCTTGAATAGAAAATATATCCTCATTATACCCATGAGATAGAAAGGAGTCTTAAAGAGTTGATAAGTCAAGCTGCCTTCATAGTAATTAACACAAAAAAGTACATTATGTTTCACTCTGTCTTTACTATTTTGAGCCCTTAAAGTTTTGGTGACTTGAATGTAAGAGTAGTTTAAAGGATTTTTCCTTTCTATATAGTACATTTGTTATTAATTCCTAGTCATGTAATCATTAAGAATTCTGAAAAGATGATAGTACAGTGATGAATTTTTATAATGCCATATTTATTAGGTATTATATAAAAAATAACAATGGTAATAATTTATGGGCCATAATATTCATAGTCTAGGAAATACAATTATTCAATTTTTGCAACTATGGCAAGGAATAATATTATTACTGACATACTGGTATTATCTAAATTTTACAAGATAGAAATCTGTCTCAAATATACAAGTCATCATCCCAAGAAAACACTGTTAGCCAATATAAAAAAGGAATATCAAATCAAACTCAGATAGTAACCCAAAGCTCCTTCCACTACTTCAGAGTACAATTGAGATCATGTATGTGGAAGTCAACTGCAAAACACAAAGTAGTGTAAAATTCAAAAGTTCAGAACAGAATACTTGTAAGGGTGCTCATCTTCATATGAATCATGTTCACAGCTTTCTGGTCTCTATTAGTATGGGTTATCATTCCTTGGTATATTCGGAAACCGAGATTGGTGGAAACAAACATTCTAATTAAGAAGCCCTGTGTCTTTAAAACCAAAATTCTATCATATCATGTTGTAACAGAGATTTGTGTCCCTTCCCTTACACGAAGCATTAACCTTTTATTCTTATGTGGAAACTGAAAATAACTCTCCTGAAAATAGGTCCTCTTTGTCTAGAATTACTAATTCTCCCATTAGACCCGTACAGCACAAATAACCCAGTTAGCAAAGAGAGTGGAGCAGATTAGATCTATAGGATGGCAGTACCATTTTCCATGTTTTCAAGGCAAATGAAATCTCTCACACCTTATTTTCAATGACTAAGGCAAGTAGCTGGCCTTGTGGGTAGAGGTCAAGTGCAATTTGATAAGGACCTTGATCTCATAATCTATTAAAGATCAGAACATCACATAAAAGATTAGGATGAAGTTTCTTCTGCTGTTGTAAGAGCTAAAAAATGTCCAGTTTCAAGGTATCTTAGCTATCAGGTAATAAAACCTTTTCATTTTATAAATGAGAACCTAGAGTGGGATACTGATCAGCCTAAGTATGAGTATCATGAGTGGTAAAACCAGGACAGGAGTATGAATCAATATCTCTCAAATATTACCATGTGCAGTTGCAGTAATTATTTAGTCTTTACATTTCCTTTTAATTTTAGTTAGAGCACTGTCTAAAATTCCTTCCCCTTCTCCCCAGATGCAAAGCTTTTCCTGTTCATAGTTACATACTTAAAGCTTTCCATAGATAGGGTAGAGAAGTCAGGCAGGCAGCGATACTGTGGTTCCCTGTTTTCTACTGTCATGTTCCCTCACTCATCATTTCTTTTTATTTATTTATTTTTTTTGGTGGTACCAGGGATCAAAATCAGGACCTTGAGCTTGCAAGGCAGGAGCGGTTACACTGAGCTAAATCCCCAACCCCCTCTCTCATCATTTCTTTCATTTGAAAGGTCTTTGGTTAGTTGTATCCATCCAGAATGTCCGGGACAACATGCATATAATGCTTGCTTCTAGGACAATTCCCCCTTCTCTGTCAGTTCCTCCTTCCTCTCTCTTCTCATCTCTCTGTGTCCCATTTTCTTTATCTGTAAATGGAGTGACAGCAGTACCTACTGCATTCACTACTGTGAAAACTAAATGAGATGGCATATCCAAAGCACTTTGAGCATTTTTAAACATAGTAAGTATAATAATATTCACTATTATTATTTTTGTCACTGTTACTATTGCTACTTACTAAACCCGATCTTCAGACAGGTCAGCAAGATACCAGATTTTAAGATATTAAGACTATTCAAGCCAGGGATTTAGCTCAGTGGTTCCACTGTCTGCCTTGCAAGTGCAAGGTCCAGAGTTCGATCCCTGGTACCAAAAAAAAAAAAAATTTTTTTTTCGATCCCTGGTACCAAAAAAAAAAAAGTAAGACTATGCACAGACACATTAAAAACCTAGACAAATATCCTCAATATACTACTTGAGGTGATTCAAAAAGACAACTTTCAGACTGGAACAATTTTGAGATTCTATTGAAGATTGTTCCTTGTAATTATAATGACAAAAGATAGTATAGAGGATAGTATGTAAACAGAGTATTTTTTTAAATGTGGAGAATTTAAAAATTGGTCATTCATGAGGTGCAAATGAAAACAATGCTAAGATTCCATCTCACTCCAGAAAGAATGGCTGCTATCAAGAAATCAACCAATAACAAATGCTGACAGGGCTGTGGGGAGAAAGGAACCCTTCTCCACTGTTGGTGGGAGTATAGACTGATACAACCACTGTGGAAATCAGTGTGGAGATTCCTTAAAAAACTAAAACTAGAGGTCCATTTGACCCCTTTCTTGGTATCTTTGCAAAAGAATTAAAAGCATCATACCACAGCAATATATGGTACACTCATGTTTATTGTGGCACACTCTGTAATAGCTGAATCTTGGAAACAGCCCAATGCCCATCAACCAGAGATTGGATAAAGAAGATTTTTTTTTAATAAAATGGAGTACTACTCAGCCATAAAGAAAGATAAACTAGAGGCATTTATAGCTAAATGGATGTACCTTAAGGCCATACTCTTAAGTGAAATAAATAGGACACACATGTGTAAATACCAAATTGTTTCTCTGGTGTGAGAAACAAAGTGTAAATGAGGGCTAAAATGTATAATAGATATTGTGAATAGGAAGAAAATGTTCAAAGGGCAAAGGGAACTAGGGATGGGATGTGGGGGAAAGGAAAGAGGGAAAGAAAAAAATGAGAAAATAAAGAAATAATGGAAACAAAGCTTTTGTAAATAAGGAGGGATGGAAATATGGAAGGGAGGGAAGGGGAATGTGGAAAAAAATAAGAACCAAGATATATCATGTACAGGTACAAATTCCCAATGATGAGTGTGATCATAATGAACACCTAAATTATACCAATAAACTCAATGAATAATAAAAAAAATTGGTTATGAAAGAAAAATTTTGCCAAAACATGCAAAATGAACCCCATAAATGTGTGACTCCCTCTTAACAATCTTATCACACAAGGAAATAAAGGTCACTATTTTAATGCTAGAAGTTTTCAAAGGACTTTGCACTTCTCTATTTCTGGGCCATCTCCCTGGCTTAGCTAGCTTTCTGGAGGCTACCTTCTTATAGTTTATTCTTAAAGAAGTGGAGCAGACCCAGGTCACAATAAAAACAAATGTCTGTGTATTAAATACTTATTGCATGTCAGGAGCTTTATGGACCCAAGCTCCTTGTTGTTCACATTTACACTACAAGACAGACATTATAATTCCAGTTTTTCAAATGAAAAAATGGAGTCTCAAAGAAATTAACAGGCTCTACTATGGTCACACACCTTGTCAACATTGTCGCAGGTATCCAGAGTTAGGTTTAGTCATTCCATGATGACATGTATTAGATTTTAGTGGCTTTATTGAAAAACATACTAGAAAATGTTGCTTTTTAAATATATATGTAGAAATATTAAGTATAAAACATAGGAAAACAATTGAACAGAAATATAGAAATAGAAGAAATAGCTTTGAAACCAGCTCTTGTGTGAGAAAACAGTGATTTTACATTGTATTTAATACTGTTCTAATAAATAAAACCTTACTAGAACTTTGACTGTTAGCCACAGATGTTTTTAGAAAGATGTTTTCCACTTCAACATTTATTAACATAAATGATTAACTTGATCTTCCTTGAAAATAAAGAAATTTTTTTCACAGTTTCCATGGAACGTTTAAGACTGCTAAGTATCATTTGGGATTTCTCATACCCCAATTTCCTTGGAAGTCAGTATCACATTCAGACTACTTTAGAAGCACACTGGAGAAGAAGTGGGGAGCAAGCGGGAATTCACCTGCAGGTGAAAGGTACTCATCCAGGTTTCATAGGGGGCGTAGAATATCATGGTGGAGCAGCAGCCTCCACAGCAGCTCTCTCTGAATCAGCAAGGGAAATGCAGAATAAGTGTTAATAGTCACTTCTGGCACTCATAGGTCTCTGGCTTGTCATATTCTGTTTAATTATATAGAAGGCTCTACCTCCTTATTAATTAGAAACCGGGTCCTAAATACAGTAATCATGTGTTGAAAGAAAAATGGTCATTATCTATTTTTGAGTATTGCTATTTATCGAGGAAAAAAATTTTTGAGTGCTATTCAGTATCATTTAATTTTCTTCAGAATCATCTGGTACCTTGTGTGCACAGGGGTCAGATGCAGCCAAACTGCGTGAGGCATTTCAAGAACTGCTCGAGAGCGTCTTCCACTCCGCAAGAACAATTGTTTTTTTAATTAGATTTTTCAGATTCTCTGTACAAGTCATCATAATTCATTCTATCAAAAAATATAATTATCTTAAATATTTTAGGACCTCTGGCTGATTTAATTAAGCAAGAGGGCACACCCCATGTTTATACTCATCAAATGGCTGCTGATGCCATGCAAATTTTACCAAAGCTCCACGTTATATATATTTTTAAGGCTCTGGATTACTTATGTTACATATTGTGATATTAACCCAAAAGAAAGGCTTTTCTAAAAACAAGAAACCAGTGGGGGGTACTGAGAAAGTCAAAACATGGGCAAAAAAGTTAGAAAGACCTGGGTTTGAATTTATACTCTTCCATTTGTTACCTGGAAGATCTTCCATGTAAATATTTGCATCTCTCTGGGAAGTCGTCACTTCTTCAATAAAATGACCTCGGGGAAGTTGTGAAAAGCAAATGGCATCATACTTGACCACACCAGGTCTCTAAAATGTTTCTGCATCTGCACAAAGCATTCTGTCTGCTACATCGTGAAAGAATTGAACATCATTCAATCTACCTCCAGGTCAGCATTGCAGTTCATGGGAACTGCATTTCAGTAGAGGCTTACTGGTCCTACAGAAGAACACTAAGCTTGATGATTCTAAGAGAAGGAAGTATTCCAACTAGAAGACATTAAAAATCAGTCTATTCTATTTTGGTTTAGACCTATGTTTCAAAGTCTAAAGGACAGATGAAGAGTAGGCATATATGCCCTTGTTCCCCACTTTAGGGAGAAAGCATTGTATCAACTCCATTCATAGAAGGAGTTTTTGTTGGAAGTATGGAGTACATGTCTTTAATCTGTTGAGAAGGTTTTGTTCTACTTGTAGTCTCCTGATAGCTTTTACCATGAACAGCTGTAGAATTTAGTCCAATACTCTTTCTACAACTAGTGACAGGATCATATGGCTTTCTCCTTTCCTCTGTTAAAATGATGACTTTTGGGGGGGATCTTCTAATGCTGAACCAACACTGCCATCCCTATAACAAAACCACTTTCTACATCCTGCCAGATCTGACTTCCAATAGTTTGTTTTGTTAAACAAATTTCTATCTATGTTCATGCTTTTTTCTTCTATTATCTTTATCCAGTTTTAGGATTAGCACAATGTTGAGTTCCTAAAATGAGGGGAGAAGTGTTCCTTCTTTTTTCTGCTTTAATTGTTTGATATAATTTATAAGTTAGAATGTTTATGAGCCTGCTGTTGTCATATAGGTAGGTTTTCAAGCTAGGAATATACTTTCTTTAATAGGTGCTATTCATATTTTATATTTCCTGCAGAGTTAGTTTCATTAATTTGTCTTCCAAGGTACTTCTTAGAAGTTGTCAAATTTATTTCAAGAAAGATTTTTGAAATATGCTTTCTATATCCTTTTAAATTCTGTAAAATCTGTGGTAATGTCTCCTAGATCTTAATATTATAATTTTAAAAATGTATAACTGATATTGTGTAACAGGAAGAAAAGGTCTAAAAGAGCAGGGGAATTGGGAGGGGTAGGGGAAGGGAAAAAAGGGAAAGGAAAAAATATGAGAAGAGAAAAAAAATGGAAACAAGGTCTTTGCAAATAGGGAAGGGTGGAGGGGTGAAGGGAGGGCAAGGGAAGGGGGAAAAAAAAAGAAGAACCAAGAGACTCATGTAATGGTACAAGATCCCAATGATGAATGTAACTGTATTTTATACCTAAAATGTACCAATAAAGTTAATGGGGAAAAAAAAAGATTAAAAAAAATCAGTCTATTTGTGGCTAGACTTAACTAGGGGGATTTGATAGCAGCCCCACCTCTCTACATTGGCTTTTATACTAGTAGTACATGCCTCTTCAAATAGAAGACTCTTTCTTATGCCTAATCCAGGTTGCTATTAAGCCCATTCTATAAATTTTCCTTTCAGATGTAGGTTTTCTCATTCCTAGAATTTGCATTTGCTTTTTTTATTAATTTTCTCCTAAATTTTACTATCATTTCATCCACTATACCCATCACTCACAATTTCATCTACAATGTCCATCATTTTCTGTAATTATTTAATGTATATTTAATAGTTATATTAAAGCTTTGGTCTGCTATGTCCAATGATTGCTTTATTTATGGTTATACTTCTGATTTCTTTTTTCTTTTGGAGCATGAATTATATTTTCCTGATTTTATGCCTGTAATAATATTTTGTTGTGGATGATCCTTACCTCAATAAATTCTTGATTAATTAGTTCTTGAAAAATCCATGTAAGCCTAGATTTAGAAGATCTCCAACAATAGATTTAATTTAAAGTCTCCCAAATATTGTTTTACCATATTATATATTGTTTATTTTAAGGAGCATATGTTAAACATTGAATAGATAGAATAGACACAAGATATTTATTAAATATACATAAATCACAAAAATAATTGTATGAACAACTATGTGACCATGTATTTAAAATCTTTAACAGTACCTGTGGATCACTCCTCAGTCTCACCCATGTTTTTCCCATTTGATGGGAACTATTTCTTATTATTCTAAAATTTCTACTCATCTGCATGATTTTCTTAATTACATGTTTGTGTCTCTAAACAATATATATCTTAATGCACATATACAGATACATATATATCTTTATCACCTTACATGATATATATGTGTTATGTATGTATACAGGTAAATATGTACATATATATTTATTTATTTATCACCTTGTGTGCTTTTACATATACCCATCTGTTCTCAGCTCAAGGTCACATTCTCCTTCAAGTCTTCTCTAGTCCTCCAGGCTCCACCCACTAACTAAAGTGCCTTCTTCAGGTTTGCTCTTCCCTATCCTATTCTCCAAATAGAACCTGGCCCCTCCCCTAATTACCACACTTGGGAGTTCCCCAGTTTTCTTGGCCTAGGCTTAGGGATGAAGAATTGAGTTCACAAATATACAAGTTGCCTTGCTATTCCTACTTTTACTAATGTTTCTCAAATGAAAAATTTAAAGCTGCTGTGGGAAGCTTTGTTACTTCCTGCAGGAATGCCTCCTTAGCCCAAGAGAGCAGAGTGGAATCTTCACAGATCTGTCACAGAAAGTGACAGTAAAGGGTGGCCTCCGGTGAGGGAGGAATCCAGCCTCCACATTGACGAAGGACAAAGACCTTTCCCCATGGATATCAGACAGGTCCAAGTAGCACCTTATGTTACTTTGAACCAGAAAAATGTGGAGCCAAGAACTGTTAACCTACTCTGATTTTTAAAAATAGTTTTAGGGGAAAACACATTTACTTTTATTATTTTAATTATACGGATTTATGGATACAGTGTGATAATTTAATAAGTGTCTACGTATGCAATGATCAAATCAGGGTGATTAACAATTCCTTCTCCTCATTATTTTTTGTTTGTTCCCTTCAGGCTCCTCTCTTATAGTCATTGATAAAATATATAATAAGTTATTTTGAACTTTAGTCATCCTATGGTTCTGTAAAACTCAATTTTATATAATCAATATAAGTAGTATTGATCACCCATCACTCTAAATTCCTCTCTGAAATGACAACTAAATGCCTTTGTTCATGATGAAAAAGTTTATAGGCAATAAAAATTTCAAAAATTTCTTCTATATTAAAAAATTAGTAAAAGTATTAAAATGTAAATGCCTAAATAATATGAGCTTTGAGTCAAAGTAATAATAGAGCAAATTATTTTGTGTATTTAATATATAAACATCCACATTTTATAATTAGAATGAAATACTACAAATTTCATAATAGATAATTTTTAGTTCTGTATTTGGAATTTCATAATCCCATATATATATATATATATCTCTGACTCAATTTACTTGATTCTGGCTCCTGAGTCAGGGAGACTGTCTAAAATGCAACATTGTTCCTAAAGTAAATAAGAGTCACTTGATTAAATACTTTCCATTGAGCAAATAAGTTGGAAACATGTATTTGGCAGAAAGTTAATTTCCTGATGTGACTATTCAAAATACTGCTTTGGCTAAAGTCTTTAGAGAGAAAATAAAGCCAGTTTCTGTTTTGAAAACAGTTGACCTCTAAAGCATTCAATTTATTGATTCTAAATTGGACTTTTTGCTGAATTGTGTTGAAAGTTTCTTCATTTTGTTTTGATTTTGTTTTGTGCACTAAAAGGTCCAAAAGGACTTCAAGCTTCTGCTTATTTATGTGATTTGAGGATAGGATGCCTGTGAGTTCCTACTCTATCAGGTTCTTCTCTTTCCCAGATAACAGTATATTTCTAATACTTAAAATGCACAGTTACCAGCAACTCTAAGAGACAATGATTTCCCAAATTAGATTCTCTGTAATATGCAAAGTAAGACTTTATCATTCCGGTCTAAAAACCAATGCAGCTGTGGACACTGGACATTTTGAACATTTATCTCCATTAAGTCTTAAGTCTTAAGCCCTCAAGGACTGCGGTAAACATAGACGTATCTTATTTACAAGCAGTACTTGTTTGTCTGCCCAAGGTGGCAGATCGAAGATCTTACATACACCAGGAAAAAGTGAAAACCATTGCTGCCAGGGGAAATATATGATTGCAGAATTCCTTCCGGAATTCTTAGAGTTTCAAATATTGCGGAGGGTAGTTATTATAACTATCTTATGGTCTCTTATTTTACAGTTAGGGGTTTCTTTATTTTAAACACAGATGTTCCAAAATTTGACTATTTTTAGTTAACTTAATGTTAGAATGACAGTGTATATTAGGGAAGACAAAAGTGAAATGGAAGAGAGAATTTGTTATTGTTTTCTCTGTTGTGAGGATTTTTAAAAGAAGGTCAACCAATAATAAGAACCAACATGAGAAAGAAACATAAGCAGTTTTCTATACTACCATTGAATATGTTCTGTCTATGTTTTTGGGGGAGTTTTTATGAGTGTACTATGGTTATTCTTCATTGACCACCAAGATTAATTTTCCCCTATAGTTTTCTAATTACTTCTGTGAAATACATTTTTAACACCTAATCACCACCAGGGCACTCTTGAGAGATGTAATTAGAAAGCCCATAAGATATCCTATCTTAAATCTATTGCTAATTAGCAATAACCCATTTTTATTGCAACTTCTTATTAGAATCACAGATGAAGCTTTAATTACAGAGAATGGTTCTCACTGAAAAAGCATTCCCATTGGTCTACGTGCCTTCCTTTAACCTGTGATTTATTTCTTCTCGAGGATTATTGTCACATTTTTAAAGTGTAATTCCACTTACCTGAAACAGACTGAAAGATGAGCCCAAGAACTAGGGAGACATAGATCTGACTTTCCCTCCTCCCTCCACAGCTTTCTTTTCCCGAACACCAAAGCTGCACCATAGGGAACATTCTTGTCAGCAGTGGTGAATAAAACACACGACAAGATAGTTCATTTTAGCTCTTCCTTTTTTCCCCTCTTGCTTCATTTTTTTAAGGAATTCTTGAATTTTGTAAAAATTACAGTTAGGATTAGTTATTCTATTTCACCTTATTCACTTTGCATAAATTCTCTTACTTTTCCACTGGAAGCTCCTTTTAGCCTCCATCATTAAATGAATACCACCCACCAGAGAGAGGCAAGGAAATACAGGAGATGTCATTGGAATGTGAATCAGATATTGGGAAAATCTGAATACAGATCACCTCTGGATCTAAGTTACCAGAAGCCCTCAGATACACCGTGAAATAATTGAATTTAGGTAATATGTGCTTCTCAGCTATTATACCACCTGCATTCCCAAACCAAATCACATTAATTGAGATTTCATTTGTGGACTTCCTAATTAGGTTTGTTTCATGTGCCTTAATTACAATGTCTTAATTTTTTAAAAAGTGTACTGGCAAGGTGAGCCACATACAAGGATCAAGCTTTCTTTACTAAAAGAGAATCTTCACTTGAAAAGCCAAGTTGCCATATTGAAATTGATTTGACACCATCATATTAGGTAAAGGTTCCTCACATCACAACTTTAAATATCAGCTTGTGTGGGTGATTTGGGAAACAATTACCATGATGGAAACTGTTTGCATCACCACACTGACATTCAGAGATCCAGCTGGCTGGCTATCCTTGATGTCATTAATCTTGCTTAATCTGTTTTTCAGGGTAAGCCAGCTAATTTTACAGAACCTTTTGAACTGCTTACACAGCCATGCAAAAATGATAATTTCCAAGTCACTCAAATTTCTGGGAAATGGGTCCTTAAATAATTTAATAAGAAGTAAAGCAAAGTTTGTAGTGATTTAATTACACTTAATGGTGCTTTTTTTTACTTATAAATATGAGCTACTAGAGCTGGAAATGCAGGAACAGAGTGGTTCCTTGTGAAGTTTCTGGTGAAATACCCATGTATTGGATCCTATAAATGGTGAGACAGTTGGGAGATGTGCACATCAAGGAAATGCTTAAGGGTGCTTCCACTGGGGCATTCTGCAATACATAAAGACTCATAAGAGCAAGTACTGCATCTAACTCAGTAAATAGCTGCTGAGTGAATTTATAAATATAGTAAATGCTCTGCCTTCTACAGCCCACCTCCATTTTGCAAGCCCAAATATAGAAGACAGATGCACATTGTGTAGCAAGGCTATAGAGACAGGAAGAAAGTGAGGAATTCCAGACAGGCTTACAGCTAGTACACATTGCTTCACCATACCTGTAGTTAGCAACTAGCAATTGCTCTGCATGGTGGGTGTTTCAGTATCAATGGTTGTTAAATATTTTCAATAATACCCTAGGATGTCCCTTTTTAATATCATTTATCCAAGTCTGAGCACCTGCTATTCTAAGATGGGCTTGAAATCAGAACTGAACAAAATTCTTGAAGGTTATTTAAAGAAATCAAATGAGACAAAAGGAAGAACCTGGTCACAGTTATTCCTGTCTGATCTAGGCCCAGTCTTTAGAGGTTTCTCTGCAGAATATTGAAACAAACCATGAAAACCCTTTGATAGCAAGCAGGGTACTCATTTAGAACACACATTAGGTTAAAATCTATCATAAGGGTTTAACCAGAGCTCTTTCACTAACTTTCTAACAGATTTGAGGGAAATTGTTTTATACAGTTTCATTAGTTCATCTTTGCATTGGTGGATCACTTTCTGTTCTGCAATCTAAGAAAACAGATGAACCCTGTAATAGTATGGTATAAGAACACAACGATATGGTGTATAAAGACTAAATCTTAATCTCTCCATTTTAAATTCCAGCTGAAATTTGATGTGTGTTTGTGGCATTGAATTCTACATAGATATCTTTAATTTGACTTAAAAGAGTTATACCATGTATCAACAAATATAGTGCCGCTCAGAAAGTCTCCTGTATAATAAAAAGGAAGATACTTTTCACATATTTATGAAGATGGACTTTCAAAACAAAACAAAAGCAAAGTACAAAAAAACAAACAACAACAACAAAATAGTGAAATTCTACTAAGTCTGCAATGTTTTCTTTTTACTTCGAGCTTCACTGCTAATGAAGAGATAACCAGGTTTCACTCATGGGAATCAGTAGAACCCAATTATTAGACAAGCTTGCTGTTCATTCCTTGCATATTGATTGCAAATTATTTTTGATAAATATGATTCAAAACAACAGCTGATTTAAATGAATTTTTTGAAAGACCTCATTTTTACGGCACTTCTCAAAACTTCTAATATGGTAACATACATATGATTTCTACAGAATATGGTATTCCACATCTCTCAAATTTTGTTCCAGTGAATTCCTTCCTTTTTTGTTAATATATAAATTCACAGAGATCATATTTTGCAGAGCACAATGTGGAAAGTTCTGTTTTCATTCATTTTCTATTAAAGGGTCAAAGAACTCAATATTTATCTATAAATTGATATCCTGTATCTGTTTGCCAAATGTGCTTTTTGTGTTTTATTGAAATTCAACTCAGAGTCTGTTTGGAAGTGAGAAGGACCCTTAAACATGGTCCAGTTGCCTAATTTTGTAGTTAATGAGATGAATGGCCGGAAAGGTGCAGTAATGCTGAAGAATGATATGGTGAGTCTGAGGTCGCTTCCAGATTAGAAGATAGATCCCTTGTTCCTTAGCCCACTGTGTTTGTTCCATTAAACCACGCTGACTTCCCTCCCCACAACTTCCATAGTTGATGTCAACAGAAGAGCTTATCAAGGGACTGTGAACATGCTAATTATAATCAGGTACATTTTAGGTTCTGTAACAGAAGACTCTTTTGACAATTCAAATTACACTTGTCCAAAACCAAGTTTATTTATTTATTTTATATGACAATATATGTGTTGTGGTTAGCAACATTAATTTTGGGGGTCTGAAGTGTAGTTCACTGATGGAGCACTTGCCTAGTAAGGCCCTGGGTTTAACCCCCAGCACTACCAAAAATAATGGAAAGAAAAGACAAGAAAAAGAACGTGGACTTTGAGGTCATCCCACTTAGTTTCTTCAGGATACTCAATGATTCCTGCATTTTCATCTTTGCTTATGCTGACCCTTTAGACTGTTTTTCCCCCATATTGAAATGCACATACTGAAGTTCAGCTTTGCCTTGTGATAGCATTGAAACACATGTAGTAAGTGCATGATGCATTTTTCATTAAATTAATTTGAGCTAAAGAGTTTCTATCTCCCCTTTCCCTATCATGGCTGCTATTAAAGATTCAGTACTAGAAAGTATATGAGGTTACAATATTATTTCCTCAAATTAGTTTTAGTTAGTCATATATTACTTATCCATTAATAATATCCATTTGAGCCATGGCACACTCTTGAACTACACGTGATTCTGAACCATTTTTCTAAGAGCTCATTGATGAATGTTGTCTAGACAACTGCTTAAGAGCAGTGTGTTTCTTTCATTCAATAAATATTTATTGACCAGTTGCTCTGCAGAAGACTCTGCATTGAATCTTGTATTAACCATTCTATAAAATAGGTTATGGTACCCAGAATCAAAGTAAAATCTAATTAGCTTTGGAGACTTCCATTAAACCAGTATACAGTGGTACCTCACTTCACAAACACTTTTTTTTTGCCTGTGAACAATTTGGTTTGTGAACATTTAAATATATATGGCATTTCTTTGATAGAAATTCCATGGCTACATTAGATCATTGATGTAAGACAAAGTTTTATTTCTTTCAATATATCTTCTTTTTATCTTGTTTCACTTGTCATCTGAATTTTTTCTCTGATCTTGTGTGCCATGCTGTCTACCAAGAATAGTCCCATTTCAGAAAGTACCAGTTCTCTTACCAGTTGGAGTTGGAGACTGGATTTAGGCAAGCATTTTAAACTCATAATGAGGAGCAATAGACTCTGTTTTGCTTAATGTGACAACATAAATTGGGTTTGACCATATTACTGCCTGATACACTAGCTCCTGCAGTTATGAAGGATGATTTTCCAGGTTGTAATCAAGTTGTCCAAACAGGAGCTATTGCTAAAGCAGCAAACAAGCCTACCCTTGGTTTCACAAAATTCATTTACCTGCTCAGGCTACAGCAACATAGTAAATAGAGTTGTCTTAGAAAAAATGATAAGTTTTAAATGTGAAACAAATTCTAGGCCTTGAGCAGCAAAAACCCATAGCTGTTTTTAGATAGTGAACGATGCCTACTTCATCCTGTTTGCTGGTCTTTGCTATGCTCCTTATTTCCAGGCTAAGGCATTGGTAGAGAGCTCCTTAACAAATATGCTCTGAAAGGACAGTGGCCTCTGAGATGCCTGTTAGTAGTTTGGGGCTTTGTATCAAGAGTAGAGAATGTTTAAGACTTCAGAAATTCCTCTTTTGTTCCATGGAGAAGAAAGAAAATTTTTAAGTAAAAGGACAGCTCATTCTCATGACTTGCAGGATTAATTGACTGGAGTGGTTTAGAAATTACATTGAGCTAAAAAAGCATTTTCCAAAGTATATTCTATAGGTGGGCTATTAATTGTTACCATAAAAACAAAAAAATATTTCATAGTCAAATAGGTTCAGGAATGAAAAGTAAGTTAAAATCAAGTGGATATCTTTAGAAAAAGAAAATTAAATTCTTTATTCAAAGTGCTAGTCTATTGTAAATCTCTAAGAGGGGTATAGGAAAAGCTTAATTTCCTAAACTTATTTAGCATGGAAACCTTATTTTATACTGTTCCTCATGGGATTACTACTCTTCTATGGAACACACTTTTGGAAATGCTGACCTATAAGAATAGCAACATTATTTTCAGACACTGACATTTCATACCCTTTTCACAATAAGTAAATAAATAAAAATAATGTAACTTCATTCTTCAAGGAAGTTTATTCCCTTTAAATAAAGATAATTCTACTCAACATTATCATTGAATTAGTGAATTAGATTGTTATTTACAATAGGAATGGCTTCCACTGATCAACCCACCATTGTAACCCAGAGATCAAATTCCCTAAAAATGAGATTAATGGCAAGTGCCCATTTGTGTGTACAGAGAAATGCAGATTCTGTTGTCCCACCAGTAATCAGATCCCTGGCAATGGTTTCTTCATTTCTGTGTTTCAAATTAGGTTCCACAATCAGATTTTTAGACTCCATGTTTGTCTGATTTCTTTAAGTATTTCACAAGAGATTTTGTGTAGGAAAAAAAATGGTTAAAAAATATGCTAGAAACTACTACCCTTACAAACTAGACTGCTAAGACATACATAGGGGAACAGTGCTTTACACATGGAAGTATGCTCTTTGCCAGGAAGGTATGGCTAAGTAGTCATTCTACAGGCAGAAAACTGACATAGAGGTGAAGTTCTTTGCCCCAGACTAAAGAAATGAAAGCAGAAGTACCCAGGGATTTAGCTCAGTGGCTCTGCCACCTGCGTCACAAACACAAGGCCCTGAGTTCAATCCCCATCCCTGTACCAACAACAACGACAAAAAAGCAGAAGTTATAATTTCTTGGCCCCTCTTTAATTTGAAAGTCAATTTCTCACCAGGCTTAGGTCTTGAACTTTCATGTCTAAAAGAAACTTGAATTTTAGCATTTCTTTCAAAATTTAATTATTATTTTAACTGTACTTATTTATGGGATTCAGTGTGCTAATCCAATCCATGTATAAAATTATAATAATCCAATCAGGAAAATGAGCATTTCTGTAACCATACACATTTAAAATTTTTTATTAATATATAATAATTTTAAATATTTAGGAGGTAAAATGTGGTATTTCAATACATGTATGCACTGTGCCTTTGAATAGGTTCTCAAAATCAGATAAGCTTTTTAGTGTGTGTATATATAGAGATAAATATGCATCGTATGCATACAAAGTACCAAAAGGATACTTGAGGTAAAACATTTTTCAAAGCACTCAAAACCTACTTTTAAAACCTCGTTTCTACTTTCTGAAAGGCTTTATGCACCAGCTAAATTGAACTATTATTTTCCATAGTGGTTGCACCAGTCTACACTCCCACCAACAGTGGAGAAGGGTTCCTTTTTCCCCACAACCCTGCCAGCATTTGTTATTGATTGATTTCTTGAGAGCAGCCATTTTTTCTGGATTGAGGTGGAATCTCAGTGTTTTTGTTTTCATTTGCATCTCTTGAAGGACCAGTGATGTTGAACATTTTTTCATGTGTTTATTTGCTGTTTCTACATCTTTGTGTGAGAAATGTCTGTTCATTTCAGATGCCCATTTTTGGATTGGGTCTTTAAATTTGAAAGGACTGATTTTTTTAAGTTCTTTGCATATTCTAGATAGTAGACCTTTGTCTGAGGAACAGCTGGTAAGAATTTTTTCCCACATTATGGGTTGTCTCTTCACACTGTTGGTGGTCTCTCTTGCTGTGCAGAAGCTTTTTAATAGGATGAAATCCCAGTTGTTGATTCTTTGTGCTAGTTCACTTGTGACTGAGGTTTTGTTCATGAAATTTTTTCCTATGCCAATGTCTTCAAGAGTTCTACCTAACCTTTTTTCCAGCCTGTTTAGTATTTCAGTTTTAATATTTAGATCTTTAATCCATTTTTTTCTTTTTTTTTTTTGCTTTAATTCTTTTCTTGGTACATTTTAGGCATACAATATGTTTACATTTATCATTGGGTGCTTGTACCTGTACATAATGTATCTTGGTTCTTATTTTTCCCCATTACCTATGTGCCCTCTACCACCTCTACCATTCCCTATTTACAAAGACTTTGTTTCCATTTTTGTTTTTTCTTTTCTCATAATTTTTCCTTTCCCATTTAGATTTCAGTTTAGTGCATGGTGAGAGATATAGGACTAGTTTTAATCTTTGGCAAGTTGAAACCCAGTTTTTCCAGCACCACTTATTAAGGAAGCTATCTTTCTTCCAGTGAGGGTGTTTGGCTCCTTTGTCAAAGATGAGGTGGCCGAGTGTGTCTGGAGTTGTTTCTGCATTTTCTAATCTGTTCTACTGATCCTTGGGTCTATTTCTTTGCCAGTACCATGCTGTTTTATCATAGTAGTTTTGTAGTATAGTTTCAAGTTAGGAATTGTGATAACCCTTACGTATGGTGATACCTCAAAAAACTAGGATTAGAGGTCTCATTTGACCCAGCTATTCCCCTACTGGGTATCTTCCCAAAAGAATTAAAAGAATTGGCCAGGGATTTAGCTCAGTGGTTTTGCTGCCTGCTGCACAAGAGAAAGGACCTGAGTTCGATCCCTGGTACCAAAAAAAAAAAAGAATTAAGAATCATACCACAGCAATATATGTGCACCCATGTTTATAGCAGCGCAGTTTGTAATAGCTAAAACTTGGAAACAGCCCAAATGCCCATCAACTGGAGACTGGATCAAGAAAATGTGGGGTTTTTTTAATAAAATGGAGTACTATTCAGCCATATAAAATGAGAACTTAGAGACATTTATAGCTAAATGGATGCACATTGAAGCCATACTCTTAAGTGTAATAAATAGGACACACATGTGTAAATACCAAATAGTTTCTCTGGTGTGAGAAACTTAAAGTGTAAATAAAGATCAAAACGTATAATAGATAATATGAAATAGGAAGATATGCCCCAAAGGGGAAGGGGAAGTGGAATGGGTAGGAGAAAAGAAATAAGGGAAAGGAATAAACATGAGAAAGGGAAAAAATAGAAACAAAGCCTTTGTAAATAGGGAAGGATGGAGGGGTGGAAGGGAGGGCAGGGGAATGAGGCAAAAATAAGAACCAATCATGTAAAGGTATAAATTCCCAATGATGAGTGTCATCATGTTGTACACTTAAAATGTACCAATAAACTTAATGAATTAAAAAATAAATAAATAAATTGAACTATTGTGTTTATTATTCATTAGTTAATCTATACTTTTCCTATCTCCATTTCTTTTTTTTATCTGCTTATCTTGTTTTATTTGCTTAGGAGGTCTTAGATTTTCAAAATCATACTCAGTTTTCAAATTATATCTCAAAATATTAACACTGCCCTGGTCCTCCTGATAAGAAACTATCTAGCTCATTATGAGATTCTATTTTCACAATCTTAACTAGCTTTTACCCTAGTCTGGATTTTAGTTATTTTGCCACATTTCCTGTTATTCATACCTACACTCCCCTCCCAAAGCTTCTCAGCTTCTTATAATGGGACCATTGCTCATCCAGATCACCCACATCTGCATTCCTGCAGTGCCTTAGCATGCAGTGCATATATGTTTTGGTTTTGATTTACCAAATGGACTTGAAGTAAATCAGAGGCCGTGAGTAATGACTGGCATATAAGATGACATTTCAAAATTATACTTTGTATCCTCCATTAACTATTGTACCATTGCATATTGAACATAATTTACTCTTTAGGGGTCCAGAAAATTAGTACACATTGTAGATAACTGACAGATTATATAAAATCTGTTATACAATGCATGTGGTGTAAGAGGTGATCATACCACTTAAGATGTGATCATACCACTTAAGATGTGATCATAACCACTCACCCCTAGGTGAAATACAGTTTTCACACAAATCCTACTGATGAAAAGTAATATATATTTAAAACTTCACATCTTTCCTTTATTCTTTCCTCCTGTACTATTATCTGCAGGGCCATGAAAAACCATTTGATATTTATAACAAAGCAGCCATTCAGACTGTTGTGCCCTTGCTATGAATGATGAGCTGTTAGGTTCCATACTCTGTCCTCGCCATGGAAGAAATTTATTCCTGATAGCAACTGGAATCTTGAAGAAATATTTAGAGGAAAATAATGCTCAAGGCACTAAATAAAATACTTTTAGTGTTGACCTTAGATTCCCTCTAAGGCATACTTTTAGTTCTTCGCAAACCATAGATTTCATTTTTTCATGTCCAATGAAGTAACTTCTTTGTGGATGTCTTCATTGTAATTTTCAGCCGTTCTCTTGATGATGTGCTGTTGAAGTCAACATGGATGGCTCTTAATTTTTCAGAATTTCTTTATTTCAGTCCTGACATGAAAATGAAACTCCAGAATTTTTTGATGGATGCCAGCCTGGTTGACAGGAGGAACAATGGAATGTCCAGCTGAAATTGTGTCACAAATACTATTTTTACTTACATGTATTTTATTTAGGGACATTGATCCTCTTCAGGTCAAAAAGAATGAAAAGGGAAAGATATACTGATATTAGGAATGTATTAATTTAAGTACTTGTTACTTTCGTATCTTTCTAGGATGAAGATGAATTTTCAAAAACCAAAAATGAAGTTCATTTTCACACGCCAGTGCTTAGCACTCTTCTTTCTCCTCTGTGTAAGTAACAATTATTCTATGTTATTTGAGATTAGTGTATAGAGAGGAATGTTTCAGTGCGAGTGATTGAGTCGGCATCTGCAAGAGTAGGCACTATTGGGCCGGGGATTTAGCTCAGTGGTTTTGCGGCCTGCTGCGCAAGCGCAAGGACCCGAGTTCAATCCCCACCACCAAAAAAAAAAGGAGTAGGCACTATTCTCCACAAGCCAAAACTAATTTCCTCAAAACCATAATTTTTCTTAATGTTGGATTAACAAATCTTCCCTCTGAACTTTCACTGGTGTCATAATCTACCCAGAAATTTGAGTTTTGCTTTATTACAAGAATTTAGTCTTCACTTGAGACATCTCTGTGTTATCTTGGAAATTAGCATAGAAGTTTAGTAATGTTCTTGAATACATTTTTTTGTGTGTTTGACGTATAGACTTGAAATCATTTCTCAGGTGCTTTAGTACTTTTTAAATATCCCAACTTTATCAGTCTGGTTATTTCAAATGTATTTCTCATCAAAAACTAAAATTCTTCAAGGCTTTATATACAACTGTCATTCCATACTTCACTCTTTAAACTTTTAAATCATGTTCAATTTATATTGTTTTACATTGTTTTGTTCCTAAGGGATCTAGCTACTTAAAAGTGTTATCCTCTTAGAAGACACTATCAAGGACTATGTATTTGTGTCAACATTGTTAACCCACCATCACATAAGCTCCAACCGCACATGAAAAGAAGATGCATACATTTAACATAAATCAGTTTGGGGTCATCTTGAACTCCCTTCTTTCTAGGACATCAGTATAACACTTGCCCATCAATTGTAGTTGAAATAAAAGATCATTTCATATCTCATACTTTCATACTAATCCACCAAAGCTTGCATAGGGTTCCAGGGTTTCCACTGTTTATTAGTATGTAGTTAAAGGCTTGAAAGTTACCTATACTGTTTCTCTTTACATTATTTAAGAAAAAACATATTACTAGTGTTCCATGAATGTTAATTTAATCTGTCAAAGAAATTTGTATTTTGTAATATTATGTGTCCAATAAATGCTTTATAGGAATGATTGTCGATGCACCCCTTTTGCACCTCTTTGCCTAATGAAAAGTCTATTTCAGTATGCCAGACCACCCTATTATTGTAAATATTTCTTTAGTGTTATTACAATATAACTTTCTAAAAGTAACCAAGTATTTAGAAGCAGGTTATTTGATGTCATTGTGAACCTAATAAAAATACTTAAACAAAAATATTGTAGAAACAAATAATTTATTTTGTCTATAAATGTCCAAGCCTTATGTGATATTCTATAGATGCAGAAATACTGCTATACATTTGCCATAACTTTATACTGTTATTTCTCATAACACTAATGAAATCCTATATGACAGATTACATGTGAATATTTCAAAATAATTTTTTCATAAAACATATAATTACATTGGACATGATAGAAGAAAAACTAAAGAAACCACTAAATAGTAACAAATAGAGATCATGTTGATTTTGTTAAAAACCTATAGCAGGTCATTTTTATTCAAAGATTTTACCTAATAGATGTTACAATTTAAATATTGTAAAACTGCATGTATTTGCATGAGTACAGGAGAAATACTTTAAGTTTATTTGCATCTCTTAGCAAACAGATGTGAGCAGAGCATTTAGATGACTCTGTACTCTCCTTGTGAAGGAAATCAATTTCCTCCTCTGTATTTAGATCATATTCTTTATTTGGAGGATTTACCTATAGAACATTTGATACATCCATTTCCTTCAAAACATTCATTTTGTTTCATACAAACTCCTCAGAGAAAAAGTAATTTTTAAAATGACAATGTTCTTAAATAATCCAAACCATCACTTTTTACGTAATACATTGCTGTGAAAAAAGAAACACTCCTAATGTATTTATTAAATTCTACCAACTTGTTTTCACATGGTATTTAAATTACCGGTGGAGGTCATCACCTTTCCTTAATTTCTTCTCCAGTCACCAAAACCACCAGCTCATTTCTGCTGCTCTCTCTGAGGTAATCCAGTGGGACTAGGAAAGGCTTGCTACCAAGTGAGCACTTGAAGCGCGCTAGTGATGAGGGTGGTAACAGCAAGGAAGTTTTAGACAAGCTGGATTCTTCTAAGAAGGATTTTGTTTTCATTGTTCATTATTTACTTAGCTATGCTCCCCCAGAAAGTACACAGGACACCAACCAGGGATCTCATCCTATCTGGAAGAGCAGGGCCTAATACATTACAATATTGTATTTTTTCTTTGTTATTTTGAAAAATAACTGAAAACCACAAATGATTCTAATGGGTACAGTATCCTTGTTGAAGATGGTGAACTGTAAATCCTGTTGGTTATGTCACTTTGTAGAGTCTGGGTTCATATTTCTTTTTATTGTTATAGTTTTAATTGTACACATTTATGGGTTACAATGTGATTATTGGATGCATGTATACAGATCAAATCAAGGTAGTTAACATTTCTAACACCTTAAACACTGTTGTTGTTGTTGTTGTTGTTGCTGTTTAAACTTTAATGAACACATGTTCTTTTTAAAGCAGTTCAGACTGTGGCAATCAATAGCAGCTTTCCCTTCAGCACACTATTGTGCATTTATACATTCAGTGGGCTTGCATGTTGGCAGAGATGGACCATTTTTCAAAGTTCCAGGTACAAAAGCTCTGTTGCTGTTTTGTGAACCTCTAAAAATTACCTGTGAACCAAAAGCAGACATTGTATTGTATGAAAGTAGTAACTGCCTAAGCATGTGACCATTTCAAATCAGGTTGTTGTCCCTTACACCCCATGGTCAGTGCGGATGATTCCTTCTAGTATGTAAGGTCCGCAAAGGCAGAGACCCTGCTAGTCCATTCACTGCTACATTTCTAGAATCTGGAACAGTGCCTGGCACAGGGGATACACTTGAAGTATTTGTTAACCAAAAGAGCCTGTCATGTTTCACTGCTGGCTGCTAGTGTTGGTGGCAGCGTGGTGGTGGTATACGTGGTGCCACTTACTTGAACGTTTCAGTGACATCACATGCACAGCAACTTAAACTGCTACATGGGACAATAACTTATTTCACCAAAGAATCATATAAGATAGTTTATATTCAAAACTTTGAAAACTGACCTTTATTCAGACAAGCAATATCCCCTTAATGTTTCATTGCTACTTTTATATAAGCATAGACTCATATGTTCACTTAAATTCTTCAAATTCATAGGTAGCCCTTAATATACATAGAATAGTTTTATGTCTTTCACATTGCTTGATTTTTTTATATAATCATTATTGGCTTTACTTTGCCTCTTTGTTGCTGAAAACAATACTACCACACTAGCAATTTTTATTTGTAGGAAATTATCAGACAATTTTTATAGGTATGCTTAATGAACCTTATGAAATGTATATATTTGTCATTTTTTCAGCAGTACTATGTGTGACTGTAATTGATATAGGTATATAATATTTACATATTCATATTTACATGTATATATCAAACAGTCCATTTATCCATAGGTAGTATGCTCCAATGTGTATGTTATTTTAGGAAGAAATCCATTGAGGCACTCAGCTACTACTGGGACCATTCCAACTTGAGTGCTCTAACAAGGACCCACCCGGAGCAGACTCTGGTTACTATGCCAGCTCACAACAGAGGTTCTGATTTCCATTCCTTCAGTGTTGAAACACTCTCTACTGAACCAGGCTGCAAACCAAGTTCACTGGGGTTTGTTTCAATATTGCAAGAATGATAAGATTGAAGCTACTGCCATCAGAATGAACCATACCTACACTCACTCAAAAGTTATCCCATTGTTTCTAATGTAAAATTGTATTAAACTAAATAAAGATGTATTTGAAAATGTAAGTGTAGTTTTTCACTTAATATCCTTGTATATACCATTTCCCCATGGTTTCTGGGAATTTCTTACAAGTACAGGAATATTTCTTAATTGATTGTCAGATATATAAAAACTGAATTCAGAATGTTACTTCTATAAAAAAGTACTAACTTTCAGGAAAATAGTCCCTAATGTCTAAAATATCTAATATATACATGAAGGTTACAATTTATATATGTGACACTCCATTTTATGTTTTCTATTTGATTTGAAGATGATGACAGGATGGCCTAGAAATGAAAAATATATCAATGATAATTCTCATATCAAATGAAAATTCTAATAATAGAGCCCCAAAAGAAGTATCTAAAATAGATAGATAAGACATAAATATCTCTATTAGAAGAGCATCAGAATCCTTCCTTTCCTTGCTATTTCCATTATATTTTTTGAATTTATAAAATAAACACATTAATACAAATGTAGGTCAATTTAACACAAAAAGAACACAGCGTAGAATCTCTTCAAAGTATTCTTTTTTAAAGTTTCACAAGCCATATTCCAATTCCTGTGTCAGTCAAATATTTAAGACTATTGGTCTTTCTTGCTAAACTGTATGTTCCATGAGAGCAGGATCCATGCTTGTTTTGTTCAGCACATGTCCTTAGCATGTAGCACAATGTTTAACTTAAATTCAATGAATATTTCTCTCTCATTAAGAGCCATATGTCAACAGAATTGTGTTCTGTTACCTAGCTAAAGGGTTTGCACATTTTAAATCATTTTGATGGGTTCATTAATTTCTCTTCCTTCTCTCATACATTCAAGAGGCACCACGTGTAAAAATTATTAAATATTTAGAGTAGTGTCAACTTTATTTACAAAGGTGTCCATTTCATGTTATGACAATAACATTATAAAGGTAAGAAGTCATCACCCTCTTCCCTTTGTAAACAGTTTCTATTCAGAGAGCTTGTAGACACCTCTAAAATCCCTTAAAGAACTTACCTTCTTCCCCCTACTAAGGCTTTCCTTTCCCACAGCTCACCTTTCTTGGGAAACTATCATTTTTTCCAGTTACAGAGGCCAACTACTTGGGCTATTTCACTATTATTGTGCTCTGTTCCTTATTATACTCCAGTACTTCATATTTTGATCATCCGAGGAGGTGTTGAGAGTTGCACTTTATTGTTTTATTATGGAGCATCCCAATCCAGGTTCCAACTTCCTGGCCACTTCTCCCCAGATACAAGCTGTAGACATTTGCTTCCTGCAACATGGATGTTGCTGAAACTCTCCTTCCACAGCCTTCACTGATCAAGAATCCACAGGCTATTTTTATTTTGCCATTTTAATAATATTGGCTTTGGGACTAGGGCTTTAGCTCAGTGGCACTGCTCCTGCCTCACAAGCACAAGGTCCTGAGTTCAATCCCCAGTACCAAAAAAACAAAACAAAACAAATAATATTGGCTTCATTTTATTGTTTATCCTCACAACACCTGTAGAGGATAAATATCATTTGTACTATTCTTACTTTACAAATGAGGCAACATAAATTTGGAAGGATTTCTAACCTACTCAAACTGCCAATACAAGATTTAACTTTGTATTTTGATTTCAAAGCTCTGCATCATCTCCCTTCTTGACTTTGTGTCTTACCTACCTCAAATACCTTTCCCTTCAGGCAGAATAGTTCAACTACAGTGTCTCACAAGTTCCATTTCCAGTCTTTGTGCATTCCTTTCCCTCCATTCCAAAAGCCTTCTTCTCCTCTTTGCCTAACCAGACACTGCACACACTCAAGGTCCAATTCAAATTCTATCTTGTCTGTAGCCATCACAGAATATTTTTGCTCAGTATTTTCTCCCTACTCTGAATTTCAATTATCTATTGTATTTTAAAGCTCAGCATTATTGAATGCCACCACATGGGACATAAACAATGACATATACTCTACTACGAATATCCTTTGGTTTATAGGTCAACTTCATAGGATGAGCCTGGATATAGAGACTGGGGAATATAGAAGGGAACATAAAACTAGTTGAGCTATTGATATACTTGGGAAAACTTCAGTCTTAGAATAACAGAATAAGGGAAAAAAACATGTATTTCAATGAGTGTGACAGAAAAAAGAATAATATTCTTAACTTTAGGAAAAGGAAAGTTAGTGCAGGCTGAAGTTTGTAGGTCTTCTAAAAAATACCAAAAATTCATATGCAAAGCGTGAACATTAAAAACTCATAGTTTCAAGCACTACTAAAAACATCAGTCATATCTACAAAAGAAATTTAACTCTGCAATAGAAACACAGAAAGAACAGTATGACAGAGAGGCATCTCTTCACACACACACATACACACCAACTTTCATAAACAGAGCTGTGACAGTGATGATGTATAACAGAAACTCGAAGTGTCAACTTGTACCAAAAATGTCAATGTATGATATGAATATTTAAGAACTGCATTGATTTTTCACCAGCAAAAATTTGAATTACCCTGTGTAGATCATGTGCAAATGAAGCCAATCTAAAGAGATCAAACTCAGTTATCACAGGCAGAATACACATTTTGTATCTACTATGGAATAAATGGAGTAAATTTATGGCAGTGCACACAGTCCAAACATAAACAAAATGTATCTAAAAAAATCCAATAAAGAAAACATATTTATTGCACTATGTCTATTTTTAAATAACATCCATGATTTTTAAGAGTTCCCAAGAAAGCAAAGTTAACTTAATTTTGAGGGGCTTTTTTTTTTTTGGAAATCTGCTTATTTGCTTTACTTCTAAACTCTATGATGGTAATAAAAAATTCTAGATGATAAAGAGATGTGTGAGTGTGGGTGTGGGTGCTATCCATTTTAATAGCTAGTAGATATTAATGTGAAATAAAATTTGTAGGAAGAATTTATATATGAAGTGTAAATATACTTTTTAGTTATAAAGAAAAATTATTCTACATGAAGATCATGAAAAAGTGTTGCTTTTAGAAGAAAAAATAAATCTTTTAAGCTGTCTTATTACCTCATTTGTTTATGCATTCACCCATTCCTATTCTCTGTAAGTAACTGATTTTTCTTTTTAACACAGAACCCAACTCCAACTCTTCCTGTCTCTTCAAATCTCACCTATCCAGCAATTGAGCCTGAGCCATATCTGTACATTGTAGGTCGAAAGAAGCTGATGGATGCCCAGTACAGATGCTATGAACGAATGGGGCAGTTACCTCCTTATGAAGGCAAAGGTAAAGAGAAGGACATATGTGAATATATATCTAAAACATCATTAAAAGCTTTTTTTAATTTTTTATTATTTTTTAATTTTTTATTTTGGGTAAACGTGGGTTGGAAAATTTCATGCACCAGCAGTTTTCACAGCTGTCTCCACACTATGGTATGTCTGTATGTTTCATGCAATAGATATGTTTATTTTTTTCTCAAGTTCATCTGACTTCTTTTTGGCTAGCATCTGCCGTCATCAAAAAACATGGAATAACTCTGCATTCACAGCTGGCAAAAAGGAACAACATGGGACTAAGTGAGGGAAAGGAAGTGGAAAAACCACAGGAAGAGGAGGTGGGATGTGAAGGGCAGAGAATTTGCCTGAGATGAAACCTGTCAAGCCCTGTCTTGTTTAGGTTAATTAGGTTTTTTCACCGCCAGTTGGTTAGCAACTCATGCTATATCTTCTCCCTGTCTGGAGAATTAGAAAACGATATCTCCTAGGCCAGTGATGGTGAACCTTGTAGATCTTTAAATGATACAAACAGCCCACTGTGGCATGGATACCATAGGTTCACCACCACTGTCCTAGGCAAACATTGTTTATCACCTTCTGCAGAATGCTCTATGTCACTGCCCAAATATAGAACTGACAAAAACGTAGAAATGACAAAAGAAAACAAAAATGAAGACAAAGTGATAGCTAAGCATTGGAACATCCATTTAAATTATTTTCTTTGGCTCCTAAAATGCTTCAGAAGATTGAAAGAAGATTCACTAAGACCTTGTACAACCTTGTACATTCTGAGACAACCCAATCTGGTAAAGAGATAAGTGATTAAACATACTCTCTTACCACATATAGTTTCCTTTCAAATAAAGTTTTAATTTTTAGTTTCTATTTTTAACATTTTTCTTTAAACAAAAATCAAGTCTACTGAAAGACGGAGACACATTATTCTTCTGTCTGCCATAGTTTCACTGTTTGTCAAGAATTGACAGGTATTAGAGGCAAAATTATCCAAAAGAGAAACCATTTCCTTGAATCAAAGAAAAGAGAACCAAACAAAAAATACCCTGATATTTCCAGAAGCAAAGTTTATGCAGGCTATTTCACTTAAGTCTTAGCTACCTTGAAGGAATGAAGTTTTATGCTCTGATCATTTTTTTAAAATTTAAGACCTGCTTCCAAAGCCTGAGCCTCATTCTTTTGAATACCTTTATAGATATAAATCTTCATGTTTTAGAGTACATTTAATTTTTTAAAACAGCAAGAAACCTCTTAGAGCCAATGTTGACAAATATAAAAGTGATCAAACTGAACATTATAATTGTTGTTGTCACTGTTGTTATTAATAGCCATATTGCAGGGAAAATCCAGAATAAGGTATACTTGTCTATGCACATTTAATTCCTGCTGAAGAGTCCAAAATTTTTGACAACTCTCAGTTGTACCATCGTTGTCTTATTTAAACCTGGTCTCCCAGATATAATATTTGGTTGTGAGACTATCAAGGACAAATTCCAGGTAGAAATTTAGTTACCTCTTGTCAATTACTATACTTCATGGGCTATAAATAAATGAGTGACTTAAAGAAAAAAATTGTTGGATGCAACATGCTGATAAACTTTGAAAAATATATTCTTTGTGAATACCTCCATTACTGAAATTTATTTCAAAAGTTTGAAGAATTAATTGATGTCATGAATTTTGTCAAGTAATACTTTCTTACTGAATTGTTTTTTGAATCCTTAATGCTGATAATGATGGAGAAATATATATATATATGTATATATATGTATACCTGACAACATCTGCAAGACCTACTAATCTAAATTCAATTTCCTAGTTAGATATTTTAAAGAAGGATAAAGTTTCAAGAAGTAAAACTTATCAACATACCTCAAAACCCATTTGATTTAACAACCAACATCTGCCTAGGATTTACCTGGCATACAATTAAACAAAGGGAGAGAGTAAAATGCAATCCTTGGAGCTACTTGTCTTGATAAGCTCAGCTTTGGAACCTCTTAAAAAAGAAAACTAGAACCCTCCCTGTCCTCCAGTGAGATAACTGGTTAACACATATGCTAAAGCTATTTCAAACTTTATTTTCAGAATAAATGACTTTGGCTACACTTAAGATGTCTTGGGATCAGTCTTCTCCTTTCATTAAAACCATATGGATTCAATATTAATTTCTTTCTAATGACCAGAACCCTATTGCAACCGCACTTGGGACGGATGGATGTGCTGGGATGATGCTCCAGCTGGAGTGCTCTCCATTCAGCTCTGCCCGGATTACTTTCCAGACTTTGATCCAACAGGTAGAGAATTTTTTTCATTTTATATTTTTGTTATGATGGATCTGAAAACAAAATCAGATATAAAATGTACCTATATAATTATACTACCCGTTGTAGCACGTCCTCATTTTTAGGTCATATTACTAGTTAGTTGTCTGTGTTAGTAATACATTCTGGTTTATAAATTAGTTTTTCTAAAACAGTCGATAGTTTTAAATATGGGGTTCTTATATTGTTTTCAGTTGTCACCCATTTGGTAACATGCAAACTCTTGATCTAGAGTTTGTGTACACTGAGCTAGAATGACATGCACAGTGGAAACTTTAAATAACCTTAAAAATTATACGACGCTGTCAGGTTTAAGGAAAAATAAATCAGAAGACAGTTACTGTAAACACCAAATTTCTATTCTAATAGCAAAGTATCAAATAAATTCAGTAAGTAAGACAAATTTTACAAAAATAAATCATATCAACATCCAGCTCTCTCCTAGGGACAAGAATAACTGATAAATGTCTGTTAAGTAAATGAATAACATTTAAGTCGCTTTAGTTATAAAACTCACATAGGAAGGCTTTTCAATGAATATCATCTTTTACTTTCAAAATATTTTCATATATTTGATCTCATTTTATGCTTACAATATTCAATACAAAACTGCAAGCTAAAAAAAACCTGCAAGTTAATCAAATCTCCTCAGCCTTTACCTCTCTTTAAATAATCAAGCACAACAGTGTAGAAAGCCATCTGAGGACCATTGTTTCTTAGTCATCATATAAACCTGTGCAAATTTAAATTCTTTCAGAACTGTTAAGGGAGGAGACATGATTTCCTTGGGCCTCCATCTTGCTACACTGGTGTGGTTAGAAATTAGGTTGGTATGATCAAGCAGGATGAAGGTCTAGGCATTAGGTTCCAAAAACAATGAGTAATTGAAGTGCTGAGGTCATGTGTCTTAGGATGTCAGATACTCATACAGGCTGTTGGTCTGGAACTGGAAGTGCTCTGTAGTTAGTGCTCAGAAACAATTTAGAAGTATGTGGGTAGGAGGTGTTGTCCTTGATCAAGAGTAAGCAGACAGATGGGAGGAAGAATGGGATCAGGCAGATTATAGCAGTGAGTGAGTGATTCACCACTTGCCCAAGAAGCTGGGAAACTTTTTTTTTAAATCCTGAAGAATGAGATCACCCAAAGATTCTGATTTAATGGGTTTGGGATGCAGCGTGGGCATCAAGATTTTTTAAAGTTCTGTTTGTAATTAAATGTAAGCCAAGAAGAAATTAGTAAACAATGAGGAAAGTCCAGATAAGAAAGTGGCTAGGACCAGGGAAGCTCAAGCCAGTGCACTAAGCAGCTGTGCCAGGGGAAGCAAACACTATATGGGATAGGACAGATGTGGAAGCATGCCCCCAGAGGGTAGGAAGTGGTAGCAACTCACGTCTAGGAACTGTGGGTGCCAGGGCCAGAGGAGTCCTGCTCCAAAAAACTAGACAGAAAATCTGTCCCATTGAAATAAATATGGGATTAAGATACTAAAAAGGGGGTATAAGTCTTTGTATAAAAGAGGCCCACTTGCTGAAGCTAAATGGATTAGCTGCAGACGCACCACCTAAGTCCCTAAGAAAGGGTGAGAATCTTTTTTCCTCGAGGATATAGTGAGCCACAGCCAGCAGAGAATGTGTAAGTGGCTCTGGAATCCCAGTTAGAGCACAGAAACGTGTACATCCTTGCGACAATGTTTGGAAGACTCCTTTTGTGCTTCCTTCAAGGGAAGGTCTCATTTGTCCCTGAAATCAACATTCCACCCAAGTAAAGCAGGGATAATTGAGGTCGGATTACAGGGAACCTCCTTGAAAATCAGTGCAAGCTCAGCCACTTCTGAGCATTTCCGTTTTGATGGAACAGTTGGGATGTGAAGAAAGAAAGAGAGCTGAGCAGTGCCCTAACTCAGAGCTGCATTCCTAAAAGTCCTAAGTAAATGCTATGTGATGATAATCCTCCAAGCCTGTATTGACTCTTCCCAGTCCACAACACCTGATTTGACAACTACATTAGTGGTAACTTGATTGGCTATTCTGCAACTGAGAGGCCAGCTGCAAAGGACCAGTGGACCAAAGTGGCTATAAATATTGACCAAGAGGCAAGGTTTAAATCAACAAAATAGAGATTTCCAGGCACAGATCCATTTTTTTTCAGCCAGGTTTTTAGATGAAAGCCTCTCAGCTTAGGAATAAATTCACTTCAAAAGAAAAAAACACATCTCAAAAATGTCTATATTCAAGAAACATAATTCTTTTAAGATTTAATTATTGACCTAAAAGCTACATCTTAATAGCACACCAAATACTATAACGAGATGTCAGAGGTTTCATTTTAGTAAGTGCTTAGTCAAGACAGATAAATAGTGAAATAATAAATTACAGTACTGAAATTTAGAAGGAGATGACAGTGTGAAGGAATAGGCCAGAGCGTGAAACACATCTAACCAGGAGGCACTTAAGGCCTTCCACTTGCGTCAAACACTCAAGATTAACAGCACTTGATGATCAAAATGTGGTTTAGGACAGTAATTTTCATGCCTGATACCCTTTGGATCTGGTGATATGGATGGATGGATAGTGTTTTATTTTGTTTTTCTGGTACCTTCACAGGTGTTTTTTTTTTTCCAGAACCTTCACAATGAGCCTCAGTCTTACAGAATGCTAGGATTATAGTTGTGAACCACCATGCCAAAATTAATGATGCTTTTTAAAAATGCTAAGTCCTGCCCCCTCTCCAGGTCCACAGACTTTGATACTCTAGGGACAGAGCCTGAGAATCTGTTTGTAAATTGGAAAAGGCGCTAACTGCTTCAAATGGCTCAGATGAAGATAAAAATGACACAATGCATATTAAAACACTTTGTATAATACATAATCCATGGGGTCTCTATTGACTGATATTTATTATATTCAGGTTCTAAAGTGACTAGCACTTTGGAATGGTTTTTGAGCTTTCACTTATTAGCTTTCCTTTTGGGTCTTTGAGATATTAATGTCATGACTCTGATGTTTCATTAACAGAAAAGGTTACAAAGTACTGTGATGAAAAGGGGGTTTGGTTTAAGCATCCTGAGAACAATCGAACCTGGTCCAACTATACCTTGTGCAATGCCTTTACTCCTGAGAAGCTGCAGGTGGGTTCTATTTCCTATTTCAATATTTTATAAGAATTTCATTTGTGTAAGAAAATGGATGCATAACTATAAAATATATGCTACCAAGAATCCAACAGGTATTTTTTATGGAAGAAAATCAATGATAAATGGTGACCTGTAATGTCTAGGATCCCTATGAAATGGCATTAGAAAGGTTGTTTTGGTTTTTGTTTTGTTTTGCTTTGCTTTGATTTGCTTTATTTTGTGGTGGTGGTGCTAGAGATCCAATCCAGGGCTCCAAACATGCTAAGCAAGTGTTCTATCACTAGGATACATCCCCAATTGAAGTTCCATTAGGGAAAATGATGTTTCTCTTCTTGGTTGGCACTTAGTGTTGAGAGGACTTCCATAAGCATATGGAATCAGCCACTTATAGCAAAGAAAACAATGTTCACAAAGCAGATGTGGAGATTCCCACATTTTTTTTTTCCAGTATCAGGGATGGAACTCAGGACCTTGCACTTGTGAGGCAGGCACAGCACCACTGAGCTAAATTCCTGGACCGAGATTCCCACATTTTGAGGGACTCTCTAACATTTCTGTCCTCTGGGAAGAGTTTAGAAACTTCAGATTTTTCCACAAGTCACAAGCTAAAAATTACCGTCCTCCTGTGTTAGATATAACTTTAGTTTCAGGATCCGGTATTGAAGGAATCCCTAGAATGGAGCTTCTCATCAGCCTATTAATGTAGATATGTCTGTTCAGATTATTTTCAGAGGGAGCCTGTTCTCATTTGTTAGTATATGTGTCTTACTGGGTGTTAAATAATTTGAATATCATCTCTGCTTAGAAACATGTGTTTAAGCCAGTGGTGAAAAATACCAGATGCTCTCTCTTCAGTTGCATCAAAGTAAGTCTACAACCAGCCTCTTTTCCCTATGAAGCTGGAAGAATCAGTGTCAGTGCTTAGCTATACAGGGCTGCGACAGGAAATACGTCCCTCCAAGATGGGCATGTGTTCTAATTATGGAGTTGGAAGCTGAAAGCACACCATGCTTTTGTTTGCTCTTGAAAAGTTTTAGGAGCACTACATAAAATTTTTCTATTATTAGAAACAAAACAAACAACAAAATCAAGATTAATAAATAGTTTAGAGACCAGTAGATTAGTGGGATACATGTCACAAGCACAGGTTGAAGACACCAAAGCCCAGACTGCTTTACAAATTGCTTAGTCACTCTGAGACTCACAGCCATGTTCACACCCTAATGGAGAACTACAGGTATTTACTTAATAAAGTCCCTTTGAAGTGATATGTCACTGAATAAAGAGTTTCTGGAATGAATGCTGATAATGATTTTAAGGGAAAAAATTATAATCATGATACATTATAATCATGAATTGTTATAAATAGTGTGAGTCCAAATACATATTCTCAATGTTGCAGTGTTTGACCTTCTCACATACCCTCGCCTCACCTGAGAAAGAAACAAATTTAAGAAGAAATGGTCCACTCTAGGCACTTAATATGATTAAAATTCTTTCCACACATCCTTCATATAAATATTGCCACCAACATTGGAATAAATCAACCTTAAATTTAATTTTAAAACAATAAAACTTCTGTCTTGAGAATGACACAGGATGGCAACTAAATTATGAGCTGCTGATTTAATCTTACACCTTTAGACAACTCTTTCAGAAGACAAATATTTTAAAAGGGGTGTTTTGAAGGCATCAGAAAGAATATGAGTTAACTTATAGGAAATGTTCTTAGAAAAAGAGACAGAATTAAATTGTATGAAGCTTTCGTACAAAAATACTCAAAAATTGAACTTCTGGGAGAAAAGACAGGAGTTGAGTGTCTATTTTCTTTAAAAAATTTCTAAATCGCTCCTAAGGAAATTATCTGAAGTTTTTAACAGCTCCATTTATGAACCAACTATTCCAGTTTCATTATCATTACCTATAAGGTAAGAAGTTCTGTTAGAGTAATGGTATTGAAAATGTTAAGCAATATATAAATGCTTGCTTAAATTGTACAATAGGCACAATTCGGGAGAAGTTGGATCATCCGTTTTGAAATTCTTAGAATGAAGAAAGGGGATATTTGTTTCAGGACAGTAATCATGCACATAACCAAGTAAAGGGCTCTGCATTCTTTGAGAGCATTTTAGCAGAATTACTGCTTCAATCTCAGACCCTTCATAAGGCAGTTGACAACAATCAAAATGCTCAAGGTACATAAATGTTATATCTATTCCAAGAAGTAAAAAAAAAATCATAGAAAACATTTTGAATGCATTTAAAACATTTCTGCAATATATTTTTGAGTAAGACTGAACTGATCTCAAGAAATTTTCTTTATTCTTTGAAAATAGATCAATTTATTTATATAAAATGAATAAAGATAAAATAATTTCATTCTCTTAAATATCTGCTGTAATTGTATTTTGAAAGAGGAAAAATAATTTATTGATCTATATTATATTTAGAAATAGAATCTGTCATTGATTCATCTTTTTTTTTGTTGTTCCAGAATGCTTATGTTCTGTACTATTTGGCTATTGTGGGTCACTCTATGTCAATTTTCACCTTGGTGATTTCTCTGGGAATTTTTGTGTCTTTCAGGTAAGTACACCTGGAGCATCTGCTTTTTGTTTGATTCTTTATGTTCCTAAAATAAATGGTAGATTTGGAAGAGCAGGGCCAGCGAAACGTTTTTTTTCAAATCATAAGAGATATGCACCATTAGGAGGAATAAAGTAGTGAGAAACATTAATTGAGTTAGCAATACTTTTGTTAACCCTAAGAAAAACAAAGTGGGTTTGTTACCAGTCTTCTGAGCCCATAAGGACACTGGAGTACTATGGTAAAGGTTCCATTTACCACGACTATGGTTCCATTAAGTATTGAACAGAGAGGATCCTCCACCTTCTTTACCCCCACTGTAAATATGTGAAGCCCATAGTACAAATTGAAATGAGCCCTGCCTACTTATGAGCTATATTACAAGTTGAGTTAGCCAGGAGAAAATGGGGTGGGTAAAAACATGACAGTGCTTGGCTGGGAAAGGTAGATTAAGTTCTGAGTCTAACCTTGGGCCTCCATTCACTGGACTAGAATTAAAGAAAGACAATGGCTCTTTATGCAGTGTCAGTCTTTGCCCTTGCAAACATACCATTGTTAAGCGTAATCATATAAAACACTGTAAGGAATACAGTTCCTGTGAAGGTTTTTATTCTAAGGCTGTGTCTGTACACTTGACTACATAATTTCAGTGGTAATTAAGCTAATATAGATGCCAATTTCACAATAATGGGAAATCTTTTTTTTTTTTTTTTTTTTTGAGTACCAGGGATCGAACTTGGGTCCTTGCGCTTGCACAGCGGGGGGCAAAACCTCTGAGCTAAATCCCTGGCCCCAGTAATGAGAAATCTTAAATGTTGAATCTGTATCTTTAGGAATGATTTCATAATTCATGTGAGACAGTAACATATGATTATATTGAGACATTTTCTAAATTTGGTGTGACTTTTTAAACCAAAGGCATGAGGCACCACATTACCCTCTTTATGAGAATTCTAACCTCTATTCTAGCATGGTATATCCTTCCTCTTGGATTTCTATACTGTCCTCAGTATTATAGAAAATGAGACTGACTAGGAAAAATCATGATACCTACTCTGTTTTGTATGAATAGGGTGGGAGCTAAATATCTGATTAATATCTCTCTAGCTAATTATCTGATATAAAACTCTATACAATTCCCAACAGATAAAGGGGCTGTTTATTTTGTCCATGAAAAGACTACCTTATCAAAGATTTCTATTGCCATTGCTCTAACAAAGGTCAAGGAGCTCTAGAGCCAACATAGGTGATCTAACCTATGAAAATGGTCTGATGACCACCATCTGATAGGGCCTCTCAGCTAAAGCTCTGAAGAATAACATTTGAAGACATGCTAGCCAATGTAAGAATAAGGAATAATCAAGCATATCACAACCCATCTCTGCAAAACCTAATCCAAAGTATATTTTTCTTTAGGTTTTATGTGAGAACAATTATACTAGATAAAACAATAAGAAAAAACGCATGGAATACCTTAAATACTTTGTTATCTTGTCTTCATTAAGTGAACAAAAACAGGAGCTTTTCAAATAACTGAACATTCAAATTAGAAACTGTTATGTACACTTTCAGCACAGCAACCCTTGGTGAAAATAAAGCACAACATAGCCTTAAACTGACTTTCTGAGGCTTACTCACAAATGTAGGTTCAAAGTACACTACATGTACATTCCTTATAAGTACATCACAGCTCAGCAAATATGTTAGAAATCAAAATAAATTAGATAGGATCTAGTACCAAGATTAATGTCTGACACATAAGTGAAATATAAGTGTTTGGTATCATTATTGCTACCATCATCATTATTATTGGTTGTAGTGGTGTGATACAAATGAAGAAAAGCTCTCTCCTAGGCTCAGATTCCAAATAATCCTCCACACGGAAAAGATGTTATATGTACATAGATAGTGCTTTATATAAATACTAATAAATTCTTAATATGAGTTTTTGTTAAAATAGTACCATAGCAATACTAAAGAAATTAAACCAAGGAAGAATAACGACCTCGATACCCATCCACAAAACTACAGTTTTACCTCAATCATTTTAAAATCTTTTCTTTATTATTGTTTTATATTGACTAAGCAATATAACTGAAAAGTAAATTTTTATCTGAATAGCAAATAATAACACAAGTCAACAGATAATGAGCTCCTTCCATAAATGATTTAACAGAAGAAAGACTGATAAAGCAACAAAACACAATGTATTAATTACTAGAATTAGAAGAGTATTTTCAATTACAGTGATTAGTACACAGCAGTGCAATCACATAACATGATTAACTTTGGAATGTCTGCTCATTTTTCAATGGTTCCTTACCACGGTGAATAAATACATCATCATAACTCACCCAACTTTGACTAGAAAGTCTTCTGCTAAAAGCCTACTTTTATCAAGTTTTTTAAAAAAATATAACTATAGGAATATTGAAAGAAGAAAATCTCCCAAATTTTAATCATGCGACTAAAAAATGTAGTCAGAATTTTAAGACAAATGTCAAGGAAGAATTTCTTAGTTCTTTATTTCTCCAGTCACTTAAATAAGTGATAAAACAGAAGAGTCAAACCAGCAAAGGAAATAAAAATGTTCTTGGAACTATAATTACTATGTTAAGCCACAGAAGATGCGTGTTTAAAAGTGCAGCACAAGGACAAGTTAAAATATTTCTTAACTCCAACTAATCCCAAAACGAAATAATTTGGCCCAACCCTTGATATAATGTCAGGCAGATCAAGGAGGGGCCACTGACTTCATTCTACTATCTTTCAATTCCAAGAACCCACTAAGCAGAAACTTAAATCGGGGAAGAAAAACAAGTCTCACTGATTTATAATATGCATTTAATGATGAGACATTAAACTGATTCTTCTGTCTCTCGTGTCAGCCACAACAAGATAAAAATAAGATATGTAGAACACCAATGCTAAGATGCAAAATAGTTAAACACAAAAGAAGTCAGGAGTAATTTTTCATACCTGTTCTCATTCATTACTTAAAAATACCCAAGCCAAAAATTGCAATAACATTTTCTTACAATTAAATTCTATTCTGGCTCTTCTGATGCATGCCAGAAATATGAAGTGATTGTACAAGTAGAAAGTAATTCTGATTTATCATTGAAATTTATCTTTTAACTAGAAAAATTTTCCCAGGAATTTTTAAACATCATGCTTAAGATCTCTAGTGCACTTCACAATAGAAATTTTCATGATGCATGTACTTAAATGGCATCATTTATGTGAAACCTGAGCAGAAACATGATTGTTGATCTCCTAATTATGTATTCCCACATATATATAAATGAAATATATATATCTACATATATATAAATTACATTACAAGGCTTTTAATTGTTTAGGTGTTGTAATTTATTTTATATCATTCCTGCTCTTTCCTTCTGTTCCCATTCCACTGTGAAAAAAAATATGGTAACTAGGTAAACAAAAATTTAAGTTACCCTAGATAATGTGACTTGAGCTTTGATACTTATAGGAACAATTTCTAACATATTTTCCCATCTGCCAGTAAACTCAGAACAACTTTCACTTGTTTATTTGCTACTTTCTTTGTTTGTTTTGAACATGACTATTTTTACAGCCTTATGTAGGAGTGAATACTGCTATTTCTCACCTGTGACATCATACTGATTTACACAATCAAGGGTCAATATTAAATTCCTTCCAACACCATAACAAGAACCAAAAAGTACACATACATACACATGGGATGTTGATAAATTGAAACAAATTCTTCAGTATGAAAAATTTATACAACAAAACTACAGCCACAAAAATGAATTTTTCTTTAGTCTTAATAGATGGCATTTTGAGATACATTCTCAAGTAAAACATTATCTCTTCCTCATATTTGAATGACACCTAGATTGGCCCAAGACAGGGGTAGATTATTTTGTCTTACCTTCTCACTGTTGGAGAATCCGTGTACTTATGATCCCATATCACTCAGATAAGAAGCAATGTCCATCTAAATGCTTTTTTTATCAAGGGACTATAGTATAACTAATGTCAGACTTGTGTTATTTCTACTTTAAAGATTTCAGATCTGACAGGAAAATGTTATCATCTCATGTTCATTCAAGCAACAGAATATTTGCATTGATATTTTTTAAGTTCAGTTCAGTTCAGCCTCTCTAGCATCCCTGCCTCTCCTCCAGAAGAGTTAGCATAATCACAGTAAAAGTAAACAAATAACTCTATAGTATTAAAGTCCTTGAAGTCAGAAGCTATCTGTTTGTCCTTAGCATTTATCAGAAGATCTGACTTAATTTTGATAAATTTGAAGTGCCTTTAAATCACTTCAAAAAATATGCATAATTGTCATCAGGTAAGTGTAACACTAAAATTTTGAAAACTAAATAAGCAGAAATTATATTTGAAATTTTTTCAGGTAAATTTACTTTTTGGTACATTTTAGATATACACAATGATAACATTCATCATAGGGGATTTGTACCTGTACATGATGTATCTTGCTTCTTCTTTTAAGCAACACAAACTTATATATTAGTTAATCCTTACTTTGAAGGGTAGCAGTTCGGGTTTCAACCATCACTTTCTCTAGGTTTCAAGGAAAAGTGTGTATGTTTTTATATATGTATAACACTATACATACATATGTGAAATATATTGTGTACATTTTAGCTAGTGTTGAAAAACAGAATAATGTTCATTAGTAGTTAATACCTAAGAATTTAGCAAAATTCAATATGATACCAAGTATAAGATATGACACCGCCTAGCATTTAATGTTATTTTTTGAGGCATTGAAAAAATTTTAGTGGTCACAGCTCAAAGAATATTGTTCTCATATATTTTTAAATTTTGGTTTTGTTTTTTGAGACAGTGTCTAATTATGCTATGCAGTTTAAGCAGGCCTTGAACTTGCCATGTAGACCAAGCTGGCCTCACACTCATGGCGATCCTCCTGCCCCAGCCTCCCAAGCACTGGGCTTACAAGTGTGCATCACTACACCTGGCTTATATTTTTTAAAAACAAGTAGTAAGCCCTATGATAAATCAGACAGTTTTCTAGGTACCTCAAACAAATCCCTTTAGCACTTCTTTCCTAGTGGGAAAAAACAAGAAAATAATAGGTAATAGGGAAATATACACTATGTCAGGGGAGATAAGCATTAAAAAGAAAAATAAAGTGAGAAAGCAAGGGCAAGAGTAAACTGGAGGTAGAGAAAGTACATTTTACTGAGGCTAGTTCTGGCTTACCCTGGAGAATGACACTAATGAAGTCCTTTAGGCTGATGTGCATCTGCAGATTATTAAATTCCACTCAATCACAAGAAAACACAAGGCACCAGAAGAGCAGTGCTGTCCGACACCTTCGTTCATATTCTAGTCTGGGTAATGTCCATTGTCAGTGGCCTAAGCCAGGCTGAGTCCTATAATGAAGCCATAGATACTTACCCCAGTGAGAGGGATTATAAAATGTCACTGTGACTGTAGGGAAGGTGGCGCATCACAGGTTCAACAGTGCCAAAGGCAGAACTTCCAAGATGGAAGAGTTTATAAGTATATATGGGTGTGATTTTTCACTTCAACATGTTTTTCTTTTTAAAGCTTTAAACTTGCACACTGCCTTTAACACTATTATAAAACCAACTAAATGTTGTTTATTTCACAGAGTTCTCTGCTAGTAAAAAAAAGTAGTCTCTAGTAGTGTGTGTGTGTATGTGTGTGTGTGTGTGTGTGTGTGTGTGTGTGTGTGTGTAAATTCTTCACCATGCCCTGCCTTTACTCTTCGCTGCCTCCTGGATATAAAGTCCTGCATTCTGTCCCTGGTTAATAAGTTAAAAATTCTAAGATTTTATTTATTTACTAATGTTTGTGCTTCTTGAAACACTGAGATATATAGTGGCAATCAGCAAAATATACTCTCACAGAAGCCCTTATTACTTAAATTCACATTTTTACAACCAATAATTGACAAGTCATTTGCCTTTGAGTTGGGAATGTACCCAGACCATTCTCAAATCTCTTCCCCCCCACAAAGTTTTCTTTTCAGAATTCCTGGATTCTAACTTTATTCCATGAAGATGTTTCAGGAGCAGTTACTATAATGAATCACTGGCCTCATTAATTGCATGTTGTAAGCTTTCCCATAGCAAATATATTACATTAACCTTTTTTCACTGGATCTGATTATGGTAAATAAAGGACATTCATTTGTCCACATCTGTCATTCCACTTTTGTTATAGCCAATGTTGTAGACTTTCTTCATTGAATCTAAAAAGTGAAAATAACATCCAAACTAATTTTTATGCAAATATTCACATTAACATATATGTACAAGTTTATGGAGCAGAAGAGAAAAGAATTAAAAATCCAACAAATTGCTTAGCAATCAAAAGGTGGGATGTGACCACTGAGATAGGTTTCAGGGAATCCAGTGTGCAGTATGCCTCATAATAAGTGAAACTGAGCCTTTTTAGGACCTAGCCTATCTGATGTCTGAGCTCCACTTGTAGGAGAATATGGAAAGGAACAGCTAGAGCGAGGATTCCACTTGGGGTATTGGCTGCAAGAAGATGTTTAAGAAACGGTGGAAGAGAAGGCTGTCAGGAGAGTGGAAGCCTGTGCCTATCATGACTCTCAGACCCAGGTCCTGTATCCAGTCACACAAATCTTAGGTTCTGACTTCATGCTCCCTTGCCCCATCTATTTTCTGTCTGGCTGCAGCAGTGAACATGCTTTTTATCTGAAGCATACTCCAAACTTGAATGGTTTCTCCTCTAAGAACTTTTATCTTAATTAATTATACAACATTTGTTATAATTAAAATGATTTTGTCACTTACCCTTCTGGAAACAACTCTGAGGACCAAAATATGTGCTAAGACTGGATAATTCTTTTTAAAGCTGTTTAGTAAAATAGGCAGAAAAATAGCAATTACTCTTAAAGATGGGGGTCCAGTTCACTTCTTTCTGCATGTTCTCTCATCTGTGGCTAACAGTACCTCAATGTTTTGGCACCAGGTAATGCTTTAATGCCATTTTTCTTTCCAGGAGTCTTGGCTGCCAGCGGGTGACACTGCACAAGAATATGTTCCTTACTTACATTCTGAACTCTATGATTATCATCATCCACCTGGTTGAGGTAGTGCCCAATGGAGAGCTGGTGCGCAGGGACCCGGTATGTGCTGCAGGGTTTTGCTCTTCATTTTATTTTAAAGAATGCGATACCTGTAAATGGTGAACATGGTGTTAATGTTCAACTGAAGCAGCAAATTTACATGTGTAATCATGTTTATACTACAGTTGAGTTTCCCACTGAGACAGGTAGTTCTGAGAGGTAATTGTTACATGTGATAGTCAAGATTGAGAATAATTGAATCATAAGCAAATACAAATCTTCTGTCAAACCATCAGGATTTTTTAATAAACAACCAATACTTTATTAGCATCTAGGGAAATGTATTGAGCACTTCCTGAGAAGAAGAAAATAAACTAAGACAGTACTGCCCAGGGACCCAGTTTGCCCTACTGTTTTATGGTAGTCCTAGAGGTTGATCCTTCACTATTCTGGTGCCAGGCTAGGCTTGAGCCAATCACTTCAGCTAGGAACAGCTGTGCATTTACTTAAATGAGCCACATAAATATTATCATACTCTATGTCTTCAAGATTTAAAAAAGATGTACACTAATATAAGAGAATGCCAAAGAATTTAGGAACAATAGGACATACACTCATAATGCTCATGCCCGCATGCACCATCATAACAAGCAAGTATTACAGAGAAAAGGAGATCTGAATCGTTTAGTTCCATTAGTGCAAACTGCACTAGACTTTTACCACAATTGTCCTGAGAGTCACTCACAATAATTCCCATTTGTTTTCGATCTCTCTCTTTATCTCCAAGATAACATTGTTCACAATGGTTTCCAAATCTGGCCACACTTCAGAATCAACAGGGAGAATTTTGTGAAGGCTAGATAGCTGCTGACATGACGGTAGAGGGCAGTAGCTGCGGGGTGGAAGCGAGGCATGTGTTGTGGTGTTTCTCCTGTGCCACCAAGTCCAGGAATCATTGGCCAACTGCTGGATGGATGGAATGAGCTGGCAGGGGAGAAGGAGGAGAAGGAGTACCCAGTGGCATTTCTGGTTCATTGATATCAGGGCCCTGCTACTACCAACTGCCAAAAAACAAAACTAAAAGGGATTTAGGTTATATCACTCTGACTCCGCATTTCACAGACCAGAAAGCTGAGGATAAAAGGACAAAGTGACCTGCCCTGAATTGTGTAATTGGTGAAGTGGGGAGTAGGGACTCAGTCCTGCATCTTCTTACTTTTAGGTTTTCTTCTTTTCTCAGCCTTGCCGTGATGAATCTTTTATTCTGAGTTGATGAGGGCTTAGCAACACCAAGCTGGTTGGTTAGATTTTCAAATCTATCAGATGGATTTTAAAAGTATCAGATTATTTTGGTGCCATAATACCAAGTAACCACTTGCTCTATGGAAATTTTATCAATTCAGTGTTAAAATAATGTAGAATCATACTGTGTATTATTTAGTAATCTTTTTGCCCTCAGTAAATTGTTTTATCTCAAAAATAGATGAAATGACTTTTGCATATGGGAAGGGGAGCAGAGATGGAGGGGATGGTGTGGAGAGGGTTTTTAAAAAGAATTAAGATGTGTTATGTACATTTACCAACTTCTCATAAGAGTGTGATCATTATGCACTACAAACGTGCTAATAAATAAGTAAATAGAAAATAAATAGATGAAGACAAGAGCAATAAAGTAAAAGTTAAATTAAAAATAAGGCTAAAAATAGAGATAAAATGCTTCTCTGCCTCTCCTTTTCAAGCCTGTCTTCCCTAGTTTTAACAATGAACCTTTTCTTTATTGATGAATAGCCTGAATTTTCATTGCTCCATTCAAAAAAGCTTCATGATGTAACTGCTTATTTCATTGCAAATAAAGGTGTCAATATTTGATCAGTTTTCCTCTGAAAAATCTGTATGTTTCATCCTGACACAAATGTATGAATGGTCACTAGACGAGTGGAGGAAAACAGAAAGGAGCTCAAAGACCGAGAAGCGGTATGGTAAGGGCTGACCCTCCGAGACTCAGGACTTCTGCCTCAGACACAGCTAGGTTGTAGCAGCCTCAAAAAAGGGAAGGAGGAAATAAATACCCCTCGTCCATTCACTCTGATTTTTGGTCTCTGCTGAGGGTCCCCATTAACTTAACCAGAAACCCAGGGCCAGGAAGCCCTGGTAGACCCCTATAGATCTAGCTCTGTGGCCACAGGGCAGTGGGAATGGGGTGGGAAGTACAACTGGAAGCCCAAATAGGAGAAGTCTAGCACACAGAGAATGGACAGGGAATATTTTCATTTTTTTGTTTCTCTGCTTAACTGTTACCCAAGCTTCTGTAGATAGCCTCATCTTTCAAAACTGGCATTTGACAGTTCTGCCAACCCAATGACAAAAATGCGTGAAATCTGCCCAGAGCATGCATCCTGCATGGCAGTGGCATAGCATGGGAAAGCAGCTTAATTTGGCTTCTAATGGGATGACAGTATTAATAACTTTTGCAGTATGAATATATCCAGAAAGACATTATAATTCATCTTTTAAAACCATGACATCTATTATTGGAGGCAACGTCCTATGTTACATGAAGAATAAATGGGTTTGCCTTGATGAGTTTTCTATTTTAATGTCAACTGATTTAAATAAGATTTATCTCATTCAGTTTACTCCTCATAAGACACCACTGAAGAGCAGATATTATCATCATTTTTAAGCTGGAGCATTGAGGTTCGGTGAAGGCAAGAGCTCCACATATGGTGACAACTTAGAGATGAGCTTCAAACATAGACCTGTCACACAGGGCCACCCTCTTCTACCCCACATGGTACCTTAATGGTCTTATTTATTTCCCAAAAAGATGTATTCTTAAACAAATGAGTTCAGCCATTCCACAGTAATGACTGTCCATAATTAGACATGCACATACCAATTAATTAGTAAAGCTGATCCTCCTGAGTTTGAAACAGATATAGAAGTTCACTAAGCATCTGTCAGCAGAGAACAATCAAATCTTTGAGTTGTCATTTGTCACTAAGGGTAGAAACCCTGAGAAACTTACTGCCTTTAAGGAGTAGGCCAGGAAATGACACTTTGGTCATTGAATAACCAACCATACTGACCTGGGAGTGGTGCTAAAATTATGAAATGTAAATTCTGAAGGAGACTTGCTCCCAACTCTCTTTGGGAGCACTCACATCCATAACTCATGCCTCGAGGTGTTGCTGTAAAAAGGGACTCTTAACATTTGTGAGATCTTGGTAAATGATCTTTTGATATAGTCTAAATTCAGGCTGAGTTTGCCCCTAAATTACAGAAGCTGTATAACCTTACCAATCAAATGAAAATAGCAATAACTGTCCTGTTTAGTTCCAAAGGAATTGTCCTGGACTCCCAAAGAAGCAGAAAGCTTTGTAAAATTTCCACAGCCATAACATTGTGTTAACCCTCACCTTATGGCCAGGTTCCTAGGTCCCTAGGTCCCTGTACTTGGCTTTGCAGGAGATGCACTGCTCCATTTATTGCTCTTCACAGTCTCATTAGTTAGGTTTGCTGGATGTTTTCACTTTCATAGGGTGTTTTAAGGGCATACATGCCTAGACACTCTGCCAGCCACAGTGAACAGGCTGCTCCCTAGCCACCACCAATCAGCCCTGATCTGCCTCACAGCTCCTCTGTTGCCAAGAACCTTTAGTGCAGCCTGTAAGCAGATGTTGAGGGATATGGCAGTTCCCTGGGCAGCTGATTTCCTGGGAGAATGGGTGTGAGAGCTTCAGAAAGCCAGAGAAATGAACAGAAAGCTTTCTTATAGTAAGAAAGAATGAAGTAGATTCTCCCACATGCATTAAGCATCCTCATAGTATATGTGAGAAAAAAGAAAAGAAGCTAATGTTTACAACATGACTAGCACTTGGTGCTACCATTCCATATATTTTTAACCTAATAAGCTTGCTACTTTTAGTTAATGCAAAACTGAGGCACCAGATTATTAAAGCCCAGAGTAGAAACTGGACTCCTTCTGCCCAACCTCAGGGAAACTGGTGCAAGATAGAACAGAAACGAGGCAGGTGGACAAGACGCCAGAGTTTTTGAAATGAGATATCAAAGGAAGATAAAACTAGACCGGAATTCTCTATTTCAGGAGCCTATGGGGAAAAAGTAGATGGGGAATGAAAGTATATGGTGGATTAGAGGGGCATTGTGGGGAGAATAATACCAAGACTCACTGATAGAATGAGGTATTCTACCCTGATAAATTATTCTTCTTCACTACTCCTACATCAAAACCAATAAGTGATTCTCCAGCTTTATGAAGAAAATTGTTTTCAAGTTTAATGTATGATTTCCCAGCCAAGATAATTCTCACATAATGTTAGAGTGTATATTAGAGTGGTTCATTGTCTAAAATTGATTTAAAAGAATTGATGGCTGAGTAGCTTCTCTCCAGGAAAGTCTCTCACAGATTAGGGCATCTATGGCCCTAAAAGTGAAGGGAATAAATCTCAGAAAGAAAAGAATAGGAGATAGACCCTCAAATCTGATATATAGAGGTGTTCGATGTTTATATAATTCATAACCAAGTGTGTGTAAAAGAATCAAAGAGCATAGTTAAGTCTAAGATAACTAAACTGAGGTTTCAGCTACCAACATCACAGAGAATTTACACTTTGTATTTAGCCAAGCTAAGTGCATACTAAAACAACCAAATAAAAATATAAACCCTTAAAAAGAATATAACATTAAATTTACAGTATTCAAAACACAATTCAAGGGCTGGGGATTTAGCTGAGTGGTTTTGCCGCCTGCTGTGCAATTGCAAGAACCCAAGTTCTATCTCCGGCACCAGAAAAAAAAAACACACAATTCAAAATAACCAGATATACAAAACTTTTCAAAAACATGACCCATTTTCAAGAGAAAAAACAATTGAGACAGACCCTGAGTTGACCCAAATGTTAAAATGAGGAGACTGAAGTTTGAAAGTAACTATTTTAACTATCATGAAAGTTGTAAATGAATGAAAAGATAGGAAATCTTAGCCAAAAAGTAAAATTGACTAAAACAGAATTACTTGAAAATTTTAGAACAGAAAATGTAGTACAGCTGAAATTTAAAAATAAATCACACAAGATTGGCTTAATAGCAGAGAGGAGATGACAAAGGAAAAAGTGAACAAAACTCAAGCTAAATCAATAAGAAATTATCTAATTTGAAGGTGGCAATAAAACATTGGAGTTAGAGAATGAGCAGTCTTATGATTTGTGGGACCGTTCTCAAAAATAAAATATTTGGAATGCCCTGAAAAGAAAGTAAGGAATGACTTGAAAAAACTTGAAGAAATAAATGCCAAAAATATCCCAAATTTAATGGAAGACATAAAAAGATTTTCTTTATTCTCATTAGCTTTTACCTCAAGCACAAGGAATTCTCACATAAAGAATTGAGGTTATTAAGTGAAAATTGCCATAATTCTCCCTGGCAATACTCTAATTTCAGAACATTCCAACAAATCAAAACATCCCATATCAGATTTATTTACTTTCACAGATTTATGTGTCTGAGAAAAACAAAAAAAAAATCAAAGTTAGATTTAGAAAAACCTTATTAATCAATAAAAGTTTTCCCCTCAAAATAATCTATTAAATGGTCTCTTTGACATTGAAAGTTGTTTACACGTGATGTTTTAGAAATCATAGTAAAATTTGGAAACCTGTGCTTTTTCATTGCAAAGGGAAAGGACAAATGGAAAAAGATACCCTAAAAAACACTAGAAAATTGAATGAATGGCACGTAAGTATCAATGTGCCTCTTGGAAAGTTTTTGCACATCCAAGGGTGTATATGTATGTCAGGGTTGAAGAGCACTCTGGAAAGGCAAAGCGCTGTTCTACCATGGAGAGGATGAATAGCTGGGTTTAGCAGACTACCACCTTCTTAAGATAACCTTGTGGAAACTTAGAAAAACGTGACTAAGATTCAAGATTCCCTCAAGTCTGCAGTCATGGTTAGAGTCTAAATTTTCTATTGATGTCAGCATCTTGATCCCTTCAGATATGTACTGATCTTTGCAGATATCTGCAGGATGTTTGACGGTGTTCATTAATGTGTTCAACTTTGGCAGAATCTGCTACTCCACTCATTAATTGTCTACAGATCAAGTAGGTTATTTAATGTTAATATCAGTGCTATTCAGGAAGAAGAACCATGGAATTTTAGTCAGATCCAGGATATATAGTTTTTGTTTGGACATTTGATGAAATGTTGCCGTAGAAGTAAAAATACTTTTGTTGAAAACTATTATAAAAACCACCTAAAGGAATATTCATTTAGACTGAAGCATCTACTGCTACCTTATACATAAGTGTTATCGGATTTAAATCCTGAGGGTGGAGACAGAGGAGTGAGCAGAAACATAAAGATTAATCAGACACACAGCAGCAATTGCATGTCCACTCAATGTGGAATCTAGACATATATTAAATAAAATTTAATTAAAAATTAAGCTAGCAAATTTAAACCACATATTTTTTGCTATTTGGGGTCTTTTTAAATGTCTTTTCCATAAATAAAAATATTTAGAGATTGACTTATTGATTCTTCTTTCCTTGCTCAAGTAAATGTAACTTTACACTCTTCTTGTGCCAAAGCGAAATGATGAGAAAACATTTTCAGAAAATTCTGGGAAATGTAAATAACCATATTGAAACACTAGAGATCATTCAAACATGCAACTCAAGTTTAATTCTATTTCAAAACAAGACTTGGCAGAAATAAATTGGAAGTTTTGATTCAGTGGAAAGCATTATGGAGTTAGAACTATTTATACCATTTCAAACTATTTTTTTAATTTTTTGAGTTATTTATTAATATATTTCTACAGTGAGTGATGTGATTTTGTCATAAGTTTCCAAACACTTGTTTGACCCCAATTACTCTAGAGACAGATAGTCTTTAGAGGCTCTTCATTTTGATTCAATATTGTCGTATGAATCTGAAAAGTAAACATAAATCAGCCAGGTCAGCCACCTCTTTTACTCGTGTTGTAGACCCCCACACGCACATACCAAAATGCAAAAGGTGGAAGATGAGCAGAATCTTTGACAGTATTCACTAATGTGTTTGACTTTGGCACAATCTGCTAGTTCCCTCATTAACTGTCTAAAGATCCAAGTAGGTTATTTAATGTTAATATCACAAACCCCAGAAGTTTGATTCATTTATTCTCTTCTGACATAAATGTCAGGCTTCTCTATGTACTTGAGAAAAAAATTGAACAGTCTTAAAGTTGGTTATAAAAATTAACATTTTTAGAGGTCATTTTGCATGCTTATACTGTTTCTGCATCTGTCTCCCCACCAGAATGTGACTCATTTGATTGCAACCATTGAACTTTATCTTTGCAGCCATAAAATGTGGCCTAGGATTGAACACAAAAATGCAAGCAGTTTCTCCATGAAACTTAGCCACCATTTTAAAAACCCAAAGATCTTAAATAATGGAGTATGCATTTAATAAAACTGACAGAGGTGATCCTTTAAGAAACATGTGGCTTTTATTTTTAATTCTCTTTTGTCAAATTTGTTTTAAATAAAAACAGGAAATTGTGATGTACCTTACAGAGAAAATGTGTATGTCAGATAAGTTTCCTTCCTGTAGAAGTTATTGTATTCAATGTGAATGAATCAATAATATATATATTAAACAAGGTGTATTGAGTGTTTAATGAAATTCTTGGATGAGAGGCTCACAGAACCCTAACCTTGTGTTTTCTCTAGGAGCAGTGGCTTAGTATTTGTTAATTTACTTTTCACAAAGTCTGAACAGAGAACAGTTACTGGGAATAATGAGAAATGGCTGTGTAAAATATGAAATCAAAGCTGCTCTGGATGACTTAGGCACAGGGCCATGATCTTCATCCTCTTACCTCTTCCTCCACAAGAGGAAACCACCAAAGCATCTACTTGGAACTCTGAATCCAAGAGTAAGGTCTCCAGATAAGAGTAGTCTTCAAAATGAATCCAGAGTATTGACTGAATGTCTCATTTTACCAATATGTTTGGCTTGGCTTGTTGATATAGCAAGTACTTGCTGAGCAAATATAAATCTAATATAATATTAAATCAAATAACCCCAATTAGGAAGTTCATATATATATTGGTCAGAAACAGAGGTGGATTCTACAAGAGTATGTATAGGTTTAGCATGTCAGACTCCTGGTAAGTGAATTAGTGCTCTATGTATTAAATGGAAAGGTGTGGTGACTGAAAGTCACGCTGTGGCTACCCTGCTTTATAAAAAGAAGGCCTGAAGTCTAGCGAGAATTGAAGAAAAATACAAAAATGAACTTTTTCAGATGAGAAGGTGAGTTAGAGAGAGGGAAAGGAAAGGGACAAAAAAAGAATTAAGATGTGTCGTGCACGTGTGCAAACTCCTCACAATAAATGTAAGCATTATATACTATAAACATGTACTAATAAAAATACATAATTTAAAAAACAAAAACATAAAAAGGACAGGCAATCTAATGTATAAAAGAACATTTGGTAAAATAGTAACAATACAAATAACCACTGGCTTTGCCTACTGTTTTCTGGATTCCATTTGTTTCCTATGCTGGGATTCCAGCATGTTCCTCAGCTCCTCTCTAGATTTATGAATCATGTCTTGCACTAGGGGCACAATTTCTCCTGTTATCTGAGAAATTATTTCTGATTTCCTTTATTCCAGATCCCCTTTTGTTGCCAGTTCAGTGTCTCCAGGTGGTTGAGTATCAGAGTGTTCCATCTCATTTCCCTTTGGGGTTGCTGTAGGTGATCTGGAAGTCTGGTTTTGAGACTTATTTACGTGTTTTCTCATTTCGACTGGGCGGCGGGGTGCTGTTGGCGCCTGCACGGATTACCTCCTCTGAGCTGGGAGAGGTGGGACAGGGGCCGGGAGCAGCGGTAGGGATGGTTTGCCTGCAGTTTTCAATGCTCAGTTTTCTTATTGCTATTGCTGTGGTGGTAGTCTTGGTTGCTGGGAATTAAGCAAAGCTAAACAACCGTGGGTAGGGGTTCCCATCCAGGGACATTTTGCAATCCATTTTGTAACCCATTTTGCAACATTTGGTAACATTTGGAGACGTTTTTTCATTGTCATGACTGCAGAGGGGAGGGTGCTGCTGGCATCTGATGGATAGAGGCCAGAAAACTAAACTTCCAACAATGCACAGAGCAACCTCCCATAATTAAATAAAATTTATCTGGTCCAAAATATCAATGGTGTCAGTTAAGAAACCCTAGCCCTGAGTGATTGAGGGACAATTTAGGGTACTATTATGTAGTTTAAACAATTATTATTTCTATACAGACAACACTCTGCATTTAATTTGATTCTCCAGAAGTATGGCTTCTAAATCTGCATTGAGTAGCAAGCAAGAATGCCATCCTAATCTCTTTGTGCAGAGAGAGTTTAAATACTTGGACTCTGTATGGAAACAAAAACATACACATCCACTAAACTCAGCATAGGCTCCTGAATCATACGGAACAAGTTTATCAACTGGTTTACTACTCTGGTAGGGTCTGTGTCTGGTTTGATGTCTCAAGGACCATAGGGAAAAAAAGGACATGGAAGTCATGTGACAAATCCTCAATTATGTTTTCTAAATGAGTCTCAGACACATTGCAGGAAAATGAACCAGTCTAGTATAGATAAGTCCTCGGAATGTAATGGTGAAAGAACCCTTTGAGAGGTTGGCTTCCATTAGCCTATATGGTTATTTACATAAATTACTTGTGATCTATACATTATGGCTTTGGTTTGTGGATAAAGAGGGTGGCACATGTTGGCAGATGCTTGAGAAACTTCCCTTTAATGAATGCAGATTCCTTGGCTCATATTTATTTTACTCTCTGTTCAGTGCCGTATTGTTTACCTGTGTCTTCCACTGAATATCTTCATTTCTTCCTAACAGATCAGCTGCAAGATTTTGCACTTCTTCCACCAGTACATGATGGGCTGTAATTATTTCTGGATGCTCTGTGAAGGGATCTATCTTCATACACTCATTGTGGTGGCCGTGTTCACTGAGGAACAACGCCTGCGCTGGTATTATCTTCTGGGTTGGGGTAGGTAATTTCCTCCAGCTGAGTTTTGAGCCACCTTAACCTGTGTTTAAATGTTTACAGTCTGCTAGTCTTGGTTTCAGAGAACAGAGTCATGGTCCTAGGTCCTTCAAGGAATAATGACACATGTGTATTGGTAGGAATTCAGTTTCTGAGACAGCTCTTACAATCTAATCTCTTACAATAGGAGCCCTCTCGCAATCTCAATCACATTGTGATGAGCTTCAAGTTCAGCCCAGAAAAAGACGGTTATGACTCTAAAGGTGTCTAGAAAATAACCTCAGCTAATGGATGAACACAAAATATGCCCTGATTGAGAGATTCGATCAGGCTCCCTTCTATTTTATTCTTTACACATGTGTAATGCAGAGGAAATTTTCATATTTTAAATTCTGTTCTTCCCACCCTAGCCCCATTTTTCTGTCAATCCCTCATTAGGACTCCTCCAGTAAAAGTCTGGATAGCTCAGTTCAGGTGAAAGGCAAATGTAGCCAGAGCCTCCAAATAGAGGCTACCTGACATCAAACCACAAGACAGTGGCTGTGAAAACCTGAGAGTTGGATTGTTTAAACTGGTGCTTTATCAGCACAGATTAACTAAGGCAGTGTACTAGGGTTTCTCGGACTTTCTGAGTTGCCCTTCTTTTCGTAAGGCCACTAAAAGTCTTGGTGGATGGGAGAAAATATATGATGAGTCAGTGAGAAGGAAAAAGCATTAGGACAAAAAAATACTGTTTTATCAAGGCAAAAAAAAAAAGATATTTGCCTTGAAAGTTTCATCCTAGAAAGGGAATACATGGGCTATCCCATCCTGAACATATAGCTGAGAGCTTCCCTCACCAAATTGACTTACAGGGTGGCTGTATTAGTCAGCTTTCCCATCACTAGGACACAATACCCAACATATACAATTTTAATGAGGAGGATTTTAACTTGGCTCATGGTTTCAGGGATTCAGTCAATAGTTGACTGGTTCCAACTCAGAAACATCATGATGGAAGGGCATGGTGGAGCAAACCTGCTTTGTTCATGGTGACCAGAAAGCCGAGCAAGGGAATAGTTCCAGAGAGGAAGCCAGGAACCACCAGATACATCCAAAAATGTGCTTTACTAATCCCCTAAGAGGCTCCCAAACCAATAAAGTTGACAATTAAGCTGAACCTTCACAGTGGCTATAACTCTCAGAGCAGAGCTTGGATGCACATCAATTAAGCCTGCCCTTTAATACAGCACATTGGGGACCAACTAAAAGTATTGGTAGAAGCAGTAGTGTGATACAAGAGCTTTTTAAACTCATCGATTTTCAAATTTGAGGCTCTGCCTAACAGACATTGTTACCAACTTTATAGAAATGTACCTGGGAGATTCTGTACACAATCAAAAGTCTTTTGCAGTCTGTACACCTGGGCTGAACTGTATGAAATGCTGTATTAGTATCCATAGTACCTTTACCTAATTGGAAGACATGAATTTTAATGAAATACATTGCCTAAATCCAATGGAATAATCCTTTAAAGAGGGATCAGTGGTACAGGTACGTGAGCTGCCTCAAAATTGAACTGATGATGCTACCACTTTTTGTTGCAAGCAACAGAGAATAAGACATTTTAACATAGGGAAAAGCAGAAAAATAATCAAACTTGAGAGTATGTCACACAAGCCAAGGACTCAGACTCATTCAGGCTATAAAAAGGTCTGTATCTTGGAACTAGATAACCAGAAGTACTCTTTGTCTTTCGTCTTTGTTTTTCTCTCTGAGTATCTGCTTCATCCTTTCTCTTTCCCTACAGATCATATACCTGCCATCCTTATGGGAAATACAACCTGCCTCACAGTTTCCTGAGTTCACATTTTTCTATTCCAGGAACATGAACATGGAGACTAAAACTCAATTTAAGTCTCAATTCTGAAGAGCAGGGCAAGAGAATGTTATGAGTCCATCTAAAGGCAGGTGGCCTCCCCTGGTTCAATGCACTGTGGCCGTGAAAGTAGAAAGGAATGGTATCACATAATGCAGATATGCATGGGAACATAGGATGTTCCAGGACAAATGCAAGAGACATCTTTGTAAACTAGACAGGCTCCCTAAAATACATACCAAGCCCCACCGTCTGCTGGGCTGCTCTTCTCTGAGGGACAGCAGTGGTGGCAGCATCTGCTTCCTTAAACATCAAGGAAGTTAGAAATCAGGCCTGAGACTTCCCTGCCAGTTCCATACCATATCCTCAGTTCTGCTCCTACCTGTCCTCAAAACAAATGTGGCCTGTTAGCATTTTTTTTCTTTTCCTCTAGGCTTCCACAAGGGCTAATCTTTCCTTTCCCTGGCCTTCTCATCCTCATGTATACCCACTTCATGATTTCTAGGCTTCCCAAGCAGGTCATGCCAGGAATCAACTGGTACAGCTGCATGCCCCTGATAGAAATCCATTCTGGTCAAATGCCTTCCAAGCGAAGACCCAAAAAGAACATCCTACTTCAGGCCCACACCTACATAGGCCCACACACAAATAGACACATGATTTCTGTCCCCTACAGCTTACTTGTTGCCTTTGAAATAAAAATTATGACACATACCTTATACCAGTTTGGAGGATGCAAAACATCTCCACCTGCTACACTCAGGAAATTTTCCAGGGGGGGAGGCTATGCATTTATGCGTTCCTGTGATGTTCATCATAGACAAGGGCATCTTGGAAGGAACAATTTATATACTGTTCTAGCCACACTGATGCATTATAAATTGGTTATAAAGTGTTTTTTCATCACTGATGACAGCCAACAAATACATCTGCTTAAGGCACATAAGCAATACAAAGGACAAAAGGAGAAAGCTATTCAATTACATCACAAAGAAAGTAACAGTAACAAGTAAAATAGTTATGTGGTACCTAAACCTTCCTTAATCAGCTGCTCTTTAAAACTTCATCAGAATGATTTAAGTCTTTCTGTATTTAGTAGGAAGCACACTTTCTTTTCAACAAGATGAGGATGTAGGATTCAGATTTCCATATGCTTCTTTTGCTAATTCTAAAATATGTTTTTCAAAATAATCCAGAGAATGAATTTTTCTTTCTGAACTCTAATGGGAAATGGTATGCTAGAACTACTGTGAATAATACAATCATATTTTGTGTAAACAGTCCAACTCTAAATTATTTCAGGCCCAGCGTTTAATCAGTGATCTTACTGAATTATATGCTTCAGGAGTTTAGAAGCTGAGGTTATTCTTAGGTGAAAACTCAATATTTTGAGTTTCTCATTTTTTACATATAATTCACAGAAAAGGAAAGTGTGTAGATTTAATTCTCTTCTGAGGCACATTTCTTAATCTCATAATAATAATAAAATCTCTTCTTACAGATATCTCAATCAAAGCAAATAGTATTCTGTTGCACATAGGTACACCTGAATCAAAACAACAATCTTTTTTAAGGAAAATTACAAATTTCAATTACACTTATAATGAAAATTTATTTTTTCAATGATGTAATTTGTTAGGCTGCATTGCCAGTAACTCTCTCCATTGTTCTATTTATAAATTTGAAGATTGTTTTAAATCAATACTTCAAGTTTAGTTGGAAAATGGGTATTAAGCCTCTATTAAGGTTCTGCAGCCAAAACTTAGAGGGTAGGGCATACACTAACTTCTCTGCAGGGTTTATATTAAAAAGAAACAGGATTGATGTACAGAATACAAACAAATAGAAAAATGGAAATCTAGAAGAAATAAGGTGAACATCGAGTGAGATTTTAGGAGCAATTAAACTATTACTGCCATGCACTCTCCCAGGTGACCTCCCTCCAGGATGACTTGTCCTCTCCATATGACAGCCTCCCAACCCACGAGGAAAGACTTTCTTCTCCCAATTAACAATCATCCACAAAATGATCATCATCATAGATGCAGTAATATTAGTTGAGTCCCAGTGCAAGTTATAATGTCCCTACTATACTGAGTAATTTGTAAAAGGCTCTTAATTACCTGGGTGCTCTTAACCAAACTCTCTGGAAGTATATGATGTTATGGGTGTTCTATCAAGCAGCATTTTCACCTGTTTTGACCAAAGGTAATTTGTATACAAACACCTGAAGAATATCTTGAAAGGCACACTAAATTTGCCAGCATTTTCCATGCAAATCTAGTTTTCAATTATGACCAAGGAACCAAGTGTGATTTGTACTTTTCATGTTTTTAGGCTTCCCACTGATACCAACCACTATCCATGCTATTACTAGAGCACTGTACTTCAACGACAAGTAAGTATTATGGTGGTTTTGAGTTAATAAGTTCATAAATAAATTATTTTTACTGACGTGTTTTTCCCTTTATTTCAGCTGCTGGATGAGTATGGAAACCCACTTGCTGTACATCATCCATGGCCCTGTCATGGCGGCACTGGTGGTGAGAATTGGTTTTAAATTGACTTTTAATAGTGTTGTCTCTTTGTTGGAACTTTTGTGAAAATATAAGTATTTCTATGTAGCATATTATTATAACTTTAAAATGAGATTCTAAGTATAGTCTAGGTAAGGAAAGCAATCTGATTCTTCAAAAAATGTATTCAATTTATGGGAAGGGGTCACCAAAAGCTCATTTTCATACACATCTAACAACAGTATAGCTTAAGACTTCTATAGCTAGATTCTCCTAGGTAAAGGTGAAGATCAAGAGGCTGCAAGAATAGTGGAAAATGTGCTGCTAAAAAGAAAGATACCACAAGTATGATGTCCTCTGTGTCTTCTTCTCCCAAATTCTGCAAGACTGTGGTAATCTCTCTCAAAATCCTAGGACTAGTAAAAAGGGTAGGGATAAGAGGAGATGAAGAGTGTTACTGTCTGACTCTGAATTCAAGTTTGTTTGTTTTTTTAATTTCTGCTTATGGTTTACTGCATGCTATCCATGTTAGGACCATCAACGCTAATATTTCCATATTTATATATTACATATTATCTTTTCCATTAACCACAAAGACAGTGTTTTTTTCAGATAAGAATGTAAAAGAACAGTCTTGATCATAGATCACAACCTGCTCCTGCACTGAGGAAGCATCCATTCACAGCTTATCAAATTGAGATGTCATCCAGACTGTCTTCTACCTTTCCTGTCCTTTCCGTAAATTTAAATTGTCTGTGCCATTCTTTAGACTAGTGATGCACTCGTCAGCCTGTCTTGAACCTTTACACCACACCATAATAATTCAAATATCTCTCCTTTCTCAAATTTTCAAGGTAATGTTTATTTCTATTCTAGGTAGAAAAATAATTCTAACCATTTTAAAATAAAGTATCAATTAAAATTTCAAAACAAATTTATTTTCAAATCTAAACTTCACAACCAAAATTAGCTTGTAACCTGTCTTAGCCATATATCTCATTGCTGAGACAAAATACCTAACACTCAAAATTAAAGGAGGAAAGGTTTATTTCAGCTTGCAATTTTTAGAGGTTTCAGTCCATAGTTGGCTGTCTCCAAGGCAGGTGGCAAAGGGGCATCGCAGAGGAGAAATAGTCCATGGTAAAGAAGGAAGAAGGTAACTGCAACAAGCAGCAGCAAGCCTGACTTATTTCTGTTCCTTTATATTCCATCCACGCTACAAGCCTGTTGATTATATAGGTGCCACCTATACCCAGGGTTGGGCTTCCATTATCCACACCCTTAGTCCCAGTATCACACACTTAATCCACATTCACACACCCTAATCCAGCCACCTTCAAAACTCACCACATATGACTGGATAAACTTTTGGGAGAACATCTATGTACAAGCTATAACATGACCCAAAAGATGTCAGCTTCCTAATTTTTATTTATAATTAAAGTCCTTTGGCCATTGTATTGATTGATTTGGTAGAAATCATGTTTCATATCAAAACAAAATTAGAATGCTAGTGATATAGCTCAGTGGCAGATTGCTTGCCTAGCATGCTCAAGGCCTTGAATTTGATCCCAAATATCATTACCTTCCAAAAAACAAAGAAAATTAGATGTATTTTTAATTTTTCCATATAATAATATCATATCTTAAGAAACCATCCATTTAAAAACCCATCCATTTTAGTCACATATTTTAATTCTTAATTTTATATTTTGGTATTGCTGGTATTAAATATATTTTTGAGGACTGGGGATTTAGCTCAGTGGTTCCACCACCTGTCTCGCAAGCACAAGGTCCCAAATTCTATCCCCGGTACCAAAAAAAAAAATTAAAAAATTTAAAGTGGTATTAAGTACATTCATGCCATTGTGCAATTGATAAAAGAAAGAAAAGAAAAGAAATATATTTTCGTGGTAGACATCCTGATGCTCCTTAAAAAAAAAGTTCTTAAAATCTTTAGTATACAGAGAAACTTGCTACTTAACATTTATTTCTTTGTGCAGTGTTTCTGCTTAGCAGAAGCATGTCTGTTTGAAACTTTTTAAAGACATTTTTGCATCTATCAAATCCTCTTTGACATATCACAGTTCTAAAAGTCTTCAGTTCTAACTCAGAGGTCTAGAAGTTCAAACATCCACTTGTTTAGTGAGTTATCAATCAGTAATGGACATACAGCCAAATGCCAGATTCTTGCTGTGGATTCCACTGTTCTACTTGTCTAGGATTCAGGAGACTTGCCTCAATGTCCTGGCTCTGTCAACTATCAACTATGAAAATTTTATAAAATCAATTAACCCAAAAATTTTTAGACTTCTATAAGGAAGAGTTAGGTTAAATGACATAAGGATAAAAGTGTATCCTTGATGCTACTACCAAACACAGAAAAAATAATTTGTAGGTGAATTGTAGGGCAATTCAATAGCAAAGGGCAAAACAATAGTACCTCTAGAAGATATCTTAGATGAGGATCTTCATGAGCTTAATATATAAAAAGATTTCTAAAGCAGAATAAACAACACCTAAGGAAAATATTGATAAATTTACTGTATTAAAATTGAGGCAATAATTTAGAATGAAAAGACATATCGTAGAGTTCAATAAGAGGATTGAAATATTCCAAATAAAGACCAACAGATTTATAAAAAAGTACTCAACCTCATTAATCTCCCGGGAAATGCAGATTAAAACAACAATGAAATTACACTTCACCTCACTGGTATGGCTGGTCTTAAAAAGAGTGACTATAGCAACGGTGAAGGGCAGTTGGAACGCTTATATATGGCCAGGGAGGTTATTAAATAACCCCCTCTTTGGAAAACCAATTCTCAGCTTCTTATAAAGTTAACCATGCACTCACTGCATGAACAGACAACTTTACTCCTTGGTATAAGAGAAATGAAAACAGGGCCGGGGATTTAGCTCAGTGGTTCCGACACCTGCCTTGCAAGCGCAAGGTCCCGAGTTCAATCCCTGGTACCAAAAAAAAAAAAAAAAAAAAAATGAAAACATATGCCCGCACAAAGACTTGTATGCAAATATTTATAGCATTTATTCATGGCAGTGGAAGAATGGAAAGAACTCCAGTTTCCGTTAACAGGAAAGTAAATAAATTATGTGTATCATTTATATAATGGAGTACTACTCAGTAATAAAATGAATAGAATGCTGATACACACAACATGGATGAATCTCACAGGTGATATATTAAAGTAGATAGACACAAAAGAAGATAAACTATATAAAATTCCATTTCTAAGGTAACAAAAATCAGTGGCTGCCTTCTTGTGCCAGGGTGGTAATATTCTGTACTTTCTTTGGAGCGATTGTTACCCTGGTGCATACATTTATCTAAACTTCTCAAGTGTGTGCTTTATTTCTCCATCTTATTTCATGTAAATTATTTTTCAATGAAGTTATTTTAAAATATATATATTATTTATAAATGAAGGCTGGATTAGCTGTCTCTGCCACTTTATAGATATATTTATCAGTCTTCATTTCATTTTCTGTTAAGTACTAGTGGCTAAGGGAATAACCTTGACAATGAAAAGACAAGATGGCAAGATTTAAAAGTGTTCTTTAAAACCTCTGTAAAACTTCTAAAAATATAAATGAAGAATGAACATTCTCGTTAGTTGAACTTAACATTTTTACATGTACAGGAAAAATATTTTCTCACTTGGGAGCAAAAAGAGAAAAGGAGTAGCACAGATCTGAGAAGGGTCTTTGGTTAGCCTGCTGCTCAGAGTCTCCTGACAGTCTTTCGTGTCCTGCGTGGACGACATATGCTCCCCACATTGGATGAACAAGAACTGAGGACAGGAGCTGGCCTTGCATGGTACCTATATAGATATTTACTCATACTGTCATATTTTTGCAGGTCAATTTCTTCTTTCTGCTCAACATTGTCCGGGTGCTGGTGACTAAGATGAGACAAACCCACGAGGCGGAGTCTTACATGTACCTGAAGGCTGTGAAGGCCACCATGATCCTTGTGCCCCTGCTGGGAATCCAGTTTGTCGTCTTTCCCTGGAGGCCTTCCAACAAGGTTCTTGGGAAGATCTACGATTACTTCATGCACTCTCTCATTCACTTCCAGGTAAGGAACCCACCAGTGTATTTATTCAGCTAGCTGATCTATCCACCTCTAAGGCCCATGATCTTAAACATTGTAACTTACACTCTTCAATTCAACAAGTCCAGCCCAAATTCTAAAGAAAAGCAAGTATTCTAAGGCATTTGTTTCTATTTCATAGCCCTGCATTCCCGTGACCCACAAGACATTCAGCTGGCCCCATCCAGACAGGGGATCACACATATAGTAACTGTGAGACCTTCCTTTCATAAATAAATGTGACCCTGGGGTAATGGGAGATAATGAATTTCCAGAGAGCCACCCATTCCTCTGCTCTGTCATGTTTGTTGGGCAAATGTGAGGAATCTATCCAAGACACTTCAGTGACTATAAAAGAAAGCGGTACCAAGTGTTTCTTCACATAAGAGAATGGCGGGAGCTCTCAGGAACACTCCTGGAATATTCAACATCTGCAAGACTAGAGAGGAGAATGGCAGCCCTGTTTTCATTCACTCTGCTCCACATCCAAGGCTCGGCTGAAGACATGCTGCTAGGTATTTTGACAGCAAGTTAGGGCATGGGTGGACCTCAGACGGGGGAGATTCTAACACAGGGTTTTAGGCTCTTTGCTCTGATACAAATTCCAAATTATTTATTTTCTACAGTCAAGATTTAATGTGAGAAGAATGCCAAAGTCAAACAGGTTAAAAGAAAGTTTAGATGAAGGAGAGATGACCAGAAAGTAAAAGGCAGACATTTGGAGACGGGAGATCTGTGGGAGAGGGCATAATGGGATAGAAAATTATCGATATGCTTACACAAATGTACCAAGTTCCCAAAACAAACCTCATCACTCTGTATTCTAACATGCAGAAACTCTTTCAAAGAAAAAGTTTTGGAGCTGTTTTAATAACTTCAATTATTGTTTTGGCCATCATTAAAGTTTGGACACAAGGAATCTTCTGAACAGTGAAAAGGACCTTACAGACTGCCTAGTCCACATCCTTGTTTAAGAGATCTAGTACTGTACTAGTTGTGGTACTATACTAGTATAGGCTCATAGCCACCTACTCTAATATGCTTGTAAAAGATTTGTCTACTGGACTCTACAAGATTTCAGTGCAAAAATATATTGCAATCCACTATAATTAGCATAGTCTACTAAACATCTCCATGATGAAGAAGAGAGCAATATATTAACCAGATTTACTAGACCTGTCCTAGTTGCCAAATAATAGAATCCTAACAAGAAAAATACATGTCTAATGCAATACTCCGGTAGCTTAGCCCCGAATATGGGTACTATGTAATTCTTTTTCCTGCCTTTATATTTCACCAATCCCTGACGTGCTATTGAAGTAGTGAAATGTTTCTCTCCAGTCAATCTATTTATATGGATTATGAAATAAAATAATACACACAAAAATAACTTCAACTTTATCTTTCCTTCTCTTTGTAGGGATTCTTTGTGGCGACTATCTACTGCTTCTGCAACCATGAGGTAAGCATGCATTTCAGATGCGACTTGCCAGTTTATATAAAGCCAACATTTCACAGCTTCCAAAGGGCCTCTCTACACATTCCACTTGATCTCATTTCTACAGTTGACCTCAAGGAGTTTCATGACTGGCAGGATAGTTCAATTTCCATTACTCCAAGCTGAATCTTACCTCTAGGCTGGGGACAATTGCAGATAGTCCCGAGACAGCAGCTAAGTTCCAGTTTCCTGAGGCTGCATGCTACATGCTGAATGGCTACATGCTGAAAGGATCTCTACCAACAGCAGTAGAGAAAACTATACTGTGTTCGCACAGAAAGAGAAGTCTTGCCCCTACTCCTTTTGGGAGAGATCCTGTCCTTACTAGGACAGAGCCAGCATCAGCCAGTTTTTCCTGGTCATCTTCTCTCTTTTCTAGGCACCTAGCACTTAATATTTTTAAGTCACCTTGAAGTTAAAATTCTTAAACAAATCATCTATTATTTGAAAATTTATGTAAGTAGAATCTCGAAACCCATTCTCACAGAGTACTCCAAGCTCTTTTAATCAGAGTACCCTTCCTTCCAACACAACCTTGCCTGGGATTGTAATTTATGAAACATATAGGTGAAGTTTCTGTAGCCCTAGACGTTCTTCAAAAAAACTTCCAGGTTTCAAGGGACATGATTTAAAAACCTCCACAATTTTAAGGTGAGAAATCAAAGCTCCAGGAAAGTGTTCTTTATGCAGTATCACAAAGACAGTTGTAGGGATAGGCACTCTAGCTGAGATTTTCTGATTTTCAGTTACACTACCTACATCTCACTTAAATTATCTATTTCTGTAATTCCTTGCTAGAGTTTAAAAAGAAAAGTGGAGTGTGCTTTCTATAGAACCATGTAACTTTAAATCCAAAAATAATTTTGTTCATTTTAATTCCTATTAAGAATAATTTTGTATAAGGTAAGTCACATTTTGTTCAGATATCAACATATTATTTTCCTGGTAGTAATTAGAAATGTTTTCTAACGAATATCAGTGGATCCATGATTTTTTTTCTTTTTTTTTGGTACCGGGGATCAAACTTGGGTCCTTGCACTTGTGAGGCACACAGTGGAACCACTGAGCTAAATCCCTGGCCCTATTTTTTATTCTTTATTTCTGTAGTTAAATAATATTTGGTGACCATCTAAAATATTTTAATACTCTGTGGCCTATTACACATCTATAACCCAATGTGGCAAAGTTTTTATTATTCTCTTCTCATTTGGGACATTTTATTCTTTCCTTCCTTCATCATTTCATCAATAGCTCATTCTTTTGTTCAACAGAAATTTATTTTGTATTTATTAATGCTAGGGGCCAAAGTAGGAGCCTAGTATAAAAATGAGACATTCTTCTGTTGCCAGCTGTTAGATTATCCCCTTCTTTATTTTTTTTTCTTTTTATGAATAGTAAAAACCAGTAAGTGAGTAGGTTTTAAATTGTCCTACATACGGTACCAAAGTAGTGAATATTCTGTGAAAGAATACCCATGTTTTCTGAGTTCTTTCAGGTGGCATGAAAAAAATAAAAATTTTCATCTAAAATGTCAAAATAGGGCTAATATAAAATCTAATTCAGGAGGACCATGCCTTAAAAAGCACAAAAGAACTTCAAGCATTTGGAAAAACTATTGCAGTATTTATTTTATCTTAACTATGATGTTGTCATTTGGGAATGTCAGACATAGCAAACCCAGGGGGGAGTATTCCTAACAATTGAAATGTTTCAAGTTTATTTGAGTCTGTAACCTCTGTTTTATGAAATAAAGAAATCATGCCCCTTTTTATTAAGATCTGGTTACTGGAGGAAGGTACAAGTGTGACGTTTCTCATCATACAGAAATCGCATGCTGTGCCAGCTGCAGTATTGCAGGTCCTTATGTTCCTGGCATCCGTGTCTCAGCTGAGGGCTCTGTTACAGATCACCTCACAACACTGGACACGGGCAGGACACTCTGACTTGGATGAAGTTATTTCCAGCTGCATCTAAGATAGGGCTGTAATGGAACTTTGTCTGCCTCAATATTGGGTTTTAGCAGAGATCTAGGGGGCTGATATTTTAGTTATACAATGGTGAGATGGACACTTTAATTTGGATTTATTATCAATATGTTGTCACTGAAATGGATGATATAGAGGGCCCATGCATAGATTAAATGCAGGGAAGGAAGTTAGAGAATGAAAGTAATAAGAATCAGGATACGTCCACAAGACCATGCTTATATTTTGAACATTTCCCATGACTCATCCAATGTGCAAAAATTGACTATCCAAATATATGAATAAATTATTTGGTTTCTGAGGTCTCTCAGAAAGATGATTGCCAACACAAAGTGGCATAATTTCTTTCCAAGGAGTGGCTTAGAATGAGGAGTACTCCCTTTTTCATGTTTCTTGCTATTGCACATGAGTTGTGAATAAAACAGTTTGTAGATCAAGGTCATATGTATCCCTAACCCTCCACTCTCTCCTCTTCCTCTCTGGCTTTGCCCTTACCACTTCTGCTTCTTGTCTGTAAAAGACTCTCCCTACGTACCCTTCTACTCATTATCTATGCTATGGCTTTTCATAATATTCTTTTTTCACTACATAGGCAGAGAGTTTTTCTGCTTAGAAATTCCCTCATTAAGAAAGTCTTATTTTTAGGTTTATTGTCTTTATTTCCCCAGTTTTCTAAAATAAAGAGGGGGGGAAGATAGGTAGATGCTGGCTTAAGGATGCATAACTACAGCTAGATAAGAGAAAGGCATATCAAGAGCCTATTTCCTTTATAAAGACAAAGAAATTCATCTTGGAGACTCAAAGCTAAGCAATATATTTTTTGTTCTAGACCAGCCTTCTCAAAACTGAGCAGACACCAGGATCACCTGGGCGAATTTTTAAAAGAGAGATTTCTAACTCGCACACATAGGCGTTTTGAATCTATTCGGGACTTGGAGGCAACCATTGAGGACATGAAAAAGGACTTCCAGAACCGTTGCAGAAAGCAGCAAGAATGATTGGATAAGTGTGTATGAAGCAAGGAAGAACATTTTGAGGGGGATTAAGGGCAATGTGCCTTTCTTGTAAAAATTTTTAAACTTTAAATATCCACCATATTTTTTATCATACAGCATAAACTTGTCACGTGCACTGAGCAATAGAAATTCTTAGAAATACAGAATAAATATTTTTTCAATAATAGCTTATTTTTTAGTTTTGTTCAGCTACAGAGAAAAGCAAGAAGTTGTAAGACAACGGAAAAGATAAATTTAACTCCTAAATTGAATCACTTCTGTAAAAAGCAGAGCTAGATAAGCGACTTTACTGTTGTTGTTTTCAATTGTGGTTATTTTAGTTTTCCTATTGAGAGCTTCTTGACTTTAACATAATCTGCAGCTCTTGTTTTCAATGTAGTTTATCATATTTATAAAAGTAGTTTGGTAAGTTTGTTTGCATGTTAGAAGTCTTTCAACAGATAGAGATTGAAATCTTATTTTTCAAAGGTTGTCAGTGCATTAGGCAAGAGTTTCATGTGGCACACCTAATCTCAAATACCGTTGGATAAGGGTAAATCCACAATATGAGGTCATTATCATAAAATCTAGGACTTTGCTATGGTTTATATATATTTTCATGATCAATGATGTGTAGATGTAGATAAAACGCTGCTTTATCATATGTGGTATCAGATAAAATGCTTCCTAAACCTCTTTCTAATATGCCATGTACTCCATATTATGAAACCAAATCAACTTACAGCCACTGGATAAAGAAGGGGAGCAGGGCTAAGGGAAGAAACACGGCGGGTCATATAAAATAATAAAAATCTGTTATATACATGAAAATAATCAAAATCTGTTATATACATGTATCAATACACCAAACAAACTTCATTCTACTTTAGTAAAATGCAATAATAATAACATGCAGAGACATATACTGCATACTAAGGAATCTGGCTTTCTACTGGAAAAAAATAGGATGTATTCCTTAGTTAATATGTTCAGTATAATCTGAGCACAAGAAGAAAAAAACAGCAGATAACCTTTGCAGAGCAACTTGGTTTTCCATTTTGCATGTTTCCCTTCCAAGATGATATATTCCATGGCCACAACACATATAGCAGTCTTTGAGTTCAGAATTACAATTCCATCTCCTTTCACCTCTGCAAAGCTCCAAAGGTCCTGAATGCAAACTTTGATTTGGTCATTTCTGCAATCATATGAAAACAAGGCTCCCTTTTCACTTCCAGGTCCAAAGCACCCTGAAGCGCCAATGGGGGCAGTTCAAAATCCAATGGAACCAGCGCTGGGGTCCCCGCCCCTCCAACCGCTCGGCTGTGGCTGCTCGAGCTGCAGCTGCTGCTGCTGAGGCTGGAGGTGACAATATCCCAGTCTACATCTGCCACCAGGAGCCAAGGGATGATCTGCCCAACAACCAGGGTGAGGAGGGCACTGAGATGATCGCTTTGAACATCATCGAGCAAGAGTCATCTGCTTGAATGTGAAATATACAGTGGTGTGATCACTGAGTCTTCATTTCCTGGGGGAAAAGTAGATCATGCATTTAAAGTGATTCTCATCCTCCTAGGAGCTGAGCATATCATTTATGAAGATATATTAAGTGAATTTGTCCATAGTGATTCTGGAGAAAGTTATTCTTGGTACTATTGCTTTGGGAGACAGTCTAGGAATGGAGTCTCCCACTGCAACTTGTGAACTCCATCATTCATCCAAAGCGGAGATGCAGATGTCTTAGTAATGTAAGCAAAGTATCCAAGAAAAATGCAATTAAATTGTCCTAGTTCAGATACAGGGTGCTCCTTGTAAATCTTGAGCCATTTATACCTTTGAAAAATTAAAATCACTCTCAATATTTTCCTTTTTAACTCGAGATTTTGAATTGGACTATTTCTGTATTTGGCTATGGATCTGACTTTTAACTTTTTATTTCAATCAATTCTGATATTGCTCCCACGTTTTATCATCCATACAGCGTAAACTCCACAGATTACATGACCTCCACCTGACAAAATGGCTTTCAGATACAAAGATAACTAGTGCAGTGGGTAGAAAGACCTGCATTTGGCAGGAAGATTTGTAATGCTTTGAAAGCAAAAGAAGTTTAGAAGCAATTTGGTGGAACTGTTACACACTCAGCACGGTTACAGATAATCCTGTCCATTGGGAAGGCTGTAACTGCTGAGAAGAATTGGTCTCCACATTGAATGTGCTTTGGTCACTGACATTTACAAATTGGGAGGCCACAAAGAATCCATTGCTAAATTTTTAACAAAACTACCAAAAATGTAATTCTTAGTGGAAGAGAATACTCTTTAAAGAGAGTTTTCTAATTTCCTAAAGTACAGGATTTATAAAGCAAATCACTCCAAGGTTTATAAAGCAGATTACCTCTTGCCCCTGGGTGCTATCTAGCAGTAAAAGATAAATTTGCTTAAGACTGGTAATTAAAAGACTCCATATGAGCTCATTAACTGCCTTCCACCCAGGTTCAAAACTGAACAAGATCTCAGCCTTGTCCAGGAAGAATCAGTAAGGCTAATTAGAAATTGGTTTAGAGTTGACCTCTTGTTTGCTGCTATTAGCAAAACAGGAGAGGAAAAATGTAACTGCTACAAGTTAAACCACATATTAATTTATTTTAAAATAAAAGTCAAGTTTCTCATTGTAGCTTTATTATATTTCCACATCTCTCTTTACTTCCCAGTATAAGAGCTTCAAAAATCCGTGCATTAACACAGTATCGTTACTGGCACCAGAAATTAATTTGTAAATTTGCAACAGCAATCAATTACATTATTTAATTTGTATGTTAAGTGAGGAGATACATTGCAACCATCCAAATCTCAAACCTCATCTCTGTCATCATATGCTACCTTTCAGAAGTGATTTAATTTTGGGAAGGCAATAAATTGGTTTGTTCTGGTTATATATTTAATGCGCCGGGAGAAAACTATTTTTCTCAGAAAAAAATGTTATTTTGGATACTGAAGTAGTTTTAAGTCTCCTTTACTGAATGTAAGGCAGGAATTGAAAAGATGGTATTTTTGCAATCGCAGTGTTATAGTAATGTTCCTATTTTTGTTTACAAACATGGTAAACAGTATTTTGGGCAGCTGTGGTACAAATGTGATAATATATTGCTAAAATATTTTAAATGTTACTGTTCTAAAATAGTGTAGGCTGAAGAAATCAAAACAGCTTCTCATAGTATTGCACATAGTGCTAAAATTATGTGAAATGCTTATGCTATGTATATGTATAAATTAATACAGAGAATATTAAAAGCAAAAAGATGTATATTTGCATATTTTTTATAAAATATACTGTTCATCTTTTCATTCATTCATCTTGTGTCCTGCTCATTCCATGCTTTCTTCCACATTTCGGTCAAAGGCTACAAACATTCCACCTTGTTTTGTACTGAAGGAGGGGGAAGGATAACCCAAAAATATAAGTTAGAAGTGATGTGTAAGCTCAAGGAGCACAAAAAAGAAATTCAGATCAAGAAAGGATATCCTTTTATTGTCCTTGATTTGTTTCTCATTATTCTGGGACGAGGATTGATCTGTCCAACAACACATCAGATCATTAGAATTGTTACAATCACTAGCTTTGTTTTGTTTTGTTTTTTGTACCAGGGATCAAACTCGGGACCTTGCGCTTGTGAGGCAGGCGTGGCACCACTGAGCTAAATCCCCAGCCCACAATCACTAGTTTTTAATATAGGTCAGGAGAAAGAGACTGAGACTGTACAAAAGGTAACTAATTAAATATAATTGCAATGCAAAAAAAGGCCAGACTGGAAAGACTGTCACATCTGGAACACATGAAATGGAAAAAAATGAGGATGAAATGAGAACAATAATGAACTGATAAAAGGGAACAGGAGCAATTTGTAGGCACTTCACAGTATGTAATAGCATCCACAATTGTTGCCTCTTGAGATCTAGAGAACCTTTCAGCGAAGGTACATAAAGACTTCATCTTTCCCTAAATGTATGTTCCAGAGAGCAATATAAATGTTATTATCTTTGTGATCTTGAAGAACAAAGCTAATTTTCCATCATAGCATTAAATCTGATTCTTTAAGAGAGTGAATTCCTTTAGATTAGCAGTTGCCCACCTGCCTTGATTCTCTACTACAAAGTGATCCAAAATATACTTTGGCGTGGAAATAGATACGGTTCCTGAAGAGAGAAAAGATGTTGAAAGAGACATGACAAAAATGCTCATCATGCTGGGGATTTAGCTCAGTGGTTCAACCACCTGCTTTGCAAGCACAAGGTCCTGAGTTTGATCCCTGGTTTAAAAAAAAATGCTCATCATGGAAATGCACACTTCTCATTCATTCCTTCATTCATTATTCTTGTGTTTGTGTTTGTGTTTCATACATGGTCCATCCTGCTATAAATCTATAAACAGTAGTTGTCGTGGCAAAGTTTCTTTGAAGTGATAAAAGCCAACATCTACTAAATGAAAACCATGACCAGTGATACTGTATGGGTGGAAAACAAAATGACATACGTAGTTGGAGACGGCTGTTAAATGTGAGCTTTTTTCCTCATCATTGCTGGGCAGAAGAGCTCCAGCTACAAGAAACATTCCAAGAAAAAGATCTCCACACAGTGTCTCATCAGGGCCTCATTTGCTTGATGCTTTACAGCTACTGCTTATCTTGGGAGTTAACATTGGGGATTAAAATGAGAATGTTCAAAAAATGTGGAGACCAGAAAGCAGATTTAGAAAAACAATCAGGTAAACTCTGAAGAAAACTCCATTTGTTATTTTGAAAGTGAAAGCCAGGAACATTACTCCTACCTCAAGTTCAGATAAAATTGATTTTAATGAACTAAAAACTGGTGTGAAAAGGGGGAATATGAGAAATAATAACTGGAAACAAAGAATAATATGTGCCTGTGAGGGCAAAGGAAGTTAGATGCCACAATTGAAAATTAAAAACTATGTTTCTGATGATTTTTTTGTTCTTCTAGACATAAAACTAATTCTTTTTCCTATAATCTCTGAATCAATCCCAAGAAGCATTGAAGGAGAAAAAAAAACTGAAACTATATCTAATTTGTACCTGAAAGATATTCTACTATTACATCTTTCTCCATTTAGATGAGCAGGCATCTCTGAAAGATTTCAGAGATTTTCCTCTATTGTAAGCATTGGCCAGCAAATCTCTTAAGTCATTGATCAGTGTTCATTTTCCATTTACAGAAATTCAATGCCTTCTATCTGACTCTCCCAGAAAACCTCTCACTGAGATGTGAGCTGTGCCTTCCCCGTTCCCCTACTGACTACAGCATCGCCTCATGTCACTGCAGTCTTCTTTAACAGACCTATTATTATATATTTTAAGTTGGAAAAAAATGCCCCCAAATGAAATCTCAGAGTACTGCTCATAAAATACTAAATAGAAATTTAGTAAAACCAGTTTAGTTGCCTTTAATTTTAACAAAAATACGCAGAATAGATCAAGAAATATGTCTCCATCCAAGCCTGCCAGACTGGCTGACCAAAGCCACCTCAGTGGTCTCTCCCACAGAAGCCTCACATCTAAACATAGATCCAGCTGCAAATGCTGAACTATCTGCACAGCAAGAGTGGAGGTTATTTTGTGGGCAGCCAGCAATTGTCTGGATATAGTGCCTTCTCACTGTACCCATGCATTGTAGCTTCTGTCTGCGGTCATCCAGAGAGGGATATTGTGGGCCTGAAGTTATGAACATCTCAAATACAGATAATTTATGAAGAGAAATAGATATAAATGCCAATCATTGAAACATTATAAATATAAATAGACCAACAGACACCAGCTCATCTGCTCTTTATGACAAAAAGCCTCTATCCCTATCTTGCTGGTGAAAACACTAAATGAAAGAGAATTTGAATAACTTATCCACACATTACACACTTAGTAAGTGGCTGAGCTAAGATCTGAATCACAACTACCCAATGCCTTTCTTTTCTTTTTCTTTTAATTGACATTCTCCATTGGCCCTACTACACCATCCTGCCTCTCAAAGCAAGGTTACTGCCCTTTTTAACTCTAAAGGATACCTTAAAGTCAGTTATTGTTTGAAAGAAGAGTAGATATTGTTTGCAAACTGTACCTTTTGGGTCCAAAATTAATTTATTTCATAGATTTCTTCAAATATTAGGGGTCTTTTAGATGAAATTCATCTTTCTATAGTTTAAAAGTGATGATTTCTTTCAACAGATTTACACATTCAGATCTGGCTTGAAGCTTCTCCAATTTGAGCATGGTTTTTGTGTAGCTTTTTGGGAGGCAAAATGTTTTGAGGAACTTTCCAAGGTGACACAAAGGACACAGCAAACCTAATCTGTGGGCTGATGACTTTGTGCTGTTTGAAGCAATACTTCCACTTGCTTTCAAGAATTTGGGCCTGAATAAATAGGAGGTGATGACCATGAACATTCATTCAGCCATTCAACTATGCCAGGTGGTGACAAAAGGAGAGACATGGAGAAAAGGCAAGCAGAGCCAAGGTTGCAAACTAGTGCTGGTTCTCTCTGTAGATATTAACCAGCAGAAACTGTAGAATCAGAGAAGACACATGCATGTCAATAATTAATGGGAGAAAAGAGGGCACAAATGAGAAAGCCTCAACCTTGGTGAATCAGTGTGCATTTTGAGGAAGGGATGAAGGTATATAGAGAATAGGCAGAGATCATAGACAGTTAAGAATAAGATGAAGAAAAGAGTTTTATTGTATCTTACATTTTACTCTCTCCATTGCTTTGGGACATTGCCTTCAGCAATGGGTCTAACTGCTGGTCCCAGTGTTCATGGGCTACTCAGGGCAGCACAGAAGTCCCAAAGAACTAGGAAATTCATAAAAACAAGGGTAAAATGAGCAGCCACCTCGGGCATTTGTTTTTCTTTCTTTTTTTCTTTTATTTGCCTTTTTTCTGCTCAGGAAATAACGGGGAAGTTTCCCCATCCTAATGCTTCTACTCTGAGTGGTTTATAAGTGTTCATATTTATATTTTACTGGCAGAACAGCAACAGAAGGAATGACCAAGGGTACTCCTATGTGATGTCTTAGTTACTTTCTCATTGTTGACACAAAATACCCAACATCCAAACTTAAGGAAGAAAGGTTTATTTTATTTTGTAGGGGTTTCAGTCCGTAGTCTCCAACACAGGGCAGCTCAGCAGAGGGGCATGATGGAGGTGTGGCAGGCAGTAGGCAACAGCCTTCCTTCTGCTTCCCTTTTTTATTCCATCCAGACTATAAATCTACTGGTTGGTTCCACATACACCCAGGGTAGGTCTTCCCTCTTCAGTAAATACATCATCAACACCCAGAATTATGGTAAACCAATCACTGGAATAATCCACTGATTATCACACCCATGATCCAGTCACCTCCCCAAAACCCTATGAATGCATGAGGCTTTGGGAGGACATCTAAACTATAACATATGGTAACTAGGTCTGCACCCTGAGACTCACTGCCTTTATTCTCCTTAAATTCACCAGAATCCACAAAATCAAGACCAGAAATCTGAGGAATACTACTACTCAAAAGAGGGCTAGTAAAAACTCTACAAAGTATCCATCTAGCACAGTGATTGGAAACATTGATAAAGTATCCAAATAAGCTTGAAAATGTATGTTGAGTGATTTAAATGGAGACATGAGCCATATAAAAGAAACAAGGAGTCATACAAAAGAATCCAGCAAGAATATTGGCTATGAACATGCAGTAGCTTAAATAATACTGAACTCAATAGTTAATATAAATAGCATTTAGTTAATAATATGTTCACAAATTTAAAATAAATTAATGAGGTAGAAAAATGGACTGGAAGTTTCTTCCAGAGAAAATGATCAAGAGATGGAAAGTAGAAAATAAAAACAAAGACATACAGACATGGAGGTACCAATATCTGGATGATAGAAATCTCAGAAGGACACAAAAAAATGAAAATGAATAAGAAGACATTTTGCATCAATATGTGAAAAATCTTCCCCAGTTAAATATAAAAGACCTCAAGTAGGAGTAATTCAAAGATTTCCAATTAAATGCATCAAGCTAAAATTCTGTTAACATTAACAAGATTGGGTCAATAAGAGACCAACATGACATGAGAGCAAGTTAAGATTTTTCTCTTTTAAGGGACAGATAGAGATTTGAATAATTAAGAAAGCAATATGGGTAAATGAGTATGAATCTTAAGATGTGTGAAATGAGTCTTAATATAGCATCTATTATAAAGTTATTCACAGTAACCACTTAGAGATTCTTGTTTGGAAAAAATTTAAAGCCCACAGGCAAGAAGAGCTACACATAAAACAAAAGACCAAACAGTGATGGAAGAAGTGATGCTAAGGGATTGTGCACCAAAGGAAATTAGGGGTCCTTAATATCTGCCTAACTATAATTAAATAAAAAATCATAAAGGCCGTGTATTAGGCAGCTACAACAAAATAGTTTAGACAGAGTAATTTATAAACAGAAATTTATTGCTCAAAGTCCAAGATCAAGATGTCAGCAGATTCAATGTCTGTCTGATGATGGCCTCTTCTTCATGGATGATGCTGTCTGTATGTTTCCAGATACTAAAAGGAAGCAAGGGAACTCCCTTGGGCCTCTTTGATGAGGACACTAATATCATTTATGAGATAGGAGACTCATGATTTAATCACTTCCCTATGTCCCACCTCTGGGTACTGCTACATGGGGATTAAGTTTCTATATGCGAATTTGGGGAGGACACAGACTATATCAGGGGAAAAAAAGGAAATTGCATCCTACCAAAAAAGATAATTTAACAAAAGATTATAACCAGTCATATACACATTAAAATACGGGTTCAAAATACTTCAAGCAACATGGAAAGAACAAAAAGAAAGGGATTCAACATGGCTGAACAGAGGAGGAACCACACTAGAGCTTCTCAGAAAAAAAATCAATTAAAAACAAAGATAATTGGAAGAAAGGGAGGGACATACATCCTGATGCCAAAACCAATCTAAGAGACTTGTAGATCAAACAAAACATAGGCATAGCGCTTTATAAAATGGCAAAACAGTCCATAGGGCGGCCTGTGGGACTTCCTTCAGCACATGGAGCAGGAACTACCACTCTGGGAAGTTCCCACAAAACTGCTGGACTGCAATAGTGTGGCAAATTCAAGCCACACATGATGCATTTGGGATACAGGGCCCCAAATCTCTCTCGCCTTCCTCCAAACAGAGGACACTGAAACCTGGCAGCAAATTTCACCAGCATAATCAGGGGCCAGTGATGGGGAAGCTGCTCCATCCCAGATGGGCCACCAGTTTGTTGTTGTTGTTGTCATTGTTGTTGTCGTCGTTGTTGTTGACGTGTTCCATAACAGCTAACTGGAAATTCTACCGACAACAAACTTATGGACCACAGCAGTGAAAGTAGTGAGTAGAAGAGGACCACTCCTGTTCTACTCTCTCTGCCGCATGAGGGAAAGAGGGACCCGGATTTAAGCGGCCTTAGGCCTGGGCAGGGCGGTGAGTGGGAAGACCGCACTCCCTCTGCCCTGCTCCCAACAGCACAAGAAAGGAAAGAGAAGTGGAACCCAAGCAGCCCTAGGTGATCTTCACAGGGCCTCAGTGTCTGTGAGTCGTCAACAGTACAGAGGAGTGGAACACAGAAGGCTGTTCACAGGGCTGGGGGTGGGGTCCAACGGTGTGGGACTGGCAGCAGCCTCAGGCTGCCTCTGTGTGAGGGCGCCACAGCAACTGGGAGAGTGCAGCAGAGACACACAGGGTAAGGAGCCAAGGGCCAGCCAAGGAGGGACAACCAGACAGCTGCTGCCTGAAGACTGGACCCAGACTTACATCCGGAGGCCAAGACCAGCCCCGCACCCAGCAATAATCCTGCTGCAGACTTGGTAGGATTACCCAGCCCAGATTTGGGCTCTGACTTAGACTGCCACAGAACTGTGGACATCAGAAGAATTTTATTGGTTTATTGTTTGTTTGTTTTTTCCTTTTTCTGTCTTTTTTTATTGTTTAGGTTTTTACTTTTGTTTGTTTTGTTCTGTTCATCTTTATTCTCTTTCCTCACCAGTCTTTCTTGATTTTTTTATATTTTCCTATGAGTGAATATTGTCTCTAGTCTTTCTTGTTTGCTTCAGTATTCTTTTGCCTCCTTCATTTTTCTTTTTTTGTTATTCATATATTTATTGGTACATTTTAGGTACACAATTCGTTTACATTTATCACTGGGTGTTTGAACCTGTACATGATGCATCTTAGTTTTTATTTTTTTCTGCATTACCTGTGCCCCCTTCACCCCCTCCACCCTTCCCTATTTACATAGATTTTGTTTCCTTCTTTTTTTTTCTTTTCTCATAATTTTTCCTTTCCCTTCTTCCCTTTCCCCTTCCCCTCCCACCACCCCTACACCTTTGGACCTTTTCCTATTTCAAA